>QXTE01000189.1:2441964-2512959 GCA_003942145.1 Platysternon megacephalum
GTGTGTGGATGGGTGTGAGAGAGAGCTGGGGGAGCAGGCGGTCTGGCTGTGTATGTGTGTGTGTATGTGTGTGAGAGAGAGCTGGGGAAGCAGGCGGTCTGGCTGTGGATGGGTGTGTGGATGGGTGTGAGAGAGGGCTGGGGGAGCAGGCGGTCTGGCTGTGGGGGGGGGGAGCTGGGGGAGCAGGCGGTCTGGCTGTGTATGTGTGTGTGTGAGAGAGAGCGGGGGGGGCAGGCGGTCTGGCTGTGTATGTGTGTGTGGATGGGTGTGAGAGAGAGCTGGGGGAGTGGGCGATCTGGCTGTGTATGTGTGTGTGGATGGGTGTGAGAGAGAGCGGGGGGAGCGGGCGGTCTGGCTGTGTATGTGTGTGTGTGAGAGAGAGCTGGGGGAGTGGGCGGTCTGGCTGTGGAGGGGGGGAGCTGGGGGAGCAGGCGGTCTGGCTGTGTGTGTGTGTGTGTATGTGTGTGAGAGAGAGCTGGGGGAGCGGGCGGTCTGTCTGTGTATGTGTGTGTGGATGGGTGTGAGAGAGGGCTGGGGGAGCGGGCGGTCTGGCTGTGTATGTGTGTGTGGATGAGTGTGTGTGAGAGAGAGCTGGGGGAGTGGGCGATCTGGCTGTGTATGTGTGTGTGTGAGAGAGAGCTGGGGGAGCAGGCGGTCTGGCTGTGTATGTGTGTGTGGATGAGTGTGTGTGAGAGAGAGCTGGGGGAGTGGGCGGTCTGGCTGTGTATGTGTGTGTGGGTGGGTGTGAGAGAGAGCTGGGGGAGTGGGCGATCTGGCTGTGTATGTGTGTATGTGAGAGAGAGCTGGGGGAGCAGGCGGTCTGGCTGTGTATGTGTGTGTGTGAGAGAGAGCTGGGGGAGCGGGCGGTTTGGCTGTGTATGTGTGTGTGGATGAGTGTGTGTGAGAGAGAGCTGGGGGAGTGGGCGGTCTGGCTGTGTATGTGTGTGTGGATGGGTGTGAGAGAGAGCTGGGGGAGCGGAAGGTCTGGCTGTGTATGGGGGNCGGTCTGGCTGTGTATGTGTGTGTGGATGGGTGTGTGTAAAGAGAGCTGGGGGAGCGGGCGATCTGGCTGTGGATGGGTGTGTGTGTAAAGAGAGCTGGGGGAGCGGGCGATCTGGCTGTGGATGGGTATGTGGATGGGTGTGTGTGTAAAGAGAGCTGGGGGAGCGGGCGGTCTAGCTGTGTATGTGTGTGTGGATGGGTGTGTGTGAGAGAGAGCTGGGGGAGCGGGCGGTCTGGCTGTGTATGTGTGTGTGGATGAGTGTGTGTGAGAGAGAGCTGGGGGAGCGGGCGGTCTGGCTGTGGATGGGTGTGTGGATGGGTGTGAGAGAGAGCTGGGGGAGCGGGAGGTCTGGCTGTGTATGGGGTGTGTGCGTCTGTGTTACAAACAGCTGTCTACGCTACAGCTTCCATTATTATTATTATTTATGACGTGTATCAAGGCAGCTCCAACCCCCTGTACTGGGTGCCGTACAACCATAGAACAAAGAGACGACGTTTACAACCTCTATGTACGGCGAGGACCAGCAGGTGGATGAGACAGACAAACAGTGGGAGCAGGAAGTGGCAATGAGATGATGATGACCAGCTTGATAAGCAGCTGTCACAGTGAAACCTACTGCGTAACCAGCTTCCACCATTGCTGTCACTGCTGGAGAATTAGGTCCCTAGCGTCTCCTTGTGTAAGCAACGCAGTGAGCAAGGATTGCTGGAGTCCAAGGGCAGAAGGGACCATTGTGATCATCTAGTCTGACCTCCTGTATAACACTGGCCAGAATAATCCCTACAGCAGATCCTTTAGAAAAACATCCAGTCTTGATTTTAAAATGATCAGGGATGGAGAACCCACCATGACCTTTGGTACATTGTGGCAATAGTCAATTATTTTCGCTACTAAAAATTTACGCCTCATTTCCAGTCTGAATTTGCCTAGCTTCAAGTTCCAGCCATTGGATCATGTTACACCTTCCTCTGCTAGATTGAAGTGCCCAGTATTAAATATTTGCTCCCCGTGTGGTTACTTATAGACTGTGATGAAGTCACCCCTTAGCCATCTCTTTGTTAAGCTAAATAGATTGAGCTCCTTGAGTCTCATGGACTCTTTTCTGACTCCTCTCCGGTAGCTAATTAAGAGAACAGCATTTAGATTTATTGGCCTAGTCACCCCTTTAAGGCCAGGCCGGCTCCAGGCACCAGCGTAGCAAGCGCGTGCCTGGGGCGGTAAGCCGCGGGGGGCGGCGTGCCGGTCGCCGTGAGGGCGGCAGTCAGGCCGCCCTTGGCGGCATGCCTGTGGGAGCTCCGCCGGTCCTGCGGCTTCGGCAGCAATTCGGCGGCAGGTACGCCGAAGGCGCGGGACCGGCAGATCACCCGCTGAATCCCGGTGACCAGCGGACCGAAGGCAGCCTGACTGCCGTGCTTGGGGCGGCAAAAACCATAGAGCCGCCCCTGATTAAGGCACATGCATAATTCCTGCTGGTCTTACTGAGAGTTATGCGTGAGCATCAAGGAGAGAGCAGATCCCCCGACTCTGACTACACTACAGCTGTGAGTTTGAGGACGCAATGCTCCCTGATCTGATTGCTTCACTGTGAGATTGTTGCATCACAGTTGCAGACATCCCTGGGGCTTAGGCAATCAAAATATATGTGCAATCAAGTAATGACTTCAAATTAGCTGTGATGAAACAAAAACAGGAGCTGTCCGGATCCCTTGGGGGCCTGATCGCTCTCTTATCCTGGTGTAAATCTGGAGTAACTTCCCTGATGACAATGAGCTACCCCAGGAGAAAATGGATGTAACTGAAGGGAGACCAAAGTCCTTGGGTGTTAAATACGTGACATGGATGATTCTGGAGGAACTATAAGGTTTTGTGTGGAATATGCTGCTTGGTGTATAGCTAGAGGGTAACCGTTTCAGAAGTACCTAAGTGACTTAGGAGCCTGTGTTCAATTTTCAAAAGAGA
Source organism: Platysternon megacephalum (assembly GCA_003942145.1). NCBI lineage: Eukaryota > Metazoa > Chordata > Testudines > Platysternidae > Platysternon > Platysternon megacephalum. Next base: position 2,444,927 of record QXTE01000189.1, read on the forward strand.
TTTAAGGCCCGATTTACTAAGGTATTTAGGTGCCTAATAGGATTTTCAAAAGTGCCTACAGCAGGTGGGTGCCGAATGAGACACAAATTCTCATTGATTTGTATCTGCCTCGTTAGGTGCCTTTGAAAATATGGCCCTTCCGAATCTTTCGAAAATGGAACTAAGACGCTTTTGAAAAATGCACCCGTGATCACCTGAAGAAGCAGCCTGGGGATGTTAGTTATGTGCGGAGCATTGAAGAGCTGCAAAGCCAGAGGAATCCCATTTGTTGTGTGGTGAGGGGAGCAGGGGGATGGAAATCAGAACTCCAGGGATGAAATCTGGGCCCCATCAAAGTCAATTGGAGTTTTGCCATTGACTTCAGTGGGGCCAGGACTTCATCCCGAGGTGGTATTCCCGCTGTGCATCTGATGCCTTCAAAATAGGGCTGCTGCTGGACTTACACAGCACATAGGCCCTCTGCAGCCCCTCTGCGTAGGGCTGAATTTCTGCCTGTATGATCACTGGACTGCTCTGTGCCTCAGTTTCTCCATCTGTAAAATAACAGCAACACTTAGCTGCCTTACACAGGTTGTTGTGGTGCCTAATTAACGTTAAAAAAGTGCTTTGAGATCCTCAAGTGCTAGGTGCTCTGGGACTACAAAATGTTAATTACTATTTACTTATAATTATTATGAATCAAATAGAGATGCCAGTTGTTTGTTTGCTACCCTTGCTGCTCAGAGGATGGTAGGGCTAGAGAAGTGGAGCCCAGTTAACCCAGCATTGCCATATGGATATTCTGATTACTATTATTTAACGTTTGTACGCAGTGCCATGGCTGTGCTTGGGGTCCATCCACTTGTGCACTGGGAGTGCTACTTAGGTGTGTAAATGCTCACTAGCCTGGTGGGAGCCAGCAAGAGATTGAGATGTGCTACAGAGTTCTCCACAAAAACAACAAGGAGTCCGGTGGCACCTTAAAGACTAACAGCTTTATTTGGGAATAAGCTTTCGTGGGTAAAAAACCCACTTCTTCAGAGTTCTCCACGTGTCCATTGGATGAAGGTATTTGCTCCCGAGCACATAGGATAACAATGTTCCCAGTATCGATCAGTAACTAGTCATTATGAATGTTATATATTGTTGCTGTTAGTATTACTGTAATGCCCATAATGTTCCATGTACTTTCCAAACACAGAGCCCAAAATAGCTTGCAATCTAAGAAGGCAAGCAAGGTCACAAGGGGAGGAGAGGCATTAAACTCCAGGGAAGGAGAAAAGCTATGGAAGCTAAAGGACAATATTGGTGCAAGACCAAAGGGGGATAAACTGGCTCTGGGTAAATTTAGGCTGGAAATGAGAAGAAGGTTCCTAACCAACAGAGGGAGGTTCCGGAACAGCTTCCCGTTAGGAGTAGAGTGGGCAAGAAACCTACCTAGTTTTAGAATGGAGCTTGATAAGTTTATGAACATGATTATATGAGGGGTTTGCCTGAGATAGCAGGGACTAGAGTCAATGGCCCAGCAGGACCCTTCTAGTTCTATGTTCCCAGGAGAGCGGGGTAAAATGTATGATTAGATAGATAGATAGATAGATAGATAGATAGATAGATATTCCACTTCCCCTCTACCTCACCATTATGAATTGGAAGTACCTTGCAGGTATCATGGTAGAACAGGGTCTTGAGTAGGAGCCTGAAGAAGAACAGGTGGTGGGTTTTGTGCATTAGTGCAAAGCAGGTGTTCCATGCATGAGACCGCATGGATGAAAGTTCGGATTAATGGGTGAGGCGGATATCATTGGCAGAGCACAATGGACAGGTGGTGATGGATTAAGAGATAAGGTTGGACAAATAGGGGCAGGCAGTCATATGAAGGGCCTTGAAGGTGAGGACAAGAATCACAGAATCAGAGAAGTGGAAGGGACCTCGATAGGTCATCTAATCCAGTCCCCTGCACTATTATCTAGATCATCCCTGACAGGTGTTTGTCTAACCTGTTCTTAAAAATCTCCAATGACAGAGATCCCACAACCTCCCTAGGCAATTTGTTCTAGTGTTTAACCACCCTGACAGTTAGGATGATCTAACCTAAATCTCCCTTGCTGCAATTTAAGACCATTACTTCTTGACTTACCCTCAGCAGTTAAGGAGAACAATTTATCACCCTCTTTTTTATAACAGCCTTTTATGTACTTGAAGACTGTTCTCATGCCCCCCCAGCCCCCAGTCTTCTCTTCTCCAGACTAAACAAATCCAGTTTTTTCAATATTCTTTCATACGTCATGTTTTCTAGACCTTTAATCATTTTTGTTGCTCTCCACTGGACTTTCTCCAATTTGTCCACATCTTTCCCTAAGTGTGGTGCCCAGAACTGGACAGAATATTCCAGTTGAGGCCTAATCAGCGCAGAGTAGAGCGGAAGACTTACTTCTTGTGTCTTGTTTACAATCCTGCTAATACATCCCAGAATGAAGTTCACTTTTTTTGAAACAGTGTTACATTGCTGACTCATATTTAGTTTGTGATCACTATGACCCCCAGATCCTTTTCTGTAGTACTCCTTCCTAAGTAGTCATTTCCCATTTGTGTATTTTGTAATGATTCCTTCCTAAGTAATAAATAATATAATATAGAGAGATATACCTATCTCATAGAGCTGGACGGGACCCTAAAGGGTCATCAAGTCCAGCCCCCTGCCTTCACTAGCAGGACCAATTTTTGCCCCAGATCCCTAAGTGGCCCCCTCAAAGATTGAACTCACAACCCTGGGTTTAGCAGGCCAATGCTCAAACCACTGAGCTATCCCTCCCCCCGTAGTACTTTGTAGTACTTTGCATTGTCCTTATTGTATTTCATACTATTTATTTCAGACCATTGCTCCAGTTTGTCAAGATCATTTTGAATTCTAATCCTGTCCTCCAAAGCGCTTGCAACCCCTCCCAGCTTGGTATCATCTGCAAACTTTATAAGTGTGCTCTCTATGCCAATATCCAAATTATTTATGAAGATATTGAATAGAATCAGACCCAGGATAGATCCCTTTGGGACCCCACTGGTTATGCCCTTCCAGTTTGATTGTGAACCACTGATAACTACGCTCAGAGTACACTTTTCCAACCAGTTGTGTACCCACCTTATAGGAGGTTCATCTAAGCTATATTTCTCTAGTTTGTTTATGAGATTATGTGAGACAGTATTAAAAGCCTTAGTAAAGTCGAGATAGATCACATCTGCTGCTTCCTCCCTATCCACAAGGCTTGTTACCCTGTCAAAGAAGAGCATTATGTTGGTTTGACGTCATTTGTTCTTGACAAATCCATGTTGACTATTACTTATCACCTTATTTTCTTCTAGGTTTATTTGATTATTTGCTCCATTATCTTTCCAGGTACTGAAGATTCCTGGGTTGTCCGTATTCCCTTTTTTATAGATAGGTACTGTATTTACCCTTTTCCAGTCCCCTGGAATTTCTCCCATCCTCCACAAGTTCTCAAAGATAATCGCTAATAGCTCAGAGATCTCGTCAGTATTCTAGGACAGCGGTTCTCAAACTTTAGCAACCCGAGGACCCCAGTTTTGATTTAAAATTTTTCATGCTCAGCCCCAGGCCCTGCCCCCACTCCACCCCTTCCCCCAAGGCCCCATCCCCACCCCTCCTCTTCCTGCCCCTGCTCTGCCCCCTCCCCCGAGCGCACCCCACCCTCTCTCCTTCCCCTTCCCCCCAGCACCTCCTGCATGCCAGAGAACCAAGGGTACTCCAGGGGTTCACTGGCCCCGCTGATTAACTCCTCTCTCTGCTGTTCCCCGGCGTGCAGGAGGCACTGGGAGGGAGGGGGAGGAGTTGATCAGCGAGGCCGGCAGCCCCGGACATGATTCCACCCCTTCCCCTGAGCGCACCCCATCCCCGCTCCTCCCCCTCGCTCCCAGCACCTCCTGCATGCCGCTGAACAGCTGTTCCCCGGCGTGCAGGAGGTGCTGGGAGGGAAGGGGAGGAGTTGAGGGAGGGAGGGAGAGGAGTCAATCAGTGGGGTTGGTCGACCCCAGTTTGAGAAATGCTCTTTCTAGGATGTATTTCATCAGGCCCTCCCGACCTGAAGAGATCTAACTTTTCTAAATAATTCTTAACTTGTTCTTCGCCTAGTGTAGCCTCAGATCTTACCCTATTTACACTGATGCTCACGATGTTAGTCATCCAATCACTGCTAACTTTTTTGGTGAAAACAGAAACAAAAAATGCACTTAACACTTCGGCCTTTGCTGCATTTTCTGTTATTGTCTCTCCCTCCTCACTGAGTAATGGGCCTATTTTGTCACTGGTCTTTCTCTTGCTTCTAATGTATTTGTAAAATGTGTTCTTGTTTCCCTTTATGTCCCTAGCTAGTTTAAGCTTGTTTTTTCCCTTGGTTTTTTTAATTTTGTCCCTACATTCTTGTGGTTTTTTTATATTCATCCTTCATAATTTGACCTAGCTTCCATTTTTTGTATGACTCGTTTTTGACTTTGTGGTCATTGAAGATCTCCTGGTTAAGCCAGCATGGTCTTTTATTATGCTTCCTATCTTTCCTATATGCTCTGGGACAGTTTGCTCTTGTGCCCTTAATAACGCCGCTTTCAAAAACTGCCAACTCCCCTGAACTCTTTTTTCCCTTAGACTTGCTTCTCATGGGATCGTACCTACCAACTCCCTGAGTTTGCCAAAGTCTGCCTTCTGGAAATCCATTGTCTTTATTCTGCTGTTCTCCCTCCTACCATTCCATAGAATCATGAACTCTGTCATTTCATAATCTTTTTCACCCAAACTGTCTTCTGCCTTCAAAGTCTCAACCAGTTCCTCCTTGTCTGTCAGAATCAAATCTCGAACAGCCTCTCCCCTAGTTGCTTTCTCCACCTTCCATAATAAAAAGTTGCCTTCGATGCAGTCCAAGAACTTGTTGGATAATCTGTCCCCTGCTGGACTATTTGCCCAAATCTGAGTAGCTGAAGTCCCCCATGGATGATTTTGTTAGTTGTTTAAAAAAATCCGCATCCATTGCTTCTTGCTGGCTAGGTGATCTGTAGTAGACACCAACCATGACATCACCATTGTTTTTTTACCCCTTTTATCCTTCCCCAGAGACTTTCAACAGGTCTGCCTCCCACTTCTATCTCAACCTCAGTGCAAGTGTAGACATCTTTGATTCACAAAGCAACACCCTCCTTCCTTTTTTCCCTCCCTGTCCTTTCTGAACAAGTTGTACCCTCTGTACCAATATTCCAGTCACTTATCCCACTAAGTTTCTTTGATGCCAATTATGTCGTAATTGTGATTAGTCACCAGTATTTCAGGTTCTTCCTGTTAATTCCTCATACTTCTTGCATTAATACACAGACATTTAAGATGTTCATTGGATTTCCCCTCTATATTCCCTCTTGTCTCTGCTTTGTCCTTGTTGTGATTGCCCATGTTCCGCGCCAGTTTCCAACCCTTCACCCAGGTCTCCATGTTCTGGATCTACCTGTTGTCTCCTGCCCCCGTTGAACCTAGTTTAAAGCCGCCTCACTAGGTTAGCCAGTCTCTAGCCAAAGATACTTTTCCCCTTCCTTGATAGGTGGACCCCATCTCTGCTCAATAGTCATTCCTCTTGGAACTGCATCCCATGGTCAAGGAAGTTGAAGCCCTCCTGGTGACGCATCTGCACAGCCATGCATTTGCCTCCAGGATATGTCTGTCTCTGCCTGGGTCCCTTCCCTTGACCGGAAGGATGAATGAGAACACCACCTGAACCCCGAACTCCCTCACCCTCACTCACAGAGCCCTGTAGTCACTTCTGATCTGCTCAGAGTCATATTTGCATATCATTAGTGCCTACACGGATGAACAGCATGGGGTAGTAGTCAGAGAGCCGGATGATCCTCAGCAATCCTTCCTTAATGTCTCAGATATGGGCCCGGCAGGCAGCAGAGCTCCCAGGATAACAGGTCAGGCCAGCAGATGGATGCCTCTTAAAAGTGAGTCACCAACCACCAACCACCGCCACCCTTCTTTTCTTCTTGGGAGTGGTGGCTGTGATCCTCCCAGCCTTGGGGGTACATGGCTTCTCCTCCTCCACCATTGGGGGAGATTTCTCAGCCCTCGTTGCCAGGACAGCCATCTTCCTCCCGGCGAAGGAGACATTTCCTCTGCTGCTGCAGTCCTCTCTGGCTGGATTGCTTCCTCAGCCTTGGAGGTCTCCTTAGGCATGTTTTCAAGAACCTTGAACGTGACATGGCAGAAAATGGGGAACCAGCTGAAGGGTTCACAGAGAGCAGCAATGTGATCAGATGCCCAGGGCAGGGCAATGTAAGGACTGGGGAGGCCAGAGAGAAGAAGGAGGCTGCAGTCATTGAGAGGAGAGGTGATGCTGTTGTATGGGTGAAAAGCAAAGGCTGGATTGTGGAAATGTTACAGAGGAAGAAGTGCTTCAGCCAATACAGAACCTGGCTAAAAATAAAAGCCACGTATCTTTTATGCTACCTGAATAGCAGGAAAATTCACTGCACTCATAGTCTTATTCCTCCTATACCACGGGGACTATATTAGGGGAATAACATTCATAGAGCCTTGGGATTTATACTCACAATGGTCCCAAGCCACAACGTTTGGGTCCCAATATTCCGAAAGTGCAGAAGCATTTGAATCTGAGGTCTTGGTTCAGAGCTACCCTAAGGTTAGACACAGGCTGTAGTTTATTATTCCAGAGGAATTTACCTAGGGCTGATACAATTTGAGCAAGGTGAATGATAGGGCAGCTGTTAAACCAAATGCCGACCTCATTCCAAGATGCCAGAATACATGGCTGGTACCAAGCCAGCACTGCTCACCATGTGGAGAAGAGCCAAAGCCCTCAAGATCCTCCAGGTTCCTGGTAAGTTGCCAGTGTGGCCCTTGGGCAAAGTTTGGGTCCCCCTGCTTAATCCCACCATGACGTGCCCAGGAGTGTTCTAAGTAGCGCGTGGCTCAGTCTGGTGACCCTACAGTCCTGCCGGCGGAGAAGGGTGTTAGAGATATGCAGGACGCAGAGTTCATTTGCTACAGCCCGAGCAGCTTGCCGCGTCACTGCACCTCTGCTTACACTAATGGTTCATAAATCACCAGCAATGGTGGAGGACCCCAGCCTCAGCACTAGCGTTTTACACCGCTGTCGTGAGGGCGTGTGGCACCTGACCTGCATGCCACCCGGGATTGCTTTAGAACTCCCCAAGAGGAGAGGCCCAGCTGTTAAGAGCACAGATCCCATTAGGAAACCATGGCTGTTCTCCAGTAGTAATGCAGGGACTCAGGCCACCTGTTTCAAAGCTTTGGTGGCAGGAGGGAGTAGGGCCTAGGGATTCCTGGGTTTTGCTCCCAGCTCTGACACTGACGTGTTGTTTGGCCTAGGGAAAGCCACTTCACTAATTGCTGCCTTGGTTTCCTCTGTATCCCAGGAGGATTGTGAAATCTGATTAAGCCTCAGACCCGTGTGTGAGGTGGGAAAGTTTCCTTCTTCCTGTTTTAGAGATGGGGAAATGGAGGTGCAGAAGTTAAATGACTTGCCCAAGGCTAGTCAGTGAGTCAGTGTCAGAATTCAGATGTTCCTTGTCCTGCATTCTGACCAACAGGTGTATATCTTTCCCTTGCACTGTGCACATATTTCTCTTTATAAACTGCTGTTCTGGGAGACAGAATGAGCTTGTGCAGAAGCTGGAATTTAGCCCTGACTATGCAGGGCTGCCCCAAAATGCCATGTGCTCTCTATAGCAGCACTAGTTCCAGGACCGGAATGTTTTAGCAACACTCTCCTCTGGTGTTCAGAGGCTGTTGCACCTCCACCTTTCCAAAAACCAGTCCCACTGAGCTGTACTGAGCCCCGGGTTGTCACCTTGCCATGGCCCATCAGGGTCAGGCTCCATCAGTCCGGGAGAACCAGTACCTCTAAGCAAGGTGAGATTATATCATAATCTCTGGCACGTCTACACCCTCTTTGTTCTGTGCCTCTCAAAGACCAAGGGGAGAGATTTTCAAGTGATCAGCACCCAATGGGTTGAGTTCTTCTGAGAATCCTGCCTCTTCTTTCAGTGCCTCATTGGGAACTGAGCTCTTCTGAATATCTGGCCTCAGTTATGTAGTGTAGACGGCACCTCTGGCCCCGTACCTGGGTCAATTCTTGGGTGCTCAGCACTTATCATCCGGTCCTAACTGTGAAATTCGATTCTCTTCTACCTCTGCCTGAAGTGCCCCGGTGCTGAAGCTTGGAACTGGGGCATTTGCAAACATCCAGAGCCAATACAAAGGCCCGAGTGTTGATCTCACTCAAGCCTGCTTGGGGGTCAGTCGGGGAAGAGAGCCACAGATATGCTGATGAAAGCCGCTGCGGAAGGTAAATTGTAGCTGTGCACAAATCAGTGTTGTCACCTCTGAGATTGGCCAACGGGGAAAAAGCCAACGAGTTGTGAACTCTTCAGCCGTCGCACGCCGTCGCACGCTGTCGCACGCCGAGGGGCTCACAGACTCTGTAGTGAAGGAGTGGTCTCAGGCCAGCTCTTGCCCAGCATCACAAAAACCACCAGCCAATCAGCAGGCCAAGGACTGAACGACCCCTAACGGTGACACGCCTGTCTGGGCACAGGTTGAAGCACATTGGTGCGGGGTGTAGTGAGGGAAGCTGTCACCACCACTGCCCCTGCTGTGCTTTTCCCAGCCTGGAGCTCATCCTTAGAGATCAGACCTTCGCCAGCAGCCTCTCAGGATGGCAAAGGTGCTTCTGAAACCCTTGTTGCCTTAGGCTTTCTTTAGGGTCTAGGATAATGGACACACCGTGGGTACAATGTGGGCAGCCTGGGCTCTCTCACTAATGCTCCCACTTCCATTGCTCTAGCCAAGGGCCTGTCTTCACTGCAGAGTTCACTCGGGCGCCCATCTGGGCGGTGCCCCTGCCTCCCGTCCACACACAAACCTCTCACCTGAGTTTGGTGGTGGCCTCAACTCGGGCTAGTGCTCAATTGTGGGTGAGGCTTTCACTGGGGCTGGCAACACATCCGATGAGGCTCCTGGCTGCACAGCTCCAGTGCTGATCATCCTCCAGTGCCTTCCCGCCTGGCAGAACAGATCAGTTCTCCCACAGTTCACTGGGAAAGGATTGTAGCGGCTCGGCTTGCTGCACGGGCTGTCTTGCCAGAAGTCCTAGCGGGTGAGTGCCGCTGCATCCTGAGGACTCAGGACTGGGGATAGGACTCAGGCAAAGCTAAACCAGGTGCTCAACCTTGCACACCGCTCACCTGCGTTAACTCTGCAGGGAATTCATACCCCAGGTGCTTAGCATCCCCTCTGTCAGCCACTGGGCCGGTGCTGGGAGGAATTAACACGACTGCCTGCTTAGGCCAGTCCAAAATGTTGCTGCCAGGGGACATGGATGTTCAACCCCTGCTCGGTTTGCCGTGTCTGTTGACTCGAGTTCAATAGCTTAAGGCGAGCGGCATCAGAGGGTCCATATCTAGAGACCTTCATCCAACTTGTAGAACCAAACCCGCAGGCTGGGAGAATTCAGCCGAGCGCAGACACAATCCGGGGGTGCTCGGGGCAGGCTGGTGTTTGCAGAGCTCTGGGGAGCCTGCAACTGGGATAGCAGCGAGCGGGAGGGCTGCAGGTCAGGACTGGGGTGCTTTGGCAGAGCTGTGGGGAGGCAGGCACTGGAAAGACAAGGGGGGGGCTGCAGGTCAGGACTGAGGGGCGCTGGCAGGACTGGGTTGGGGGACCTTTGCAGAGCACCTGCCTGTGCAGCACACCTGGCTCCGGTGAGTGCTGTTACTAATCCGTCGCTTTCCCAAGCACTCCAGGAGGCCCAGAGATTAGCAGCTGCTGCTGTATTGCTGGAAGCCAGCCTTCTGCACTCAGGGGCGTATGCGTGGGAAAGACCTTCCAGCTACTTGGGCGGGTTTAGCGCTGAAGCCGTGATCGGGAGCAAGTTCCCTTGCTTTAAACAGACCCAGCCTTGATAAACGCTGCTTCACCCACAGGGTCTTTTCTCCTGGCGCCTCCCCAACATTAACCCCCAGGGGCCAGTCCTGAGTCATGGCCCCCAGGGGTTCACTCAGTCCAAGCCAGCCAGCCCAGGTTGACGCCAAACTTCCTGCTGGAAGATGCCAGAGCAGATAAACGATGGGCTGTGAGACAGCAGAAGAGGGTGAGGGAACCTGGGTCAGTTTCACACCTTGCTCAATTGCCTGACTAATCCCTGGGGTTACAATGCCTCATGCACCCAACAGATGACTCAGTGGAACAGAAGGGCTCCTGCGAGGAGGGAAGCATGCAGCTCTCTGCTCAAGCCCCCCACGGCAGCCAGCCTGCTCCCACCCCACCTCCTCCCTCCCTCACGCTTTGCTGCCACGTTCCAAAGCTTCGGCCCGCCCGCCCCGGGTTTGCCGGAGCTCACAGAGTGCCCCCAGGGTGCCGTGCCTACCTAGAACCGGCCATAGGGCACTCCCTGGGCACAGGGCGCTGCATAGGACCACAGAAATGGAGGGCCTTGAAGCAGGACCAGGTAAATCTAGACCATCCCTGACAGGTGTCTGTCCAACCTGTTCTTAACAACCCCCAATAACGGGGATTCCACAACCTCCCTTGGAAACCTGTTCCAGAGCTTAGCCCCGCTTACCATGTCTACACTTACAACGCTGCGCCGCTGTAGCGCTTAAGTGGAGATGCTCCTTCGCCGAAGGGAGAGTTTCTCCCGTTGGCGTAGTTAATCCATCTCCCGGAGAGGCAGTAGCTATGTTGCGGGAGAAGCTCGCCCGTCGACACAGCAGGGAGGTGGATTTTTCACACGTCTGAGCGATGTAGTTACACCGATATAGGTCTATAGCGATGTAGTTACACCGATGTAGACCTGCTCTTAGAACGTTTTTCCTAACATCTAACCTAAATCGCCCCTGTTGCAAACTAAACTGATTACGTCTTGTCCTCCCCTGGATGGCCGTGGAGAAGACCTGATCGCATAAACAATAACAGCGCACTAGACGGGGAGCCAGGAGAGCTGGGATCTCTTCCCGCCTCTGACACATTGTGTGAACTTGGGCCAGACCCTTCCCTTCTCCAGGTCTTCAACCGTAGGTTTTTATCCTCCCCCGATCACAATAGCAGCAGTGCCATCCCCAGCAGACTCCACGGAGTCTTTGGTGTTTCTCCCATTTCCGAGTGAAAACTCTGCTTGGGTTTTCGATGTGGGGGTGTTTAAAACGTTAATTTAATGTTACTGGGGTTTTTTAAGGTGGCTTGCATTCAGGGGCTTTGGTAGGTTGGGGTTTTGGGTTCGTGGAGGGTCATTCTTAGGGTGGAACTCATTTTCAAAGAGGAAGTTTTTGCAGCATTCCTAAAGTCTTGGTCTACGTCCTTGCTGCAAAACGGATGTGTTTTTACATGGAGATCACTGGCTCAGGGTGAATCCTAGCGCAGACAAGGCACAGGTCGATTTTACCTCGACGTAGCTAGTCAGGGTCAGCCCTATCCCTCCCACCTGGGGTGGATCCTGACTAGCTACATTGAGGTGGAAGCTACCGGGCCTGGTCTCCACTGGGATTTCACATTGAGATAGTGATCTCCGTGTAAAAACGCCCCTTGTTTTTACAGTGACGGAGCCTCAGTTACCCTGTCTGTAAAATGGAGATAATGCCTGAGCCACCTTTTTAAAGCACTTGGAGATCTCCTGATGAAAAGAGCTCTCGGGTCCATCTCCTTCCATTAGCCTTCATGCGTGGTCCAACCCGTCTGTTCTGCTCATTGGGCTCTGACCCGCTGGGGAGGTGAGAGGTGTGGCAGTGACTTTCCTACTAGAACACCCTCCCAGTTCGACTGCAAGGCAAGTTGCAGGACAAGGTGGGGGCCTTGAGCCATTGCTTGTAAAGCTCATGCCTAAAGCCAGCCCTGTCCAGAGCCAACGTACCAGCGCTAGCTCTGCTTGAGCTAGTGCACTAAAAATAGAAGTGTAGCCCCAGCGGTGGGGGGAGCTATCCATACGATCCCCTCCGAGACGATTTGGGTGGCTCGCGCCACGGCCTCCCTTCTGTTCTTAGCACAGTAGCTCAGCCTGGATCCATGTGGCCATGTCTCCTCAGCCTGGAAATTCCACCTCCAGCTCGAAGTGGAGACATCCCCTTAGAATGGGGGCCAAGCAGTGACGCCTCCCACTCCCATTGCTGGAGCAGGGAAACAGGGCCTCCTCCTTCAGCCTCATGGCCAAAGCAGGGGAAATCAGCTGGCAAGTTGTCTCCCTCTCTACTCCCACTACTCGCGGGTGAGGGTTGAGGAATGAGTCACTGATGCTATCAAAGAGCTGTTGGAAGCCCAGGGTCCAAGCAGTCTCTAGTCTTGCTTGTGTTTTAAAATAACCTCTTTGCCTCCTTCATGATGAATGAGGAAGGCCTGGAAGGTTTGTGTGTTTTGTAAGAAGTGTGTGTGGGTGGGGGAACATCTGCTTGATTAGCTCTTCTCTGCTCTGGAAGCGTGGGAATTAGTGAAATGACGTCACAAGAGAGGGAACGTTTAGCAGTTGAGAAGGGAAGGGAATTCGCTTCTTGAAACATTGGATTTTGTTTGCTCTTGTTAACATCTCCTTGATCCAGTGCTTAATGAACACTAGGGAGAAAGGACATCTTTGGTAAAGACTCACTACTTGTCGGCGTACACACACTTGGGAGAAAGGACAAGCTCTCAAAAATTCACACACACCCATGCCCAGACACACACTGCCTTTTAAGTTTCAAGAACATACAATACACATCCCTGAGACCTCCAAGGAGTTCTCCAGCAAGGACCAGACTGGATAGTCCTACGGTGAAAAGAAAAAACAAAACAGAAAATCAACCAACTTGTTTGTTTAACCTTTCGGGCCTTCTTTAACCATCACAATAAAAAAACTGCACAACCCATTTTTTAAAAAATCCTTGTAGGTCACCTTTGAGGCCGCCCCAGCTTCCTTCAGTGTCTGTCAGCACTGGCAGCTCCCACTCCACCAACTTAGGTCCTTACATGACCCCTGGCATCACCGACACTTTTGTTGCTCCATTTCCTCCTTTTCCAGTCTGAATTTTGCAAAGGGGCGCTCGGTTCAACCAAAACCCAACTCTCTACTCACAGTTCTGCAGGCTGGGAACTTGCTGCATCACGCTGGGGGTGGGGGCATGACTCCAGGAACAAAGGGAGCGAAGGAAGATAGATCCATCCCATAATGCTCTGGGTAACCCAGTTAACCCTATCAGAACCACTTTACCCTGAGCCTGGGCAAAGAATTCCCCAGCCAGCCCAGGATTCTCTGTCTCCTCATATTGCTTGATTCATACACATCTCTCTGTCCAATTAGCTGCTCGTCAGCACCTCATTATCTTTAGTGTATTTATCCTTGCAACACCGTTGTGAGATGGCGCTCTTTATTATCCCCACTGCACAGAGGGGGAACTAAGGCACAGAGAGCCTGGGGCTATGTCTACGCTGCACTTTCGTTGATAAAACATTTGTCGCTCAGGGGTGTGAAAAAACCACACCCCTGACTGACAAAAGTTTTACCGACGAAAAGTGCCGGTGCGGACAGCGCTTTGTCGGCGGGAGACACTCTCCTGTGCTGCTGTAAGGCGTGCAGTGTAGACATAACCTGAGTGACTTGCCCAGGGTGACACAGGAAGTCAGTCACAAAGCTGGGAATTGCATCTGGGTCGTCTGAGCCTTGGTGCAGTTCTTTAACTACCAGACCATAGGGAAGAGGGCTGGTGCTGGGGGTATGGGGACCATGTGCTGTGTAATAATGTGAAAAGGCTCCGTTCTTATTAAACAAAGTTGGATCTTAAAGCAATTACTTATAGAGTCACTCTGACTGCGGCTTCGTGCTTAGTCATCTGACTCAGGTTGACTTCCCACCTCCTCCTCCCGACTCGTCCCTTGGGGAACCCAAAGTTCCAGGCAGGTTGCTACACATGCTTGTCCTGTCTTCCCTCGCTGGCGGTCAGCCCTCTCAGCTGGGGACAGTACAACTATCACAGCACAGAAAAGCAAACCAGCTGGTAAATTAGGTCCTAGTGCAGTGGTTCTCAAACTTGTGTACTGGTGACCCCTTTCACATAGCAAGCCGCTGAATGCGACCCCCCCTTAAATATATAAAAAAGTGTTTTTAATTTATAACAACATTATAAATGCTGGAGGCAAAGTGGGGTTTGGGGTGGAGGCTGACAGCTCGTGACCCCCCATGTAATAACCTCACAACCCCCTGTGGGGTCCCAACCCCCATTTTGAGAACCCCTGTCCTACTGGCATGCCATTTTCCCATGCAGAGAGATGGGGCCATTAACCAGCGAGTGACCTTTGTCTGAATTCTCCCTCTTGATTGAGTCTTATCCTACTTTTCAAAATGATTTTCCTTGAAGTTCTCCATTTTCATAGAATCATAGAACTTAAGATCAGAAGGGACCATTATGATCATCTAGTCTGACCTCCTGCATGATGCAGGCCACAAGAGTTGACCCACCCACTCCTGAAATAACTCTCACCCTTGACTCAGCTGTTGAAGTCCCCAAATCATGATTTAAAGACTTCAAGCAGCAGATAATCCTCTATCAAGCGACCCCTGCCCCATGCTGCGGAGGAAGGCGAAAAACCTCCAGGGCCACTGCCAATCTACCCTGGAGGAAAATTCCTTCCCGACCCCAAATATGGCGATCAGCTGAACCCCGAGCATGTGGGCAAGAATCTCCATCCAGACACTCAGGAAAAAGACTTTCAATATCCCAACATTTACCATCGGTACTAACTACCAGTGGTGGCACATTATTGACCTATTGTGTAAATCAAGTTATCCTATCAAACCATTCCCTCCATAAACTTATCAAGCTTAATCTTAAAGCCGGAGAGGTCTTTCGCCCCCACTATTTCCCTCGGTAGGCTGTTCCAGTATTTCACTCCTCTGACGGTTAGAAACCTTCGCCTAATTTCAAGCCTAAACTTCCCAACTGCCAATTTATATCCATTTGTTCTCGTATCCACATTAGCACTGAGCCGAAATAATTCCTCTCCCTCCCTGATATTTATCCCTCTGATATATTTAAAGAGAGCAATCATATCTCCCCTCAACCTTCTTTTGGTTAAGGAAAACAAACCGAGCTCCTCAAGTCTCCTTTCATACGACAGGCTTTCCATTCCTCGGATCATCCTAGTGGCCCTTCTTTGTACCCGTTCCAGTTTAAATTCATCCTTCTTAAACATGGGAGACCAGAACTGCACACAGTACTCCAAATGAGGTCTCACCAGCGCCTTGTATAACGGGACTAGCACCTCCTTATCTCTACTAGAAATACCTCGCCTAATGCATCCCAAGACCGCATTAGCCTTTTTAACGGCCACATCACATTGCCGACTCATAGTCATCCTGCGATCAACCAGGACTCCGAGGTCCTTCTCCTCTTCCGTTACTTCCAACTGGTGCGTCCCCAGCCTATAACTATAATTCTTGTTAGTCATCCCTAAATGCATAACCTTACACTTCTCACTATTAAATTTCATCCTATTACTAATACTCCAGTTTACAAGGTCATCCAAATCTCCCTGGAGGATATCTCGATCCTTCTCCGAATTGGCAATACCTCCCAACTTCGTGTCATCCGCAAACTTTATCAGCCCACTCCTACTTTTGGTTCCGAGGTCAGTGATAAATAGATTGAATAAAATCGGACCCAAAACCAAACCCTGAGGAACTCCACTGGTAACCTCCCTCCAACCCGACAGATCCCCTTTCAGTACGACCCGCTGCAGTCTCTCCCCTTTAACCATTTTGTGTTAATAGGAAATGTTACCTGAAAGCGTGCTGCCTGATGCACAGGAGAACATCCCAAAGATCTCACAAGTGCAGGTTTAGAGATGGTCCAGCGAACACAGGTGACTATCCAACCATTCTCCCTTCCATCCAGGTACTTATACTGCCGCCATCCCCACTGTACTTGAGCATTCTGCTTGTGCTGCTCACTCTGCTTGTATGTTGCATCAGTCCCTCCTCTCCCCACATCCATCCTGCCTATTTAGACTGTAAGCACTTCAAGACAAAAAAAATTGTCTTTCGGGAAGGGGGAGGGGGACTTTTTTAAGCACCTATGAACGACAAAAGTTTTGTCCTTCGATTGGCAGTGTAGACAAAGACAAAGGCTGTGTCTTATTCTATGCATATACCGGACCTAGCACAATGGGACTCTGATCCCTGACTAGGGCCTTGAAGCACTATTGGAATCCAGCTAAATAATGTGTGAAACACCCAAAACAGAAAGGAGGAGATGGGTCGAGGGTGGATGAGAGTTACAGTGATGATAGGCAGTCACTTTAGGTGTTTTGACTAATATATGCTGGCTAGCATATACAAATTGGCCTATACTATACTATACTATACTATACTATAGTATATATATATATATATATATATATATATATCCTCCCCCACCCCACCCTACCCCACCCAGGCTACCTTATCATTTATCTCCCTTTTTTTTTAATTAATAAAGAAAGAATGCATGGTTTCAAAACAATAGTGACTTTATTTCCTTTGCCAGCTGTGATCAAAGAGGGGAGGGTGGTTGGCTTACAAGGAATTAAAATCAACAAAGGAGGCGGTTTGCATCAAGAAGAAACACTCACAACTGTCACACCGTAGCCTAGACAGTCATGAAACTGGTTTTCAAAGCCTCTCTGATGCGCAGCATGCCTACCTGTGCTCTTCTAATCGTCCTGGTGTCTGGCTGTTCAAAATTGGCAGCCAGGCAATTTGCCTCAACCTCCCACCCCACCATAAATGTCTCCCCTATTATGGAGCACACAGAAAGCAGTAATAACAGTGGGAATATTGGTTGCACTGAGGTCTAACCTAGTCAGCAAACAGCGCCAGCGAGCTTTTAAACATCCAAAGGCAAATTCTACCACCATTCTGCACTTGCTCAGTCTATAGTTGAACTGCTCCTTACTACTGTCCAGGCTGCCTGTGTATGGCTTCATGAATCATGGGAGCAAGGGGTAGGCTGGGTCTCCAAGGATAACTATTGGCATTTCAACATCCCCAACAGTCATTTTCTGGTCTGGGAAGTAAGTCCCTTCTTGCAGCTGCTCAAACAGCCCGGAGTTCCTAAAGATGCGAGCGTCATGCACCTTTCCCAGCTATCCCACGTTGATGTCGGTGAAACGTCCCTTGTGATCCACCAGTGCTTGCAGCACCATTGAGAAGTGCCCCTTGCGGTTTATGTACTGGTTGGCAAGGTGGTCCGGTGCCAAGATAGGGATATGTGTTCCGTCTATCGCTCCACTACAGTTAGGGAAACCCATTGCAGCAAAGCCATCCACTATGACCTGCACATTTCCCAGAGTCACTGCCCTTGATAGCAGAACGTCAGTGATTGCACTGGCTACTTGAATCACAGCAGTCCCCCCAGTAGATTTGTCCACTCCAAATTGATTCCCGACTGACCGGTAGCAGTCAGGCATTGCAAGCTTCCACAGGGCTATCGCCACTCGCTTCTCAACTGTCAGGGCAGCTCTCATCTTGGTATTCCTGCGCTTCAGGGCAGGGGAAAGCAACTCACAGAGTTCCAGGAAAGTGGCCTTACGCATGCAAAAGTTTTGCAGCCCCTGGGAATCATCCCATACCTGCAACACTATGCGGTCTCCCCAGTCTCTGCTTGTTTGCCGGGCCCAGAATCAGCGTTCCACTGTATCAACCAGCCCCACTGCCGCCATGATGTCCAAATTGCCACATCTCGTGCTTTCAGGAATGTCTGTGTCCATGTCCTCCTCACAGTCGTCCTCGTGCTGCCATCTCTTAGCCAGGTTCTGCACATACTGCAGTATAATGCGCAAGGTGTTTACAATGCTCACAACAGCAGCGGTGAGCTGAGCGGGCTCCATGCTTGCCATGCTATGGCATCTGCACGGGTAACCCAGAAAAAAAGGCACGAAATGATTGTCTGCAGTTGCTTTCACGGCGAGAGGGAAGGAGGGAGGGAGGGGAGACTGACGACTTGTACCCAAAACCACCCGTGACAATGTTTTTGCCCCATTAGGCATTGGGCGCTTAACCCAGAATTCCAATGGGCAGCGGAGACTGCGGGAACTGTGGGATAGCTTCCCACAATGCACTGCTCCGTGGGTCGATGCTAGCCATGGTAGTGAGGACGCACTCCACCGACTTAATGCGCTTTGTGGGGACATACGCAATCGACTGTATAAAATCGATTTTTAAAAATCGACTTCTATAAAATCGACCTAATTTCATAGTGTAGACATACCCTGATGAGAGGTCAAATGTCCTTCTGAACTGTGTGGAGTAGGTCCTGGCCTAGCTAGCCCCAGTTCAGCTCAGCTTGGAGATATTTCTCTTTCCAATCTCTCTTTGAATTGCTCCATCAGTACTGGATGTCCCTTCCAGCTGGCTTCACAACTGGGTGTCCCCTTCTTTTCCTCTCTTGACAAAGTTCTCTTCTCCTCAACGGAGCATTCCTTCTTGACAGCTCTCACTTCAACAAGTCCTGTGTAAATCTGGTTCTCTGTTGGCCATCTGTGATCCAGAGTGTGGCTAGCAGGGCCGGCTCCAGGCACCAGCGCAGCAAGCAGGTGCTTGGGGCGGCCAAGGAGAAGGGGCAGCACGTCTGGCTCTTCGGCGGCAATTCGGCGGCGGGTCCCTCAGTCCCACTCGGAGGGAAGGACCTGCCGCCAAATTGCCGCCGAAGAATGAAGGGGCAACTGTAGAGCTGCCCCCCGAAGTGCCGCCGATCGCGGCTTTTTTTTTTTTTCCGCCGCTCGAGGCGGCAAAAACGCTGGAGCCGGCCCTGGTGGCGAGCAATAATTCTGCCAACATCTTTGTAAAAGAATATTCAAACAAAAAATCTGTCTCCTCCCCACTGCTTCAATCCCTTGTTTTGCACTTAAAAATACACTGCTACCTCGATATAACGCCACCCGATATAACAAGAATTCGGATATAACGCGGTAAAGCAGCGCTCCGGGGGGGCGGGGCTGCGCACTCCGGTGGATCAAAGCAAGTTCGATATAACGCGGTTTCACCTATAACGCGGTAAGATTTTTTGGCTCCCGAGGACAGCGTTATATCTGGGTAGAGGTGTATAATCAGATGCTGCAATATAAAGTAGATGGGTTACATTAGCACTTACTGAGATGAGTGGGGCAGTTCACACCTCGCAGAACTATTGTTTCAGGCTCTGCAAAATTAAGCAGATGCGGCTGCTTCTGTTACACAGTCGTGTTCTTAAGGTTTTCTTTGCATCCATAAAGCACTTTTTTCTTTTTTTTCCAAATGAAAGCTGAGATTCTGGAGAACAAGCAGGTAGCATGAGAGAGGTGCTACTTCATCCTAGCCCGGTCGGAGCCCCAATCATCTCCCTCGCTCACCCGGAAGAGGCATGTACCCAGGGGACATGGTAGCACTAGCCGTGTTGATCAGCTTGATGCCTATGAAGAATGCTCTGTAGAATGTCATTTGCTGTGCCCGAGGGCCCCATGGCTATTTTTGGCAGCCATCGGTATTTGCTGGCTATTTCTAATCCAGTGTTTGTTCTGCTACAATCTGGGCGTGTTTGTTTCCACTCCTTGAGCAAGGACGAGGTGGGGTTCACACCTGGAATGACTTGTCAGGCCATATGAATAATGAATACGCTTCGTTAGTTTGGATTATGCCTGCTAGATGCACCAACCCTTGAAGATAAATTGGATTTTTGTCTCATTCTGCAGAGGTCCCATGTTCAACCCAGGACTGTCTCAGTCACACTCCAGCTCAGAGCCACTTCCGCCATGATCCTATCCACCTCCTTGAAAACATACACATAAAGGGCCCGATTTGCCCCTCACCTTTGCTTCAGTTTTACAACAGCGTAACTCAGCTTAACTGGCATGACTCCTGATTCACACCAGTGTAAGTGAAACTTAGAGCAGAATCAGGACTAAAGCCTCTTTCCTTCTTTAACTTGCGGAGGGATTTAGTGCAGGTGGCAGTGAGGCTGATGGCCCTGGAGACTGAAATCTATTGATCCGCAGAAAAAGGTAGGGCACATTCCATGACTGTGCAAGCTTCCCCCGGCCCTAGAGACCACACCGGTCTCCGAGCCCATTCACTCCTTGACCTTTCTGAGTCATAGGATTTAAGGCCAAAAGGGACCATTGTGATAAGTCTGATTTCCTGCATATCACAGGCCATGTATTAATTCCGACTTCGAGTGTATTAGACTGTGGTTGAATCTGAGCACAGCTGCAGTAGTGGTTTTCGTACCGTCGGCCAGCCAGAGACCGAGAACACACTGAGCTCGCCTGGCCCTGCATTGCTTTGGAGGGGGATTCACTCCGGTGGATTTGCTGCTGTTCACTGAGAACTTTTGGGGGCAGATCCTCAGCTGTTGCAAACCAGGATGACTCCGCTGAAGCCAATGACAGAATTACACTGAATTACACCAGCCAAGGCTTTGACCATTTAACTCTACCCTCTGCGGCTCTCTGAGCACCCGTGCACATGTGGAGCCATCTGCACGCCTTTACCCCGCCCTCCACCATGCGGAGGAATCAACCTGACATTGAATTGGATAATGCACTGAAGGGACGTTACATAATAAACCCCGAATTACCTAAACCGCATTACCCAACAATCTGTTACATAATGCACAAGTCCCAGCCCATCCGGAGAGCACTCGGCCCCGCCGCAGGGGGAAAAAAGACAAAACAAGACACAGTAAGGCAGAAAAAAAGGAAAAGAAAGGCAGTGACTTCAGAGCAGCTTCACGCCCCCTCCTCCCAGAACAGTCATGCGGGCCAAGGGGATGCAGCCACATAGTGAGGACAGCTTGAGGAAGGGGTATGGTGCTCTTTGCACCCATTGGTTACGCTGGTTCATTACACTCAGTTACAGTAAAACCCATCCCTTGCTGCCATTGGGGCTGCCAGATGGGGTCTGGCCACTAGAATTTCTTTGGGCATGTCTCCCGGGGTAATGGACTTGCATAACCACAGTGGAATGATTATTCTGCTATGGCTATGCCGGTATAACGCCTCCAGGTGGACTCTATTCCAGGGGTCAGTTCCCTATGTAGACAAGCCTTTTCCGTCGTGAATCGGTTTGCAGGGGTCTTTGCTGTGGAACAAAGGAGTGTTTTAAAAGAGACGACTAGACCAGCTCTCTAACACAAATACTGCACACTATGTAACACACATGCTTGCATGGCCCGTATGCCAGCACAGGGATCAAGGAATAAGAGATTAGTTCAGCCTCCATTCCTAAAGCAACCCTAAGTTTCTCTGAGGCTGCCAGCAAGGTGCCAGTCCCAGGTATGGTTTGTACGCAGGTACGTGTCCACCAGGAAGCAGACCAAGCCCCCCAGCTTATAGGCCGTTGACCACATCATAATAATGTTCAGCCACCACTTCCCTGGGCTGGATTGAATGTGGTGATGTAGAGGTAAAAGTTACTGTATTCCATTACATTGGGCTTAGATTGCAGCAAGGGAGGTTTAGGTTGGACATTAGGAAAAACTTCCTAACTGCCAGGGTGGTGAAGCACTGGAATAAATTGCCCAGGGAGGTTGTGGAATCTCCATCACTGGAGATTTTTAAGAGCAGGTTGGACAAACACCTGTCAGGGATGGTCTAGATCAGGGGTAGGCAACCTATGGCACGGGTGCCGAAGGCGGCACGCAAGCTGATTTTCAGTGGCACTCACACTGCCCAGGTCCTGGCCACCGGTCCGGGGGGGCTCTGCATTTTAATGTAATTTTAAATGAAGCTTCTTAAACATTCTGAAACCTTATTTACTTTACATACAACAATAGTTTAGTTATATATTACAGACTTATAGAAAGAGACCTTCTAAAAAGGTTAAAATGTATTATTGGCACGCAAAACCTTAAATTAGAGTGAATAAATGAAGACTCGGCACACCACTTCTGAAAGGTTGCCAACCCCTGGTCTAGATAATACTTAGTCCTGCTATGAGTGCAGGGGACTGGACTGGATCACCTCTTGAGGTCCCTTCCAGTCCTATGATTCTGTGATTATCAAACCTCTAAGCCATCAAGTCTTCAAGGGGGAAAAAACTCCACGTGAATAATGTTGTTATCCGAACAAGTTTCCCCAACCCCGATTCCTCTTCCATTTGAAAATGGCAGGGAATAGCCACAGGGGACATTTTAACACAGATTCAAATATCAAACTTCAGGGTGACAGCCATACTGTGCAGCTCATAGGGCTGGGACAGACTGTTAACGTCTGTACTGGAGATAGATACAGACTTTCAGGTCCAGATCTCAAATCCTCCGCCTCAAAGTTCACAGATTCACACATTTTAAGGCCAGAAGGAACTTTTCAATCAGCTCTGGGAGTTTGACTGATGCCATCACAGAGCTGGCAGACAGCCACCGCCTCTCTACTCCTTTGTAGAAATACAGGACCACGTTAGACTTGGGTGAACTAAGGTTTGAAATTGAGTCGGGATATTAACAGGGGCAACAGGCCCTCAGCATGTAACCAAAAAGAATGAGATCATGAGAAAGAAGAGTTGTTCTGTTCAACTTAAAGTGACCCTTGGAAATACCGGTGTTATCCTATTTAAGATTTGGGCTAAAGTAATAAAATAAAACACAGTTAATTGGGTGCCAGGTTCAGTAAATAATTGGCTGTATAAGTCTTTTTCATGTATTATAAAAAAAACCTGCTTCATCTGGCCTTAGCTAAGGTTTGACATTTGGCAATGACATCACTTGTATAAAAAAGGTAAACTCTTAAAGGTTTCATTGCTAATATCTGCCTGACCACGTTGGAGCCAACCAGTATGGGTTTAAGCACCCCTGGGGTTATAAGTATTTCTAATCAAATGCTTATAAATGTTTTATTACTGTTTGGATGTAGTAAATTGCTTATTAGTTAGGCTTTTTAGACATGTTGAGAACAATCGTAGAAATATCATTTGGCCTCTAGATTTAATAAAGGGATTTCGGGTTAAATTGGTGTCATGGTAGTATCCTATGTTAATAATAACAACTCCAATATCTTTGAATGTTATATGTCATCACAGTGCCTATGGCTGGTCTTTCTACTGACTTCAATGGGCGCTGGATCGGACCTGGAGATTGTAAATTCTTCAGGGCAGAAACCATGTGCTCGTAACAGTTTCCACAATGCCTAGCAATGCATAATGGGGCCTGATCATGTTGGGGCCTCTGGCCACTGCTGTTTGTAGCGGGTATTCCCCTTACTCTTTGATGTTTGGAAGAGAGGCAAGACTGCCTGTGGACTTGTGCTTTGGATTGTCTGCCGATGGAGATTACCCTGAAACCTCCCTCTGGTATGTCATCCAACCGAGAGCGCAGTCAAAAGAGGCCTATAAAGTAGCAACAGAAGCTGCAAGGAAAAAACAGAGAGCCCAGCAAAGCCAGATGTAATATCCACGGGAAGGATCAAGCCCTACAACCAGGAGACTGGATCCTGATACGGAATCTTGGAATCCAGGGAAAGCATAGGATTGATGACCGTTGGAAGGCTGAACCCTACGTCATAGAAGAGAGGTTGCCAGACCGTCCTGTCTACAAAGTTTGGCCCAAGGAGGGAAGAAGGCCTAGCCAGACTCTCCACAGAAACCACCTGGACAGCTACCCCCCAGTACTAAAACTGCAGTACTGGAACCTCTCCAAAGACCTCCTTTCTCTCAGAGCAGGAAGCTGAGAGAACCTGAGTTTCCAGTGCCACCCCCTGATGCAGCTCATTGTCCAGATCCCAAGAAGGGCAGTCAGGGTCAAGGGTCAGAGCAGGGGCAAACCTGACACTGGGAGTAGCAGAGGAGTTCATAGTCAGGCCCAGGCCATGGACAATACCAAGGGTCAGAGCGGCGGCGTATTATCGCCTAGGCCGACAAGGCCTAGGCCTAGGGCGGCAAATTTGCAGGGGCGGCAAATTTGAGCACCCATGGAGAAGTTCCCCTGCTCCAGCTCGCCTCCTCCGCGAGCGCGCCGCCGCTTCCTGTTTCTCTCCCCTCCCTCCCAGCGCTTGCGCCGCGAAACAGCTGTTTCGCGGAGCAGGGAGGGAGGGAGGAGGAGGGGGAATGCGGCACGCTGGGGGAAGAGGCGGGGCTGGGGTGGGGATTTGTGGAAGAGCAGGGAGGGGGCGGAGTTGGGGCGGGATTTTGGGGAAGGGGTTGGAATGGGGGCGGGAAAAGGGTAGAGTCGGGGCGGGGCCAGGGGCGGCAATTATTTCAGGGCCTAGGGGCAGCAAAATTATTAATCCGCCACTGGGTCAGAGTCTGAGTCAGGCTCCAGGACCTGAGTCAGGAGGTGAAGTCCAAATCAAGCCACGGTCAAGCCAGGAGTTCAAGAGCAAAGAGCAGGAACAGCCATGGCAGCTACAGAAGATCCACACTGTTGCCTGGACACTTCCTGGAGCGCCCCTTGGGTTTATATAGGGCAGGGAGCCAATCAGGTGCCCTGGTGCTGCTGTCTGTCAAACCCTTGAGGTGGAATGTCCCATGGTCTGCGTCCGCAGTGGGTCATGGAAAGTGGAGCGCAGATTGTTCACATCTGCTGTTGGGTGGCAGCCTGGAGGTGCCAGCTACCGGGTAGCACTACAGGCCTGGGCTCTAGACCCCTGGGGCCTTACATTCATTCAGCTATGGCCAAGGAGGAGTCTGTTGCTTCTGAAGATGACAGCGAGTGCAGCTTCCTAGCTGGATGATTCTTTTATGAACGTGCCACTCTGTTGGCTTTCGAGTGCAGAGAACCTGAAACCCCCAATAGCTAACCAGCCCATCCCTGATGCCTCTCGGTGTGAATTGAACTCTCTACCCAAACCCTTCACTCCACCCAGAAGAAACAGCCATGGACAGAGTGTGGGAACACCTCCTGAGGGAGAAATTGTGGAGCCTGAGGTAGGAGATGCGTGGCCCTGCTCAGAATCGGGGTGGAACAGGAACGGAATAGAGGGGGACACAACACATGCTTTGCCAGTGTGTTACATTTGGAAAGGTTTACTGGTCCTGAAAGCCTTTGTATTGATACCTCTCCCCCAAACCTTTTTTTAGCTAGGATAGGTCACAAAGTCTCAGGCCATCTTTCCTTCCCCTGTGCCCAACCCCCAAACACACACACACTTAAATTCCAAGTTGGTTTCAGCAGCAGATCTGTCATGAACTGCTATAGAAATAGAAATGAATGCTTCTAGCACTGATAGCTGGGTTTCTCTTTGTTTTCAGGTGGGATAAAGCATCAGTTTGCAGCTCACTAATGGTTAGTGTGGTAGTTAGCACTGACATTTTCCTGGAGCTGAAGTTGGGGATAGAGGAAGATGGTAATCCGAGTGGTTTTGAGCTCAAATATCTGACGGTCTACAAATGAATGCTCTTCTCCTGGAAAGTGGACGAGCCCAGCTCTCCCATACTGCATTCATTCCTAGCCCCCAGGGGTTCATGAAATATTGGATCTTCAAATTATCACAGGTCCTTCATTCTACAATGTGCCTCAGTAAAGCAAAGCCATGACTAGGCTGTAATGAATGTAAAGAGGTTTCTCAGTACTGACGCTGCTGGACACAGCCAGAACCTGTGGTTCTCTCTAACAACTGTTCTATCTAGTGTCATACCACAGGGTCTCCTGGATTCCAGGCCTGGTCTAATCAGTAATGGGAAGGATCCTAACGACACTCCAATGTCTAGCACTTCTGGCTCTGGTACTACTTGCCCAGGATTGAATAGAGCAGGGCTGGAATCTCAGACCAGTGTAACTTTTGTCCCCTGAAGTAAATTGTGGTGGACTTGGGTGTTCAAAATGGCACAAAACAATATTTGTGCAAAAATTCCACAAAAGAAAAATAGTGAATTTTGCAGAGTTGATTGTTACACCCCTCTCCTCCCCTGGCATGCAGTTTCAGGTTGTGTGTGTTGCGTTTGTGGACCCCTCTCCCTTTTCTGAGCCATCCAGGTCTCCCATTGTAAGGAAGGGGAGAATGGTGGTGGTGCTCTTCTAAGCTCCACCCATAAAATAAGCCCCACCCATGCGAGTCACCAAGATGAGACATTACAGTAGATTGCGCAGATGTTCCAAATAGGATCACTCCATCTGGTTGAGCTTGGTTCCCCCTCACCCCTGAGTGATGTAGTTATACCCACCTAAGCGCCGGTGTCAACAGCACTGCCGCCTCTCGCAAGGGAGATTAACTCAACCGATGGGAGAGCGCTCTCCCATTAGCATAGAGCGTCTTCGTGAAAGTGCTAGAACACCCTGGCTGCACCGATGCAGTGTTTGAAGTGCAGACCTGCCCTTTAATATAATATAATATATGGAGATATACCTATCTCATAGAGCTGGAAGGGACCCCGAAGGGTCATTGAGTCCAGCCCGCTGCCTTCACTAGCAGGACCAATTTTTGCCCCAGATCCCTAAGTGGCCCCCTCAAGGATTGAACTCACAACCCTGGGTTTAGCAGGCCAATGCTCAAACCACTGAGCTATCCCTCCCCCGCAAACTTAGGCTTTGTTGGGGTTTCTTTAAATGAAAGCTGTCGTCTTTGTCAGCTGCTCCATATGAGGTGGCAAGACAAGATCAGCAACAAACGAGGGTATTTGTAGCTGAACCCAGCAGCTGCCTCCATCATCACCGGCACAGTGGCTTTCTCGGTGCAGGCAAATTATTCGGATGGAAGACCAACAAACTGTGAAAGCATTGACCAAGGAATGCCACTATGCAGCCGGTGATCATGTGGTTGGCAAAAGTTTTGATGGTGCAGTAAGAATGCCAGTGAGGGAGACAGATTGAACACCCTGACAGACTGCCTTAAGGACCTAATAGAGACTGGTTGAGTGGCGCTCAATCTGCGAGGAGGCTACGATTCTTTGGGATTTGCCTTGATGATGATGAGATTCTGGAGAACAAGCTAATAGCTTCAGAGAGGTGCCAGTGTGGCATACAGATGTGCACCAGCCGTTTCTGAGCCTTGAGGCCTGGTCAGTATTAATAACTCCTCCTGCATTAGACAGATGGGACCATTGGTTCCTGAAACATGCTCATCGGCCTTCCATCTAGCAAACAGCCCCAGCCCGAAGCATGGGACCTGGGAAGAAAGAGATGTTGCTCAAACAGCAGCGTGCGGCTGTTATAAATCCACAGCTGTTCTCTGCTTCACAGCTAGCTGGCAGCAGATCCCGGGGCGGAAAGGCCAGAGAGATTGTTGTGCCCTTCACCAGCATTGTGTCTCAGAAGCTCAGATCCCAGAGAGTAAAACCTCAGGGAACATTTGGAGCTGATTAAGGAGCAGGGGAGGGTGGGGAGGAAATGAAAGGAATCCAGAAAATACGGAACTGTTGGTCCCCAAACTTATCCTTCAAAAACAGAATATACTGAGAGTGATGAGGAAATAATCAGACTGTGATAGAGACAGAACACAAGTGAGTCAATGGGAGGGTAGCCATGGAGCAGTGAGCTCTGCTGAGACCTCCCTACTTGGCTGGCATTGCCCAGCCGCTGAAGTGAGATGGAGTAGAAGCCCAAGGAGGCCCCAAGAAACCCATTTACTGGAAGCGTCTCCGTGGCATATTCGTGCCCTGTGACTAGTGTAGTGTGCCCAATGGCAGTGGACAGAGCCACCAGTGGAGGGGTGAAACTGGCATGGATACCAGGTAAAGATCATACTGTCTCCAACTGCCCCCCCTGCATCGGGCAGCCTCCACTGCAACCCTGGTTTTTAATAGCTATGGCCACCAGTCTGCGTCTTCATCCCTTGCCCCCAAAAGCAGTTTCTGTTGCAGCTGTGGCTGGCTTAGCTTGCGTCGGCTTTTCTGTGTTAAAGTTTATTTTCTGACTTGTTCAGCAAGCAGGATCTGATTGCAAGGGGAGATAATGTTAGGTGGTACGTGTAACGCAATAGTAAGAGAGCTATTGCGCAAGGCTAGCGTTAAACTAGATGACTCGCATGACTAGATGCACACCTAGTACCAAAGATGACTGTAGGCTTTTGTATTCAAAGTAAAATTTCCTGGGAAGAAGACGGATGCCCAGCTGTAGGTTTTCCCCTGCTAGTCCGGTTTGGAAACTGGTTCCACGGTGCAGCTGGAGAAAGTGTCTCAAGTAATATTAGCATCAGTATCAGTCTGACTCTGTGTGTGGAATAGACCTAAATTGCCACTTCCATTTACACTTTCCACAGCATGGCACGTTTTCCCTCCTCTGCCTCTATGCATCACCAGAGCTACCCATTCAGTGGCNCCTTCAGGGTCCCTTCCAGCTCTATGAGATAGGTATATCTCCATATATTATTATTATTAAGTAATAATAGACTATAGACTATATGCACTGCTATAGACTAGGGACCGAATGGCTGGGCAGCAGTTCTGCAGAAAAGGACCTAGGGGTTACGGTGGACGAAAAGCTGAATATGAGTCAACAGTGTGCCCTTGTTGCCAAGAAGGCTAATGGCATTTTGGGTTGTATAAGTAGGGGCATTTCCAGCAGATCGAGGGATGTGATCATTCCCCTCTACTCAGCACTGGTGAGGCCTCATTTGGAGTACTGTGTCCAGNGAATTCCTTCAGGTGAGACAAGGAGGTGTAACTAGAAGCAACTGGATGAAACTCAGAAAGAAAATGTGGGCTGTCAGGAGCAGGGCCGGCGCTCCCATTAGGCGACCTAGGCGGTCGCCTAGGGCGCTGCTATTTTGGGGGCGCCTGCGCCCCCGCCGCCCGTAGAAATTTGGGGGCGGGACCTTCCGCCGCCGCTGTTGGGGGCAGGATTTCGGGGGCGTGACCTTCCACCGCCTAGGGCGCCGGCATAGCTGGCGCCGCTACTGGTCAGGAGAAACTTCATGACAGTGAGATCTATCACGTCTCCCGAAAAAACATCAGGCATGTAAACTAGACAGCACACCGAAAACCCATTTCATGGTGAACAATGCTGTGCAGGTTCCAGGAGATGGACTAAATCCATCCCTTACACATGCGATCCATAAAGCCACTACCTTCCCCTTTAAGTCCCTCCAGAAGGCTCATTTCTACCACGATACCTACAAGAAATTAAGATAATACATTTTTTGGGGGGAAGTTTGTTTCCTCTTCTAATACATGTTGATACAGCACATCATAGAATGGAGCCCCTACCAAGACGGGTGGTTTAATGTTATGCTACTGCAACTCATGTAAACTGGGTCCCTGCTCTGCCACAGACCCCCTGGGCCCAGACCCACTGAAACCAATAGGAGTTAGGCACCTAAATACCTTTGAGGATCTGGGCCTTTGTCGCTCTGTGCCTCAGTTCCTCACCTGTAGCATGGTGTTTATAGCCCTGCCGTACCTCACAGAGATTGTGAGGTGCTCACATACTACAGGGCTGGGGACCATACAAGTACCCAAGACAGATAGACCTGGCTGAGGCCTCCCCGGGCTGCTGTGATGCAAATACATCATAACTAATGACAGCTGACCAAGGGGCATTTCTGGGGAGTTCTTACTTAAAACAGCAAAAGGCAATGTTGGAGAGTGGGTCTTAGATTGTATACTCTTCGGGGCAGGGACTGGGTCCTGATGTGAGTGTGTGTGTCATCAGAGCCTTGCGCATTGCAGATGCCACCAGGATGCAACCAATAGAGAATACATTTCTGCTGTCCCATTTTCAGGAGAAACAGCCTGCAAAGGGGATAAGAATGGGAAGAGATGTGGGTTTATGGTGACAATTAACAATTACTTTCACATTAGTTGTTACTTCCCCACTAAATTATTTTGACATAAATGTATTTGAAGCTCCCACTTGTTGACATAAAACAGGCCACTGTCTTTATTGCGTGCCATAAATTAAAAGGCATTTTGCAAGCTCAGAACCACACCCAAAGGTCAGCTGTGTAAACAGCACCCCTTCCAATGGAGCTGATTTACAGCTGCTGAAGATCTGACACATAGCTCCTACTAGGCCTCTGCCCCCCAGTTTTGTGCCACTCCTTGGCCTGAGAACCGAAGCCTTCCCAGGGGATCTGCAGTAGCACAGTGGAAATTCTTAATAAAACTGATTGGCAACTCTGGTCTTAAATCTTGGCAGGAGCATCAGCACTCTGGTAATTATCTACTCATTGTGGTACTTGCACCACTGTCTTGCCAGGGCATGTTTGGGGCTTGGACACAGCAAGAAGGGTGTGGAGAAGAGAAGGCTGCCAGGCAGGCTGAACAACTGAGCTGATCTCCTTCATTCTCTGGAGAAAGCCTGGATTTTTTTTGGCACTGGTCTTGAGTTTCCCACCAGGCCTTCACCTTTAATGTCCTCCCTTCATCCCTTTGATCATAGATTCCAGGAACAGAAGGAACCGCTCTGATCATCTAGCCTGACCTGCAGAACACAGACCAGAGAAGTTTCTTTGTTTAATTCCTGTTTGAACCAGAGCATAAACTTTCAGAAGAAGATCCAACCTTGATTTAAAAACGGCCAGTGATAAAGAACCCAGTACAACCCTTGGTAAATTGTTCCTATGGTTAATCACCCTCACCATTAAAAATGTACGCCTTATTTCCAGTCTGAATTTGTCTAGCTTCATGTTCCAGCCACTGGATCTTGTTAGATCAGGGGTGGGCAAACTACGGCCCGCGGACCGGATCCGGCCCGCGGGATTGCCCCCCGTGGCTCGGCGGGCCCGACGCCACTCTCAGAAGCGGCCCCCGGGCAGGGGGGCAGACGGCTCCGTGCGTTGCCCTTGGCTCCAGGCACCGCCCCCCGCAGCTCCCATTGGTCGGGAATGGGGAACCACAGCCAATGGGAGCTTCGGGGGAGGGACCTGAAGGCGCGGCAAGGGCAGCGCACGCAGAGCCCTCCCCCAGGGGCCGCAGCGCTTCCTGGAGCGGCGTGGGGCCGGGGACAGGGCAGGCAGGCAGGGAGCCTGCCCTGGCCCCGGTGCGTGCCGCTGTCACCCCAGAGCCCAAACCCCGCCTGCACCCCGCCCCCCAACTCCCTGCCCCGAGCCCCCTTGTATACCCTGCACCCCTCCTGCACCCCAACTCCCTGCCCTGAGCCCCCTGCCACACCCTGCACCCCTCCTGCACCCCAACCCCTGCCTTGAGCCCCCTACCACACCCTNCCGCACCCCAACCCCCTGCCCTGGCCCTGCATACAATTTCCCCACCCAGATGTGGCCCTCGACCCAAAAAGTTTGCCCACCCCTGTGTTAGGCCTTCCTCTGCTAGACTGAGGAGCCCATTATCAAATATTTGTTCCCCATGTAGGTACTTGCATTGCACAGCTGGTTAGGCATAAGGAGAAATGAAGGTAACACCTCCCTGTGAGACATCAGGTAGTGGTAACCCTGGTCGTACTAGACAGACCATTGGTTTGATTGTAGAATGTTACACGTCCAATCCCTTCACAGGGTGAGCCAGCGGTTCTTCACACCCCTCGCCACCATTTGCACCAGTTTAAGAGCTTGATTCTGCTCCCACAGAAATCCAGGGCAAAACTCAGAGCCTGAATATATAAAATATGTGAGAGGCAGATCCAAAGAGTGTGTCCCAAGTAGGTGGGACATGCAAAGCTCAGAATACTGTGCACTATGGGGGAGTTTTACAAAGGCAGAAATGGGGACTCAACCAGCTTTTGTGCCTTTGAAAAGCTCCCCCTTTATCTTTACCCCAATAACCAGTCTGGTCAAAAAAATTGCAAAGAACTTTGTGGAACTGGTGTGATGCACTGACAAAGTTTATGTTGTATCTCCTTCTAGAGGCTGGTCCAACAGAGAACAATCACCTACTTCTGTGCCCAGCTAACCAAATTATTCCTATAGCTCAAATGATAGAGGCTGGGGCAGCAGTGTTGAAGGTCTTGGAGTATGAGCTGGCAGGGAATGTCCACTGGGAAAATCTAAATAAAATATTTCATTTCATGTCAGGCCGACACAAATAAAAAAATTTAATTTCAGGTCAGTTTTGCATTAATCTGGGCCCGCTATGCTGCCACAGTGTCTCATGGGAGTTATAATTTGAGTGTCACATACCCTCATTCTCTTCTATGGGCTGGACTCTGACCGGACTATAACTTCCATAATGCACTGCTTCATGAGAGTTCCACAACCACAGTGCATCATGGGAGATGTAGTCCATCCAAAGAGCTTGGCCCATCGAGGAAAACGGGAGCACAAGGCATACAAATTACAACTCCCAGGAGGCACTGCAGCAGTTGAGGAAACAACAATTCACTCTCAAACTAGCTGAGGATGAAATATTTCGACATTTCTGAATCAAAATTTTGGGGAACTTTCCATTCTGCAAAACCACAAAACGATATTTTCACTTTTCGTCCTGACTTGGCATGAAAACAAATATCAAAATAGCAGAATTTCCCCACAGGATGGGAAGCTCTAGCTATGGCCCATGTAGGGGGTGGTTATGCTGATGGTTACATGGTTGGTGTGGATCCTTCCCTCCCCAAATATAATTACAGAGCCCAGATAGATTAACATTTTGCAGAATGACCTGGCTTAGCTGCCAGCTTTCTCATTGTACCTTCACAGACCATGTTTCTGGAGATGCAACTTCCCGCCATCTCCCAGGCTAATATTTGCTATGCATACGACAAATCCTGTTCCTGGCCTCCCCACCACCCTAAAGGTCAAGCCGCACTGCTCTCCACTTTGCCGTTTTATGAGTCACAAAAGGTTTGATTTTAGGATCGTGCCACCTCTGCATTCCTGCCAACGTTCTGGGAGGAGAGTTGTCATAGCACATAGGTTGCATGTAACTTAGTAGGAGATGCAGCCACCTGTTGGAGCTCTACCGCAGTGGGTCACAGTAACATAGTCAGGTTTTAGGGCAACTTAACAAGTAAACCCCGTAGCGATGCTGGTGTAATCCAGCCTGGCTTTCTTCTCGGCCACTGGTTCCTGTCTGTGTAGCAGAGTCAGAAAGAAACACGGTGATGCTTCATGTCCTACAGGATGGGTGGCCTCTCTGAACTTTCTGCAGAGGTTAAACATTTAAGGCACAACTATTATAGAGCTTTGTTATGCCTCCGATTCTGCTCCATTCTCTTGTGGTGCAGGAACTACGGCTGCTGTACATCTTTCCAGGCTGCCCTGTCTTTAGTCTTGGAAGGTTTTAGGTCATAGGGCCTAAACCTAGGAGGAACTCAGCATCCTGCAAGATTTGACCTGGCCTCCTTTGGGGCAAGGCCTGTCTTTTTGTTCTGTGTTCCTGCGGCGCTTAGCATACGTGGGAGGCTAGGACTAGGCTCCCTAGGTACAAATTATTAATAATAATGTCAATAACGGCCAATTTCGCCTTCTGCCCCAAAACTGGCGCTACAAGTTTTAAAAGGGTGTTGTGAATTGGTTGAGTTAATAGGAGCTCTGTGTGGGAGAGTGAGAGAGGTCTGTGGCGCTAGTAAAGAATACTGAATCCAACTGATAAAGAGTTCTTAACCTTCCCCAGCTTGGGAACGGAACAGTCAGCCTCCCCCAGCTCTGTTTCACCCTTCTACACCCGCTTTTTTAGTCCTCCACCACATGATCACAAGCAATATGAAAAAGTGACAGGCTTGGCCTGGCACTGCAGGGTCTGCTACCCCAGTTGATCAATGATCACAGCCTCCCACCCCCACTTTGGTGTCCCACTGCAGGCCCTACCTGCCCTATTACAACCTTTTGCTGCTGCCCAGGGAAGTATTCACCTCTCCGGCCATACCCTCACACAGCTGGCTGGGCCCCCATTCGTATCTTCCAGAGCCAATCATTAACTGCTGCTTAGCTGGATCAGCTGCCAGGCTTCTCCTGAGGCCAGGGCTTGCTGCTCCCTGGCTCCACAAGCCCTTAAAGGAGCAGACTGTCCTGCCACATTTCCATTTTTACACATCACAGCAAACTGCTCCCCCACGATTTAAGCTCTGAACCTGTTGGGAACCTTGACTATATTTCAGCTATCAACCACTTGAATAAATACTGAGTGATTACCCCCCCCCACACACACACACACACACACACACACAATGTTATGTTAGTGCAAAGACTTTAACTCAAGTAAAAAAAAATGTAGAAAGTCACTTCAACATTTATCAGTCAAAAACCATTAAAACCCCTGTTCCTTCCAAGCAGCCATGTAGTTCTTTACTTCTACTGAAGAATCGAGAAGTGAGAAATCTTAGGTCTTAAGAGTGATTTTTTTTACTCCAATACTCTCACAAGAATCTTTCCCAGGGCTAGTCAGGGTTGCCCGGAGGGATGCCGGCTTTCTAAGAGCTATTAGTGTAAATAAAGATATATCTACAGCCTAGAAGGGACAGTTGTAAGGGTCTGATCTACACTTAGTCTGCAGATTCTCTGGGGTGATAATTCCACTCTCCTTTTAAATAACTGGCTGTGAATTTTGCTTCCTCGTCTTTCCCAGATTCCAATGGCTGGATCCCTCATCTGCTGAAGGGAATTACAATTTTTCTGAAATTAGAGTTAATGGTGAAGCTAATGATTCAGGCTTTTTGGTCTTGTTAGTCCAGTGTAGGGTGACCAGATGTCCTGATTTTATAGGGACAGTCCTGATTTGGGTTTTTTTTTTCTTATTTAGGTACCTATTACCCCCCACCCCCTGTCCTGATTTTTTACACTTGCTATCTGGTCACCCTAGTCCAGTGTTTCAAGGAGTCATCCACAAAGGGGAGGGGGTTGGTCTGATGAGATTGCCTACAATGGTCCATCCACAACAGCTAGTAGCAAATATCCCCAATGGCCAGAGATGAGACTAGACAGGGCGGGCTCTGAGTCGATACAGAGAATTCTTTCCCAGCTGTCTGGCTGGTGGGTCTGGCCCACATGCTCAGGGTCCATCTGATCACCATATTTGGGGTTGGGAAGGAATTTGCCCCCAAGTCAGATTGGCAGAGGCCCTGTGAGTTTTTCACCTCTCTCTGCAGCATGGGGCAGGGGTCACTTGCTGGTTTAAACTAGTGTCAATGGTGGATTCTCTGTAATTGGACGTCATGATTTGAGGACTTCAGTATCTCAGCCAGAGGCTATGGGTCTGTTACAGGAGGGGATGGGTGAGTTTCTGTGGCCTGCAATGTGCAGGAGGTCAGACTAGATGAGCATGATGGTCCCTTCTGGCCGTAAAGTCTATGAGTTGCATTTTTATCTTGTCAAATTATTGCATAATGAAGAGAAAAAGCCTCTGGAAGGCTAAATCCTTGCTAATTATACAGGACCATTGTCTAGTAGTTAAATTAGAGACAAGGGAACATGCAGGGGATCCAAGTTCTGTGACCTTGGGAAAACCTTTTAACCTCCCGGTGCTTCAGTTTTCCCTTCTTTAAACTGGGGATAGTCCTTACATATCCCACATGGGGGTTTGAAGAGTAATTAATATTTTTAAATATCAAGTGGCAGGCCCATATTTGAGATGTTTAAAGGTTTTACAAAGCCCAATATGAATGGAGATATTTTCATTACGATTAAAAACGTTCAATGAAAACAGAGGCTGGAAGGAGTGGGAATTTAAAAANGGGAATTAAAAAAAGCCCCCCCCCCCCCCCCCCGCCCAGCCATGACGGAGCCCCAAACTCAGCAGCATTGACTAATGCATGCGAACCAGAAAGCGAAACTGACATGTCTAGTGTAATCGGCTGAACGGAGCTAGGCGCAGCCGGTGAATGAGAAGCAGAAACGGTGACCAGTACGTGGCATTGTTTTGTTTTTAAAACGCTCGTGTGTGTTTGTTCAGTGCTAGGTTTTGACCACTCTGCAGCCTGAAGTCTTATTTATCCAAAGAACGGATGCTGCATGGGCTGTAACAATTCAAGCTTCCCCTCTCTCTCCTGGCAGCACGCTGCAACCCTCACCTGGAAGAAGTCACTGGGACAGGTGTGACAGTAGCTTCTATTCCACGTCTGTTCAGTCCTTGGCTGCTTTGCCAACGCTGCCTGTAAAAGGATCAGGTATCACCACTCACGGCTGCTGTGATCTGGGCACTGCTTAGTGGGAGCTAGATGGATACCCACCAACTTGCCTTACCATCAAACAGTTATTACCTGGTGGCTGTTTTCAGTCACTAAGTGATCTGGATTCAGACAGGTGACCTAGAGGTAACAGACTTTGTCTGCCTATTAGCAATCCCCTGGGCCAGTGGTCCCCAACCTTTTTCGTCTGGAGGACCGTGGCAGCGGACGAGCATCCGCCGAAATGCCGCTGACAAGCGGCAACGTCAATAGGCGTTGCCGCTGAAATGCCGCCGATTTTCGGCGGCATTTCGGCGGCGACGCCTCTGGATGACGCTGCTTCTCGGTGGCATTTTGGCGGATGTTTGTCCGCCGGCTAGTACGCGGGCGCACTTAGACACCCCAGCGGGCGCCATGGCGCACGCGGGCACCGCATTGGGGACCCCTGCCCTGGGCTAACCAGACCCATCACATTCTTCTGCTTTGAATAATGAAAGGGGGTCTGACCATCAGCAATCCAAGAGGTTTCAGAGTGGTAGCCATGTTAGTCTGTATCAGCAAAAAGAATGAGGAGTATTTGTGGCACCTTAGAGACTAACACATTTATTTGGGCATAAGCTTTCCTGGGCTACAGCCCACTTATGCCCAAATAAATGTGTTAATCCAAGAGGTGACAGTGACTGTACAGTGGGGTTATCGTTTGAATTATACAGCTCACTCGTACAGTCAGTTTGCTGGTCTCAGCCTCACTCCTCAGTACCACCACCCACTTTGTCTCACGTGCATTATCATTAAATCGTCTCGTCTGACCTCCTGCATAACACAGGCCAGAGAATCTTGCCTGTGGATTGAGGCCGATAACTTGCGTATGGCTAAAGCATCTCTTCCAGAAATGCAGCCAGCTTTGATCTGGAGACATCAAGAAATGGAGACTCCACCACTTCCCCATGGTAGTTTGTGAAATCACCCTCACTGTTAAAATTTTGCCCCTTATCTCTTATTTGGAGTGGTCTGGCTTTATCTTCCATCTATCGGTTCTTGCAATGCCTTTCTCCCCTAGGTTCAATTGTCCCTTTGTACCTGTTGTTTTCTCTCCATGAAGTTACTTATACTTGTTAAATCACCTCTTGCTCTTCTGATAAGAAAGGTAAAGAGGGATCATTTCCAAGGTTGGTGGTTTTTCTTATCAGTTTTCAAAAACAAAAGCAAGATTTGGGATTGAGGACCTGAGCAGAGTGTGAGGGGAAGGATGGTCCACTGTTTACAGCACCAGCCTAAGATTTGGGAGACAGGGATCAATCCCCTGCTCCGCCACAGACCTTGCTGTGTGACCTTGGGCAAGTCACCTAGCCGGTCTGTGCCTCAGGTCCTCATGTGTAACATAGAGGTCACAGCACTGCCCTACCTTACTGGGGTGATGTGCTCAGCGCCTACGGGAATGGAGGCCATATAAGCACGGTAGATAGATGCTTCAGTGTTGCCATTTATAACTGTGCAAATTGCCTGGAGAACCCTATCGGATGTGGTAGCATCTTAATCCTCCTTAATGACTGCACAAGGTCCAAAGTCAGCCCTGTAGACTTTGGCCTTTGACAGCCGGGAAGCGGGAAATCACAAGTTCTGTAGCTGTTCCCGTGATCAGTCTGTAACGTGCAGACTCTGCAAATGAGCAGCGAATACAAAAAGCCATTGTGCCTGCGTACGCAGTACTGGCTCCAAACCCCTAACTCCTGAATAGCCCCGGGGCTGAACCGCAGCCACACTGCACTTCAGTCAATAGTGCCTTTCATCCGGCCCTGCCAAAGGGCATTGCAAGCATTAAACAAAATCCAGGCCCACAGCACCCTGGTGAGGGAGGCAAGGGATATTAGATATGGGATCCTTTAGCCACCGCTCAGTTGCAGCCGCCTCCAGGATGGGACACACCAGCACGCAGCCACGTTAAACAAGAATTTGGAGCACCTGATATCGAGACATAATTGGCTTTTCTAGAATGGTGCAGAATTGGGAAGCAGTCAGAGTGGCTAGGAAGGCTGCCAAGGTTTGTAAGAGCCACAGGTGCTGTGGACGGGTCAGCGCTCATGAGTCAAAAAAACAAAAACAAACCAGCAACAACAATGAAAGAAGCATTGATCTTTGGAAGCGTAATAAATTCCAGGGCTGTGACGCGATGCAGTGTGTGGCACAGGCTGGGTTACCTCATCGTTCTTTTGGCAACAACCAGGTCAGATCGTTACTGAGAGTCAGTTACACAGAGCTCTGCCTCTTGTAGGTCCCGGACAAACGACAGGCTTACGGAGGCAAGAGAAGCGGGAGGCAAGATTGCCCAGCTCTCACCCCGGGCCCTCCGGACCTTGTCATTGGGCCCCTGCCCCCCGTGCCTCCCCCGACGCGCAGCCTCCGTCAGCTAAACACCCTGCTGCCAATCCGCTCCGAACTGCACCCAGAGACCATCTGCCCCTGCTCGTGCTTCACTTCCTTGCCCGCGTGACCCAGCCTGATACCAAGTGGCAGGACCTGCTGCCACCTGAGGAGGGCGAGGAGCCCGGGTGGGCCAGTCTGTGCCCCCCTCCGGCCCCACAGCCTGCCGGGGATCACAGTGGGTGGCTCCTTCACGGAGCTGTGAGCACGAGTGTGTACCTGGAAGGGCTCCCCGATTCCACTGACACCCGGCCTTTCTGTGCCGAGAGGGAGACCCTGGCGCACAGCTACGCTGAGTGCATCAGGTTGCAGCCCCTCTTCCGGCTCCTCCAGAACCTCTGACTGAGGGTCTGGCTGCACTTTTCCCTGCACCTCCGCATCCACTCCCACCCCATCCATGGCCCCACAAAGTCCCGGGACTATCTCGTCAGCCTCCTCTTGGCAGTGGCCAAGACGGCCAGCAGGAAGCTGGATGGGGGTAGTCTGTGATTGCTGGGCGTATTTCCATTCTCTTGTCCGGTCACGCCTCTTTGGGCCATGTCCACTGACTCCCTAGTGGGCTCTGTCAGGGGCTCGCTGCTCGGTGTCTCTTTCTGGCCACCCGAGTTTTGGCCTTATGACCGTCACTCCCATCCCTGGTTTGTCATTTGTTGTCTCCCAGAATTGGTTGTAGCCTGGGTCCACCGACCCCCTCCCCCTGGGGCGTGGGGTTGCAGCGCTGCTCAGGTATTGGTCTGGCCACCCCTCCATCATGGCGATGTGGCGTCCCGGAGTGGTGATGCGACCCCATGCGCCAGCTCGGGATGCCACTCACTCCGATTTTTGCTACTGTAACAAATCGGCCACCCTCGTTACATTTGTGAGCATCCTCAGAGACAGCCGCACCAAATCCAGGGGCATGATGGAAAGCAGAAGCTGGCCCGCGGTACCCAAAGCATTCCGGCTTCTCAGACCCCCCCTGAAGTTTTAAATAGACAAGTTAGACACAGCTCCAGAAATGCTGAGCTGAGTCCCTGATCCGGCTGGCTGTGACGTTCCACCCCAGAGATGGAGCCATTTTAGCAGTGATTGAGTAGTACCATGGGTGGGGAGTATCACAGGCCAGGGGAGGCTGAGCCTCCCCAAACAGCCAGGCGTGGCCCTGCCCACACTCCGCCCCGAGGCCCCCTCCTGCTTCCCATTCTTTCCCTGTGGCCAGGACTGGGCTGGGGCTGGGGCTAGGGCAGGCCGGCCTGCGGCCTGGGATGTGGGGTGGCTGGGGCCGGGGCTTGGGCCGCCCAGCTCTCCGGGGCTGGGGGGGCTGGGACCACGCCACCCGGTGCTCTGGGGCTGGGGGCGCTCAGGTTGCCCAGGGCTGGGGGGGGGGGGCAGCACCATGGTGGCGGGTTCGGGGCTCCAGCGGAGGAGGGGTGGGAGTCAAAGGGGCGGGGCCTCAGGCAGAAGGGGCGGGGCTGTGGGCTAGGCTCCCCGAATGGGTAGTTCATGCACCACCCATGAGCAGTACCTGGATATATACTGAAGTTACTGGAACTTCACCACTGATCGCAGTGCTTGCAAGGTCACTCTCGCTGTCTGATCTTTGAGATCCTTCAGGATGAAAGGTGACTATAAATAAAAGTGTTTTTTAATTTGTCTCCCTCTCTTAGCTTATGAGTAGATGTGATTGCTTTTCCCTTCTGGTATTCGTGTGTAATTCATTGCATTTTCTGCTTCCCGGCACTGGGCAGCTTCTTCCCAGTACACGTGGTTCAACGTTACCACTGGTATCACGCAAAAGCCAAGAGCCAGGATAATGACTTGAGGCAACTCAAGATGTAACACGACACAGCAGAGCACAGAAAGAGGGAGCTGATTTCTCAGACTCTGTTTGCTTTGGGTTAGAGCTGGTCAAAATAATATTTCAAAGGAGAAGGATGTTAGGAACCATTAGGAAAGGGAGAGAGAATGAGACAGTAAATATCATAATGCAACTATATAAATCCATGGTACGCCCACACTTTGAATACTGCGTGCAGTTCTGGTCACCCTACCTAAAAAAAGATATATTGGAATTGGAAAAGGTACAGAAAAGGGCAACAAAAATGATTTGGGGTACGGAACAGCTTCCATATGAGGAGAGATTAAAAAGACTGAGATTTTTCAGCTTGGAAGAGAGATGACTAAGACGGGATATGATAGAGGTCTATAAAACCATGACTGGTGTGGAGAAAGTGAATAAGGAAATGTTATTTACCCCTTCACATAAAAACAAGAACTAGGGGTCACCCAATTAAATTATTAAGCAACAGGTTTAAAACAAACACAAAGCAGTATTTCTTCACACAACGCACAGTCAACCTGTGGAACTCATTGCCAGAGGATGTTGTGAAGGCCAAAACTATAACTGGGTTCAAAAAACAACTAGATAAGTTCATGGCGGATAGGTCCATCAGTGACTATTAACTAAGATGCTAAGCCTCTGTCTGCCAGAAGCTGGAGTGGATGATGGGCTGGATCACTCAATAATTGCCCTGTTCTGTTCATTCCCCCGGAAACACCTGGCATTGGCCATTGTCAGAGACAGGATACTGGGCTAGCTGGACCTTTGGTCTGACCCAGGATGGCCTTTCTCATGTTTCTTAAATTCTCGTCAAAAGATTGATTTTTGTTCTAAAATGAAAATTGACATGAAAAACCATGTATTACCACAGCATCTCAGCACCCCTGTCAGTCACAGACCTGGACTCCATTGTCCTAGGCTTTATACAAACACTGAACAAAAAGACAGCTGCTGCCCCAGAGAGCTTAATTGTGCCTCTTATTTTTAAATCAAAAACATTATTGAAAGTTTTTTGGTAAACAACAAATATTTGAAGATATTTTCAATTAAAATATTCCCAATATTTTGCTTAGTGATGGGCCTGGCAGTAGAAGAAAGCACAAAAACAATTGTGGGAGAATCCGAAAATGGGGGTGGGGGCATCACTGGCAGAGCTGAGGGGACAGCCAGCAATCCCCTCAAGTCCCCGAAAACAGGGAGTAACCACAGCTGGGAGGATACTGTCTCCCTGTCGCTCCCATGTAATCTGAGAATAGACTCTCCTGTTGCATTAATTTCTTCAGCAGTATACCGTGTGCTGCTGTTTTACACCTGCATTCCCCCACCTACGTCTCTTGGCTTAAGCTGTTTTTACTGGCAGCACGTGCTGCCTGGGATCATGTGTTCTCGACACTTGAATGCATCCCAGTCGCATAGAGAAGTCAGATTCCCGCCCACCGGTGTGTTGCAACACCTTTGTTATCGTGCATTGAACAGAGCATGACAGGACATGCTCCAGTGCCGAGCAGAAGATGTTTGTCTGCCTGCCCAAAGAGAACTGCAGTCAGAGCAGTGGGAAAACCCAGCAATCCTGGCTCACGGGGACTCATGCAAAATATTTTGCTATTCTTAGAAGCCACGAAATGTCGAGCTGGCTCTGAACTCACCCATCACTGGAGGGGCAGAGAGTTCAGATTTCAGGTTCCATTTCATTCCCTTTAGTTTGTTTCCTTGGAGAGGGCTTCATGCCCCTGTGAGTTTTCCTCTTGATTTTCAGCTTTGAAGGAACGCCTAGAGCCTCAACGTGAATCTCTGCTGGTGTCCCTGGTTTTACCCCAGATCAGGTTGCAACTTCCATGTTCCTCGGGGGTCCCAGCTGAAGCTTTAAATCTCAGATTAACTCATCCCAGAATTGCTGAAAAAGGTTCAGAAACTTCAAAGTGCATGGCAGAGCCAAGCCTAGAAAACCCAGATCACCCAACTCATCTGCCTGCACTTAAATCACAAGAAAATTTGGTTCCAGGGGGTCCTCTGGGCTACCTCATGCACCAGCCCCTGTGGGAGGGATTCTGCTGCAGTGCTGCTCTTTGCAGTCACGTCTGCTTCACTTTGCCCCGGGACTTGGTCAGCTGCATAAAGGTAACATATCTTGTTTGGGGACATGTTTGCTTCCCAGGGTGCTGTTACGGCACCTTCTGTTTATCTTCATACTCTAGAGAGGTTGATACTGCTGGGATATTTCAAGCTGCCACTATTAACTGTCTGGGAGCTGCCCCCAGACTCTTTGTAAGACGCTTGCTGACCTGGGGAGGGGTTTCCTTCCTAGGGCAGTTGGGATTGATGAGCAGAGGGGCTGGTGGGGGAGGATCTGACCTATACCCGGAACTCTCCCCTGGCAGACATGACCCTACAAAAAGGGCCGTGGGAATTTGTAGGGGACTGGGGAGACAGATCAGTTGGGCTGATCCTGAAGGAGATGGTGCAGCTAAAAAGGGACAGAGGGTGACATCTTCAGAGCGCTTAAGTGACTTAGGAGCCTAAGTCCTCTTTTCAAAAGTGACTTAGGCATGTAGCAGCTTATGGCTTGTGGGATGCCAAAGGAACTTAGGAGCCAAAGTAGCTGAGCTGCTTTTGAAAATGGGACTTAGGCATTTTTGAAAATGTTACCAGAAGCTTCCGCTCAAGCCTTGCAAGCTTAGAGCGAATCACAGCTTTGGGCTGTCTGGTGAGGCTGGTACAGCATGAGGGCTTGAGCATGGTGGCTGGCCCTAATCTGTACCTGTTATAATAAGCTGGACCCATAGCTCAAATCCAAGCACCACCCAATCCAACCACCACTCCTCCAGCAGGACCCAGATGCTCCTGTCACTATATCGCTTGGTGCCCTGCCCCCCAGGCGAGCAGTGTTCCATTAACAGGCCTCAGGGCTTCCGAGGCCCGTCCGAGGCCCATAGCCACCAAGGGATTTAGGGGAGTTAGGTGCCTAAATTCCTGGGAGGGTCTGGCCCTAAGTCACCATCTTCGCTAACAAATATTTTTTCTTCTTCTCTCTTCTTCCTTCGTTTGACATCGGTCTGCTCACCGAACTGCTCTCAATCAGGATCTCCCCCCTCGTGTCCCTGGCTGAGCCTGCTCTCCTGCCGCTGGAACCTTGCACTGGCTGGCTGCATTCAAGTCATGGAGAAATGCCATCACCCCGAAGGTGGTGCCGGCCCCACCCTGCTGCTGGAGCCACCCTACAATTATCGGCCTTACAGCTCTGAGATGTTACAGTTTGCGGCGTCGACTCTGCTTCCTGCGGAGGGGTCAGGTCTCTGCTTCTCCTGCGACGTGGAGATCGGCCGTGGGGAGCAGCATGAGACACGGCTAAAACCAGCAGCAGCCCAGTCTGGGATGCCAGCCGCAGCCGCATTTGCCCAGTGTATATACCCTGCCACGCCAGGCCAGCAGCTGCTTTGCTGCGCTTTAGCTCCTACGGTGAAGACAGCCGCCAAGCCTTCCTCGGGTTCTCCTCCTCACGCTGAGGTTTTCGTGGTGCTCTCCGTCCCCTCCCTGCTGCTTGGCTCTTTCGCAGAGCTGCTAATAATTTCCCCCCACCAATGAGCAGTAAGCAAGCCATTTGCTGTTTCCTAGAGAGGCCACACTGCAGGAAACACCCAGCAGCTAATGCCATTCAAGCATGGCACTAGTTAGTCGTCAGC
Organism: Platysternon megacephalum; assembly: GCA_003942145.1. Taxonomy (NCBI): domain Eukaryota; kingdom Metazoa; phylum Chordata; order Testudines; family Platysternidae; genus Platysternon; species Platysternon megacephalum. The sequence goes on from QXTE01000189.1 coordinate 2,488,745, forward strand.
GCCTGGGAAAACGGTCAGCTTGGAGCTCATCAATTTCCACCCTGCCCGCGGCAGCTGAACCAGCTGCTGTGCTAACACCTGCTGAAATGCATTAGCCGCTTATTGGAGCTGAAAAAAGATCAAGTACGTTACTGCCTAATAGTCTATAATGGATTTTCCCTGAAACGCTGCAGTACATGGAACGGGTCAGTTAGACATGCAAACACCCACTTGGAATAAACAGCAACTGGCTGCTTGTGCTTATTTTAATTTTATTCTTTGGACAAAAGCACTTGCCCATTAGAATATTCATAAGCAGCCCGGAATAGAATGCAGGCTTGTTAGGAGAATGGTATCGGTTTGAGGTTGTAGTTACCCCCCGCCCAGCCCATCTCCCCCCAAAAATCAAGGAAGCATTACCTAATTAGTTAGAGGAACAAAAGCCAGCTGGCTTCTAATCCCAGCTCTGCTACTGACTCACTCTATGACCTTGGCCAAGTCACTCTGCCTCTGCGTGTCTCTGTTTACCCGTCTGTAAAATGAGGCTAAAGATCCATACTTCACTGGGCTGGCCATAAAGATTATTTCATGAAGAGAGCTGATATTTGGAGATGACAGTGCTATAGCTGGGAAAGTATCATTATAACACACAATCATGCAGTAAAATCACGGGGCTTTTTATAGACTTTGATCTGCCTGGAGAGAAGGCAACAAACAGTAGGCATGAAATCCCTTGGGGAGGAGTACCCATGAGCATGTCCAAGCGAAGATGAGAGAAAATCATTCATCACGTCCACATTGATTCAATCTGTGATGCACAAGCAAAACTGGACACGCCCGGCCTGCAGCCAGATAGCGGAGTGCGCTGATACCCTTGCAAGGGGTGCTGTATCATGCCCTGGGCACAGGGAACGTTTTAAACTTTGCCCTCTGCAAGAGTGCTCAGTGTACAGCCAAGAGGCGGGGCAGAGCTCACAGCTACGAGCACAGTAGGAAACCAGTACGCGGGCGCTCTGACGGGGGAGCTGTGCGGGCGCTGATGCCAGCTGAATAGCCTGGCAGTGACCGCCCTGGGCGGTGTGCTCCAGAGAGAAGAGGGAAGAACAGGCAGGTGGGGAGCGCTGTATTGTGTGACTCTGCTTGAACGAAGTACCCAGTTTCATCCCCCGTGACTTGCTTACTCCACATCAAAACACAACAAGCAGCCATAACAGGAGGCTGCTCCTGTGCCTTCTAGACATCCAGCCCTCACGTGGCTTCATTAGGTACGTGGCACTCTGGCTGGAAGAGCTTCCCACTTCGAGCTCATCAATGTCCCTGCCCCACTCTCCTTAAAAGCCCCCTTCTTCCAAGCACCCTCCTGGCCTTGTTTTCATCACCAGCAATCACACCGCGCTTTCTCAATGGCGCTGCCGCACTCTGCCTCAGCTTGTCCGTCTGTCTTCAGTTGTAAGCGCTTCAGGGCAGGGAAAGTATCTTACTCCCTGTTTGTAAAGTGCCGTGTAAACCTGCAGTGCTAGATAAAGGATAATTACTCATGAAAAATAACAGTAGTGACTCGGGCTTACTGAGTGTTACTGGGAAAAATTATTTTAAGAACGTAAGAGTAGCCATATTGGGTCAGACCAAAGGTCCAGCTAGCCCAGTATCCTGTCTTCCGACAGTGGCCAGTGCCAGGTGCTTCAGAGGGAATGAACAGAATAGGGCAATTATTGAGTGATCCAGCCCCTGTCATCCTGTCCCAGCATATGGCAAACAGAGGCTTAGGGACACCCAGAGCATAGGGTTGCATCTCTGANTGATCCAGCCCCTGTCATCCTGTCCCAGCATATGGCAAACAGAGGCTTAGGGACACCCAGATCATAGGGTTGCATCCCCGACTATCCTGGCTAATAGCCATTGATGGACCTACCCTTCAGGAACTTATCTAGTTCTTTTTTGAACCCTGTTCTAGTTTTGGCCTTCACAACATCCCCTGGCAAGGAGTTCCACAGGTCGACTGTGTGTCGTGTAAGCAAGTGCAGCCTCTGGTCTGTTTTAAACCTGCTGCCTAGTAATTTTCATTGGGGGACCTCTGGTGCTTCTATTATGTGAAAGGGTAAATACACTTCCTTATTCACTTTCTCCACGCCAGTCATGATTTTATAGACCTCTATCATATCCCCCCTTAGTCGTCTCTTTTCTAAGCTGAACAGTTCCAGACTTTTTAATCTCTCCTCATGTGGAAGCTGTTCCATACCCCCAAGCATAATTGTTACCCTTCTCTGCACCTTTTCCAATTGTAATATATCTTTTTTGAGATGGGACAACCAGAACTGCACACGCTGTTCAAGATGTGGGTGTACCATGACAATGTAGTGGCATTATAATATATTCTGTCTTATTATCTATCCCTTTCCTAATGATTCCCAAGATTCTGTTCGCTTTTTTGACGGCCGCTGCACATTGAGCGGATGTTTTCAGAGAATTATTCACAACTCCACGATCTCTTTCTTGAGTAGTAACAGATAACTTAGACTCCATCACTTTCTATGTATAGTTGGGATTATGTTTTCCAATGTGCATTACTTTGCAGTTATCATTGTATTTCATCTGCCATTTTGTTGCCCAGTCACCCAGTTTTGGCAGATCCCTTTGTAACTCTTTGCAGTCTGTTTTGGACTTAACTATCTTGAACAATTTAGTATTATCTGCAAACTTTGCCACCTCATTGTGGCAACCCCTTTTTCCACAACATTTATGAATGTGTTGAACAGCACTGGTCTCAGTACATATCCTGGTGGGTGGGTGGGGGGCAGTTATTTACCTCTCTCCATTCTGAAAACTAACCGTTTATTCCTACCCCTTGTTTCCTGCCTTTTAACCAGTTACTGATCCATGAGAGGACCTTCCCTCTTAACCCATGGCTGCTTACTTTGCTTAAGAGCCTGTGGTGACAGACCTTGTTAAAAGTTTTCGGAAAGTCCAAATACACTATATCCACTGGATCCCCCTTGTGCACGTTTGTTGACCCCCTCAAAGAATTTTAGTAGATTGGTGAGGCATGATTTTCCTTTACAAAAACCATGTTGACTCTTCCCCACCAAATCATAGAATCATAGAAGATTAGCGCTGGAAGAGACCTCAGGAGGTCATCTAATCCAAGCCCCTGCTCAAAGCAGCACCAACCCCAACTAAATCATCCCAGCCAGGGCTTTGTCAAGCCAGGCCTTAAAAACCTGTAAGGATGGAGATTCCATCACCTCCCTCAGTAATCCATTCCAGTGCTTCACCACCCTCCTAGTGAAATAGATTTTCCTAATATCTAACCTAGACCTCCCCCACTGCAACTTGAGAGACCATTTCTCTTTATTCTGTCATCTGCCACCACTGAGAACAGCCGAGCTCCATCCTCTTTGGAACCCCCCTTCAGGTAGTTGAAGGCTGCTATCAAATCCCACCTCACTCTTCTCTTCTGCAGACTAAATAAACCCAGTTCCCTCAGCCTCTCCTCGTAAGTCATGTGCCCCAGCCCCCTAATCATTTTCATTGCTCTTCGCTGGACTCTCTCCAATTTGTCCACATCCCTTCTGTAGTGGGCGGCCCAAAACGACAATACTCCAGATGTGGCCTCACCAGTGCCGAATAGAGGGGAATAATCACTTCCCTCGATCTGCTGGCGACGCTCCTACTAATAAAAAGAACAGGAGTACTTGTGGCACCTTAGAGACTAACAAATTTATTTGAGCATAAGCTTTCATGGGCTACAGCCCACTTCATCGGATGCATAGAATGGAACATATAGTAAGGAGATATATATACACATACAGAGAACATGAAAAGGTGGGAGATGCCCTTCCAACTCTAAGAGGCTAATTAATTAAGATGAGCAATTATCAGCAGGAGAAAAAAAAACATTTGTAGTGATAATCAAGATGACCCATTTCAGACAGTTTGACAAGATGGTGTGAGGATACTTAACATGGGGAAATAGATTCAATGTGTGAAATGGCTCAGCCATTCCCAGTCTCTATTCAAGCCTAAATTGATGGTATCTAATTTGCATATTAATTCAAGTTCAGCAGTTTCTCGTTGGAGTCTGTTTTTGAAGCTTTTCTGTTGCAAGATTGCCACCTTTAAGTCTGTTACTGAGTGACCAGAGAGGTTGAAGTATTCTCCTACTGGTTTTTGAATGTTATGATTCCTGATGTCAGATTTGTGTCCATTTATTCTTTTGTGAAGAATATTATTATTCTCCTACTAATGCAGCCCAATATGCCGTTAGCCTTCATGGCAAGACGGGCACACTCTTGACTCATATCCAGCTTCTCTTCCAATGTAATCCCCAGGTCCTTTTCAGCAGAACTGCTGCCTAGCCACTCGGTCCCTAGTCTGTAACAGTGCATGGGATTCTTCCGTCCTAAGTGCAGGACTCTGCACTTGTCCTTGTTGAACCTCATCAGGTTTCTTTTGGCCCAATCCTCCAATTTGTCTACATCACTCTGAACCCTATCCCTACCCACCCTCGAGGGTATCTTCCTCTCCCCCGAGTTTAGTGTCATCCGTGAACTTGCTGAGGGTGCAATCCATCCCATCATCCAGATCATTAATGAAGATGATGAACAAAAATCATGTTCATCGATGTGTCTGACAATTCTGTTCTTTACTACAGTTTCAGCCAACTTGCCTGGTGCTGAAGTTAGGCTTACCAGCCTGTAATTGCTGGGAAAAAAGCCAAAAACTACCCCCCCCCCCCCAAACTGTTATTGCACAATATTGTATTTTGGAAACTTTCATTGTTTCCAACACGAAATACACGCCCAGGCAGTGTGGGATGCCCAGCTCCATGGCAATCTGCCATGTGGGTTACTGAAGAGCCAGGCTACCAAGGAGCCAGGCAGGCTGCCAAGATGTCATGTCACTGGGCAGGTGTGTCTAGTGGTTAGAGCAGGAGTCAGTAGCCAGGAATCGGAGCCAAGGGTCAGAACTGGGCCCTAGCGGGCACAGGAGCTATCATGGCCACGGGCAAATGCTTTGAGCAGGCGCTGAACTGCTGCTGGGTTGACGAGTGGGCCTGCTGACTCTTGCCACCAATCAGGCCACATAGCCAGTGAGGCAGCCTACTACAGGCCAGCCCTGCTCGTAAGGTTGCCTGAAGACTGGCTCTGCTGCAGGCCCTGATTTCTGACACACGGAGCCAGGGACGCAGGGCGCTGAGGAATGGGGCAGGAGGACTACCAGGGATCTGGGCAGCTCACCGGCCAGCCTGCCTCTCGGCCTGGCTTCCATTGACACTTTCCCATGGAATGTTGTGGTGTCACCCAATCGGTGTTTCCTGAGGGAACGCGGTCCCGTCAGACCGTTTTCGACCACATCTAGTTTTTAGCACTAGAGCTCAGCAGGGCTGCAGAGTCCTCACTTCTTCCTGATCAGCTCTGATGGGAAGAGGAGTGAGGGACGGGGCCTGAAACAAACCCCTGGTCCAAACCCCCCCTCCCCCGTCTTAGGTAAAGTTTGGATCCGGCGGCTTCATTTGCTCCATTCTTGGCCCAAGTTAGGACCCTATCCTCAGCTGATGTGGATCAGCATTGCTCCACTGGCTTCAACTGGAGCTACAGCTCTGGCTTCAACGCGGGCCCTCCTCGATTTACTTCCGATACCACGTAGCAAAAGCATGAGGTGCAGAAGTANCCATGGAATGTTGTGGTGTCACCCAATCGGTGTTTCCTGAGGGAACGCGGTCCTGTCAGACCGTTTTCGACCACATCTAGTTTTTAGCACTAGAGCTCAGCAGGGCTGCAGAGTCCTCACTTCTTCCTGATCAGCTCTGAGGGGAAGAGGAGCGAGGGACGGGGCCTGAAACAAACCCCTGGTCCAAACCCCCCACCCCCCGTCTTAGGTAAAGTTTGGATCCGGCGGCTTCATTTGCTCCATTCTTGGCCCGAGTTAGGACCCTATCCTCAGCTGATGTGGATCAGCATTGCTCCACTGGCTTCAACGCGGGCCCTCCTCGATTTACTTCCGATACCACGTAGCAAAAGCATGACGTGCAGAAGTGCTGGTGGGAGGTTGCGATTTATGTCCTAGCCCTCGTCCCATGGCAGCCGTCAGGGTCACAGAGGGCTAATACCCACGGCACGTGCTCCTTTGCAGGTTGCGTACAAGCCCACGAGCAACCTGCACGCTGCTTCAGAATTGGGACAGCCCAAGATACCTAACTGAAGTCCCTGGCAGCCCTCAGAGGGGCACTAAATAAGGTGGCCCTTGTCCATTGCCTTGTGATATTGCTAGGGTCTCTTAGTAGGACTGCTGGAGTTATTAGCATGAAGCCTGACTACACAGGAGGTAGAAGAACCTGCCTCTGCCCAGCCTGAAATACCCCATCCCATGCCACAAGAGATCTGTCGTCTATCTAGTCCAGTAGCTGGTCAGCAGCAGTGGCACATGTTCAGAAGAACATTCAGCAGGCAGTTATTAAATGACTTGCCCATCGGAGAGGTTTCTGATTAACATCCATTAGTCAGGGACTGGCGTATGCCCAGAAGCAGGAGGAACTCTGGGTGCAGGAAGGTTTATTACATCTCTTCCAAACACTGCGCTTTGACTCCCAGCTATCGGAATTCGGCCTGTGCTCACGGTCAGGGCCGGCTCCAGGCACCAGCTAAGGAAGCTGGTGCTTGGGGCGGCCAATTCAAAGGGGCGGCCGGTCCGGGTCTTCGGCGGCGGGTCCCTCATTCCCTCTCTTCCTCTTTGAGCTGCCGCCGAAGTGCCGCCAAAGCGGAAGAGAGGGAGTGGAGGACCCGCCGCCGAAGAAGCAGCGCGTTTGAGCTGCCGCCGTAGTGCCGCCGCTCATCTTTTTTTTTTTTGGCCGCTTGGGGCGGCAGAAAAGCTGGAGCCGGCCCTGCTCACCGTCCATGGAATGGATATGCACTTTGCAAGCAACTTAGCCAGCACAGATAGAATCCAAAAGCGTCCCTACTGCTTCCATTCTGTTTTGTCCTCTCTGGATGAAGACCTTCCTGCTGCTGTTCCTGACAGATGGATCTCTTGGGCAAAATAAGTAGTGAATTTAAATGGTCAGTTACTGGCTTAACCTGGAATGGAGCAGCCAATATAAGGCCCTTTGGATGCAAATGGCCTTCGCTGGACATTTTTATTAAACCTTCTCTCAGGCAAAAGCCTTACTAACTTCCCCACAAGGAGCTGGCCACAAATGAAAACCCAAGGGGCTTGGCTCTCCTCTCACTTATACTGATGTAAACACCTCTGAAATCAATAGAATTACACCATGGCAACATTGGTGAGAGGGAGAGGAGAATCAGACCCAAAGCCTGTGTGTCCACAGAATGTCAGAGACTCCTGACACAAGGAGAGATTAATCTTGGGACTGTTCAGCTTGGAAAAGAGACGGCTAAGGGAGGATATGATAGAGGTCTACAAAATCATGACTGGTGGGGAGAAAGTAAATAAGGAAGTGTTATTTACTCCTCCTCATAACACAAGAACTAGGGGTCACCAAATGAAATTAATAGGCAGCAGGTTTAAAACAATCAAAAGGAAGTATTTCTTCACACAATGCACAGTCAACCTGTGGAACTCCTTGCCAGAGGATGTTGTGAAGGCCAAGACTATAACACGGTTCAAAAAAGAACTAGATAAGTTCATGGAGGATAGGTCCATCAATTGCTATTAGCCAGGAATGGTGTCCCTAGTCTCTGCCAGAAGCTGGGAATGGGCGACAGGGGATGGATCACTTGATTACCTGTTGTGTTCATTCCCTCTGGGGCACCTGGAATTGGCCACTGTCGGAAGACAGGATACTGGGCTAGATGGACCTTTGGTCTGACCCAGCATGACCATTGTTATGTTCTCTAACGGAGCACCACCAGTCGCAGAACTGCCAGTGCTCCCTAAAGTGTTACAATCAAATGTACAAATGAGTGTGGCGTTCACTTTCACAGGTGCTGAGATATCATTACCAGTGATCTCCCTGTATTGTGACTGACATTTCCGTGGTCTGCTCTTTTCCCCCATTAGTTGCATTTCTTTTAGAAAGGCATCCCATTTCGATGTGAAGACTTCAAGGGATGGAGGCTCTACCGTGTCCCTGGGTAAATCGTGCCAGTGATTACTGGCTTTCACTGTTAAAAAATTGCACCTTATTTCCAGTCTGAATTTGTCTGGCTTCAGGTTCCATCCATTGCATCTTGGTTCAGCCTTTGTCTGATCAATGGAAGAGCCCTCTGCCATCAGAGACCTTCTCCGCAGGTGGGCTGCAATAACTGAGCGTTGGAACGACCATCATTCAGCACTTGAACAGGGTGTTGTTAACATTCACTCAGAGCAAAAGAACAGCTTTGATCGCTACGGCGCTCACATCAATTTCATAGAGTTTAAGGCCACTAGATCGCCTCGTCCAACCTTCTATACAACACGGGCCATAGAATCTCACCCCTTCCTCCCGCAGTGACTCTAGTTAAACTGAAGCATTTCAGGCCCCAGGAGACTAAACTGTTGTGAGCCGTAGGCAGAAGACAGGAGAGACCAAGGGGCCACCAATACCTGAGGCCCCTGCAATGGGAGGGGATCGATGAGATGAGAGATGCCCAGATGATCCCAGCAGCTGATCCATGCACCATGCTGAAGAGGAAGGTGACAAACCTCCAAGGTCCCTGCCAATCTGACCGCGGGTGAAAATCCTTCCCCACCTCACATCTGGAGCTCAGCTGGACCCTCAGCATGTGAACAAGACACACCAGCCAGGCATCTAAGAGGGTTCTCAGTATCACTGCAGAGCACAGGTCCACGCCGGCTGGCGTCCTGTGGCCAATCTCTGAAGCTTCAGAGGAAGGTGTTGGGGGAATGGGGGTGGGACGGGACNGGGGGGGGGGGGGGGGGGGGGGGGGGGGGGGGGGGGGGGAGGAGGCTTCCTGTCCCCTGCAGAAGACCGGCTGAAGCCCTGAAGCATGAGCAGTGTCTTACTCCAGAGCTGCAAGTGTTGTGAGCATTTTGAGGGCAACAGTTTCCTGCTGCTCCATGGCCTAGGAAGGAAGTGGAGGAACAGCGGGGTTCACATATCCCAAGGCCAGAAGGGGCCACCACGGCCGTACAGCCTGAATCCCTGTGCACATAGGCTGTAGAATTTCTCCCAGCAACTGGATTAAAGCCGCCCTTTGAGAAAGATATCTGATCTCATTTTAACAAGTCCAAGCAATGGTGATTGCACCACGTCCCTGGAAAGCCATCCCCACGTTTAACCACCCTCTCTGCTAGGAAACTGTATCTTATTTCAAGGATAAATTTGCCTAACTTCAACTTCCAGCCATTGGATCTGGTTATGCCTTTGTCAGCAAGATTGTTTACCAGATATCTTTTCCTTTACGTCTCCCTTCGCTCTAACACCGTGCATTACTCTGACTGATCATTCCCCTGCACTGTTTGTTCCTGGTAAATACGGGGCCAATTCTATGCAGTGCAGCAGCCTGTCTTGAACAAACATTCTGAACTGATTAAACAAAAAACGAAGATGTCTCATGTGCTCCTGGAGAAGTTGAAAAACTGGGACTGTCAAAGTAGAACCAGAGATACAAGGTGGGTGAGGTCTGGACCTGAGGAAGAGCTTTGCATGGCTCGAATGCTTGTCTCTCTCACCAACAGAAGTTGGTCCAATAAAAAAATATAACTTGTCTCTTTAATATCCTGGGACCGACACAGCTACAACAAACACTGCATAAAGTAGAACCGGGACATATCATAGAATCATAGAATCATAGAATCTCAGGGTTGGAAGGGACCTCAGGAGGTCATCTAGTCCAACCCCCTGCTCAAAGCAGGACCAAACCCAACTAAATCAGCCCAGCCAGGGCTTTGTCAAGCCTGACCTTAAAAACCTCTAAGGAAGGAGATTCCACTACCTCCCTAGGTAACCCATTCCAGTTCTTCACCACCCTACTAGTGAAAAAGTTTTTCCTAATGTCCAACCTAAACCTCCCCCTCTGCAACTTGAGACCATTACTCCTTGTTCTGTCATCTTCTATCACTGAGAACAGTCTAGATCCATCCTCTTTGGAACCCCCTTTCAGGTAGTTGAAAGCAGCTATCAAATCGCCCCTCATTCTTCTCTTCTGCAGACTAAACAATCCCAGTTCCCTCAGCCTCTCCTCGTAAGTCATGTGCTCCAGCCCCCTAATCATTTTTGTTGCCCTCCGCTGGACTCTCTCCAATTTATCCACATCCTTCTTGTAGTGTGGGGCCCAAAACTGGACACAGTACTCCAAATGAGGCCTCACCAGTGCTGAGTAGAGGGGAATGATCACATCCCTCGATCTGCTGGAAATGCCCCTACTTATACAACCCAAAATGCCATTAGCCTTCTTGGCAACAAGGGCACACTGTTGACTCATATTCAGCTTTTCGTCCACCGTAACCCCTAGGTCCTTTTCTGCAGAACTGCTGCCCAGCCATTCGGTCCCTAGTCTATAGCAGTGCATGGGATTCTTTCGTCCTAAATGCAGGACTCTGCACTTGTCCTTGTTGAACCTCATCATATTTCTTTTGGCCCAATCCTCTAATTTGTCTAGGTCCCTCTGTATCCTATCCCTACCCTCCAGCGTATCAACCACTCCTCCCAGTTTAGTGTCATCTGCAAACTTGCTAAGGGTGCAGTCCACACCATCTTCCAGATCGTTAATGAAGATATTGAATAAAACCGGCCCCAGCACCGACCCTTGGGGCACTCCACTTGATACCGGCTGCCAACTAGACAAGGAACCATTGATCACTACCCGTTGAGCCCGACCATCTAGCCAGTTTTCTATCCACCTTACCGTCCATTCATCCAGCCCATACTTCTTTAACTTGCTGGCAAGAATACTGTGGGAGACTGTATCAAAAGCTTTGCTAAAGTCCAGAAATAGCACATCCACTGCTTTCCCCTCATCCACAGAGCCGGTTATCTTATCATAGAAGGCAATTAGGTTAGTCAGGCATGACTTGCCCTTGGTGAATCCATGCTGACTGTTCCTGATCACTTTCCCCTCCTTTAAGTGGTTCAGGATTGATTCCTTGAGGACCTGTTCCATGATTTTTCCAGGGACTGAGGTGAGACTAACTGGCCTGTAGTTCCCTGGATCTTCCTTGGTCACTTGAATGTTACCTCCCTAATTCTAATGGAGACTACAGACACGCTTGGGTGCAAACAGCGCACTGCAATACGGCTTTGTTTTGTACGGCATTTTTTATACAAACCGTACCCTCTGAAGCCTTTACAAAGAGGTGATCCCAAGAGGTGCTGATCACCTGCAATTCTGCACACTGCTGGCGCATAGAAATAATGACCCAATAGTAGCACTCTCCCATTAAAGCCAGTGGGAGTTGCGGGTGCACAGCTTCAGGCCCTGTAATGATAAGTAGAGGAGAGCAGAGGGAGAGAAAAGTTAGGCCTAGGCTAGGGAAGAAAGACAGTGTTAGGTGTTGGGTGTAACCACCTTTCGTTCAAGATAAAAGGAAGTGCCTGAAACAATAGCCCTAGCCTCCAAAACACAGGCACACAGAAAAGCTTGAGTAGATGCTGAATCATGTGACCCAAAGGGTCTCAAATGCAGGGACTAGGGCTTTGATTGGGGGGGAACTGTTTTTGTCTGTGTGCGAGAGAGAAGAGGCAGGATGGAAGAGAGAGAAGGGGCCAGAAGGCCAAGCAGACGATAACGGAAGTGGTGATAACGTGACCCTAAGAGAAAGTTTTTTGGGCAGAGTGTTGGCTGGAAAAGAAGGTTTGAAACAGCAAAAAAAGAACCGTCACCGGCTGTTTGGTTCCTTCTGTGCTCAGGGAAACAGGACTTTGGTCCATGACTACGCACCATGGTAATACAAATAATAAATAAATAAATAAATAAATAAATAAATAAATAATGTACAAATCTTTGTAAATAAACAAGATTGCATCAAAGAAAGTACCTGACTATCAATTTCTCCTCCTAGTGGAAACAACCCACAGAGCCTCAAACTTGGGCTAGCCACTCGAGTCCAAAGGGATTACAATAGGATTTGACAATGTAGAGATACGGGAAGGCTATTCCAGATGATAGGAACTGCATAGAAGACTCTGGCACCAGCTGTGATCAGAGGAGGGGGCGGTGCAGAGGAATGTCAGATAAGCAGTGTTTTATAGTAGAAAGAGACAAGGTCTATTTTAAAAGGAAGGTCATTGTGGAACACTACAATATTTTGTAGGAAACCATCCTGCATTGGCATTCAGTCTAGTAGGTATTTTCTCTCTCTAATTCCTGTGATCCTACAGTTTTCTATTGGGTCTTAAAACATACAGGCAGGCAGTTGTCTGAAGAGGGAGGTGAGATGGTCTTATTCCTTTGTACCCAGGAGAAGGCAGGCAAGCAGCCTTTTGTAGACCCTGGCATCTGAAGAGTTTTTCCAATTTCCTTAATGTCTCAAAGGTTGAGAATCCACAGCAGTGGCAGCATAACCCAGATTTCCATGAACCTGTGCATGTAAAATGGGAGCACGCTCATCACAAATTGGTATCTCATCACAGGAGCTAGCCCAGCTGATTCCTATCTGCTTTTTGAATGCCACGCAAAACCCACTGGCTATTGTCTACATTGGCCAAAAATAATGACACTGCTCGGAATGTTTGCATGTTGTGTCCAGGGGATGCCCTCTTCATCTGGGCAGTCCATATACACATAATAACCTGTACAGCGAGAGGCAATCCCACTGTTTTCATCACCCTCACAGGCCTGCAAAGTAGGTATCTATTTCCCAGAGGCTGGGTTCTCCTGATCTTTCTTTAAGATGAATCATCGGGAGGTTATCTGTAAATTGTAATTAGATAAAGGATTCCGGCACTTTGTCATGCCAGGGCAAAGCTTGTCAGCAATGAAATGATCCCGCTGAGTTTGTTTTTAACCAAGAGCTCTAACAATAGAATTGTGACAATCTTCCACCTCATTTCTGACTTTAGTTGATCTCTGAATGCAATCTCCTTTAACAGACTTAACAGAGCTTGATTAGACCTGAACGACGGGGGATGCTGCTAGGGGAGCTGGGGAGAAATAGCCGATCCTGCAATACATAGCATCTACAGAGATCTAGAAAGTGCCACCCAGCCTGTGTTTCTCTGTCAGGGCAGGTTTGCTCCTATTGTATCATTCACCAAAGTTGTGACCAGTCTAGCTGGGATGGTGCCAAGCAAGGCCCCTCCGTATGCTAAAAACACATTGTAATGGGACAATCCTCAACCAGCTCAGCATGGGACCTAGGACCAATGTTCTTCTTATGCAAATAATAATAATAATAATATAATATATGGAGATATACCTATCTCCTAGAACTGGAAGAGACCTTGAAAGGTCATTGAGTCCAGCCCCCTACCTTCACTAGCAGGACCAAGTACTGATTTTTGCCCCAGATTCCTAAGTGGCCCCTTCAAGGATTGAACTCACAACCCTGGGTTTAGCAGGCCAATGCTCAAACCACTGAGCTATCCCTCCCCCAAAGAAAGCTGCTCAGACATGGAAATTCATGCCAAGGTTTCCAGAAGTGACTAGTGATTTTAGGTGTCCTAAAGCAGCCAGATTTTTAAAGTGGGGGTGCTCAGCACTTCTGAAAATCAGGCCTCTTTAAGGAGTCTCAAACTGAGCAGCCAAAAATACGAGGCATCCAAGAATCTCCTTCAAAAATCTTGGCCTCTAAGCTTAGCTCAATAAAGAGCTACTGCTGGAATATTTAAAGGGATGGAAGACCCTAAAACATTCAAGTAGCCCTGAGTGTCTTCATGGCTGTGCCATCTCATAGATGCTTCACTCTCGTTCTTTCTAGTTTGGGTTCCCCCCTTTATCTCAGTGGTTCCCAAACTGGGGTTCGTGAACACCTGGGGGTTTGCAAAATGTTACAGGGGGTTCCTGGGAAAAAATTCCCTAATGGAAGACAGCTTGTCCCTAGGGACTCTGGGCAGCCCGGGGCCAGCAGCCCGGAGCCCCTGGACTTCCAAGAGACTAGCAGATCAAAGCAAGCATATCTATCACACTGAGGAGATTTAAACTTCAAAGACTCCTTATAAGAAATGGAAAGGGAGGTGGATATTTTTTGCTGTTTTTAAAATTAAATAGGCAGCTAGTATTGTTTTTTAAATTATTCTGAAGAACAAGTTTAAGCTTTGTTGTAACGTGTATTGTTTGCCTGGACTGCTCAAGACCTGAATGCTTGTGTAGGAGGAACTCTTTGAGTTGGCTTCTTAAATACCTTCCTGCTGTTTCACATCTGATACTCCTTGACGAAACACAGGAGCCCTGTCTTATAACAGGCTTATTCAAAGTGATACAAGCTACGAAAGTGAGATCTTGGAAGAGTGTTGCCGTTTTCATAATGTAATAAAAATACTGTAATGATAAATAATAAATAGTGTGTAATAAGCATGTCATTAAAACAAATTTTATATTTCCAAGATCACTGCTTTTATAATTTATACTCAGGTAAAGGAGAAAATCCCTGGAAATATTCATTTTTAGGAGGGGGTTCGTGAGACTTGACATTTTAGTGAAAGGGGTTCACAGGTTGTTAAAGTTTGGGAACTACTGCTTTATCTTAAATAAAAAGTCAGTCCAGTGAAAGTCTACGGCTGCTCATTGTGTACGGAAAACAATGGAACAGGCCGGGGGTCCAGATCAAGAACTGAACTTCCCTGCAGTTTGCAGTACAAGATGTATCCATTTGATCTGACTTTGCCTGGATCTGAGTGGATTCTTATTGTCAATGGAGGGAGGCAGCAGGGGAGAGCTAATGATTTCTTTAGCACTCAGACTAGTTATCTTGTGTAAGATAGAGGATAATGATACTTACCCACCTCCTGGGGTGGTGTGAGAATTCAATGTTGTTGCAGTTATTTGAAAAGTAAAAAGCACGGTCATTGACTCAGGTGGGAGAGCGCCCACTGGTGAGTCACCAGCACAGCAAGCTGCACCGTAGGAAGAAGATTGTCAGTCTCCAGGGTCCCTGCAATTATTTGCCTTTCTTCTGCGCCTTCAGCACTGCTAAGCAGCGGTAGCGGCTTTTGGACCCGTCCCAATAAGAACTGGACTGAGACGCACTGGGATCTGGGTGTGCTTGGAGACCACAGTTCTCAGCAGAAGAGTCTCAGACTCCCAGTGGGCGAACCGCCCTCCAAAATTACAGTCTCCATTTCTGTATTATCAACCCAAAGTGTCTTGAAAAATCAGGCCTCAAAAAACCAAAAATCGGATTAACCAACAAGTTTTTGTTTAAAAACAAAAACACACCTTTGGGTTTCTTTTCATTAGCCTTCTGGCTTTCAAGCCTCTAGGTTACACTCGAGTCACACTTCCAAGCTGCTCTCTTGCAATCATGAGGGTTAGAAACTTACTTTCTCTTTCAATAGTTGTATGAAGTGTTGTTGTAGCCGTGTTGGTCCCAGGATATCAGAGAGACAAGAGCTTGTATTCAGGTGTAAGATCAAAAGCTTGTCTCTCTCACCAACAGAAGTTGGTCCAATAAAAGATATTACCTCACCCACCTTCTCTTTCCTTTTTAAGTGAAAGCTGAGATTCTGCTCTAATCACATGACTCCAGGAGCTGGGGCTTTAAAGAAAAGCATGAAGACCATGAGACTCATGGGAGCTGGCCACACTACAGTTTGATACCACTGATGAGAACACAAAGATAAGAGAGGAGGAAACCAGATCCCTGGAGTGAAGGTGCAGTAGAGGGTAAATTACGTTACATAAACCCAAAATATTTCTAGGGAAGGTAATCTGGGGCACCTATAAAGGCTGACCGTGTCCCTTTAATTAACTGTTTAGTGGCTGGATCCAGCATACCCTTCAGTAGAAGCCTTTGAGCTTTTGTCTTGGCTTCCCTTTGTATGGCTGCAAGGGGATGCTTGAAGCTTTGCGGTGGTGTGATATAATTCTCCCCCCAGTACAGGGAGAGGGGGAAATGCCCAGGGGTGAGGTACAGCTGCATCACAGCACCACAGCTTGTCTCTACCCCACCTTGGCAGACCATCTCACACAGACTAATTGTAGCAAAATGGATCACTACAAGGCAAGGTCTACATTTAGGTTTTGGTAGGACAGCTATACCAGCATGCTACAGAGGCAAAGTACCCTTCCTCTTGGCACCGCTTATGCCGGCAACACTGCACGTATTTCAGTCCCCCGTCCCCCACCCAATCCCCAAGCAAAATAAGCTCTACCCCCATCCCCGTGTCTATACTAGGGTCTTTTGCTGGCCCAACTTGGTCAGGGATCACACCTCCTCCCATCACTGACTGACATAGCTGCGACAGCAAAAAAGTTTGCAGCATAGAGACAGCCTCTGGGTTGGGTTCTACACAAGGGCTTGTCTACATTTGGGACAACGGATTGTCCGTTAACTCAAGGGAGTTAACACCTTTGCAAAGACCAGCCTGGACGTTCTCCGAACTTTTGTGCCTTACCCTAGGCAGAAGCCAGGAAAGACGAGGAGGAGGAGGAATGCTGCAGCATCATGGCAGGTCTACTCCACCTTACGGTCACAGCTACCACGGAGCTTTGATTTGCCTTTATGTTTCTAAAGGGAATTCAGTGCTGGCACCAGGTGCTGGGGTGAAAGCAATGAGCTATGAGCCCACACCCCGATGGGCCAACATCTGGTCACGGCTAGAATGAGGGATATTTAGGAAGGAAAACAGGGACACAGTTTTTAACGTACTGAAACACTGAAGTGGGGGAGTCATTGGAAGAACTGCGGCGGGGAATATGGCAACTGCTTGGCTCCAAAACAGGAACTGTCCCCCCTTAAATAATCCAGGGGGCAGGTAGAGTACAGGCTGTGGCCAGGCTGAGCTTCCTCCATGCCCACCCTGCAACTGGACCTCAGCCTGGACCTGGACCGGAAAGCAGCGCTCACCCCCTATAGCAGAACCTAGGGTTTACTGGACCAGCTCCCCAGGGTGAGAACTACAGCTGCCTTGCCTGCACTAGGATTTTAACCTATTAGAAAAGCCCTGCTTGCCCTAGGTGAGGACAAGGCCACAATTAGCAAGACAACGGTCCCTCCCACAAACCGCCCACAATCGAAGTGGGCAACAGGTGGATAGAACCAAACCAGGCAGGGAGCTCATGAGACCAGTCTGAAAAGCCAAGGTTCCAGCACACCAGCTACCTAGCCACTGTCCAAGTTTTCCAAGGCATCATGGCACAGGCAAGTTTTAAGGGGGAATCTGGAACAGCCTATTGTAAAACCCGCAGATTTCAGTTTACAGGGAGCTCCTCCCATGCATAAGTGTGAACGGGCTTCTGGGTAATTGTGACAATGAACAATTAAGGCCGAAGAGATGAGTAGCCAGGGCAAAGATACCTTGTGAAGGGCCTTAAAAGTTAAAACTGAAAAGTAAAAGCTTTCAAACCTGTTTTATAGCTGCTCAAGCTGTTTGCTAATGGAACTCAATGTGGGCCTGTCAGCATCGCCCCCCCGGTTTCCAAAGTCACAGCAGAGGCATAAAACTGCTCTCAGATTTGACATGTCTCACCCACTAATTATATTTGACATTATAGCTAAATTGCAATAAACCCCCCTNGGGGGGGGGGGGGGGGGGGGGGGGGGGGGGGGGGGGGGGGGGGGGGGGGGGAGAGTGCTACAAGAAAGGGTATTTACAGGCAATTTAACCCCTTGGGGGTGGCTTAACTCCTGGCACGTCTAACTCCTCAACAATATTAACATACCCGACGTTTTAAAATCGCGCCTGTGTCTCAGGAGACACTTTGGGACTTCTGAGAGCAATTTCAGTGAGACAGGAACACAGGCACTGCCATGCGGCATCGGACTCGTGGTCCATTTAGCTCAGTATCCTGCCTCTGACAGTGGCCAGCACCAGCTGCTTTAGATGAAGGTGCAAGAACCCTGCAATAGCAGGTGTGGGATAAACTGCCTCCATATTAAGTCTCATCCTGATCTCTAGTACTTAGAGGTTGGCTTAAGCCCTGAACCATTAGGTTTAATATCCCCTCCAGAATGCTTCTTAGCAGGAACTAAATGGGTACTGAGAATATTCAAAGTTATGTGTCCAAACACTTTTTGAATCTTGCTAAGTTTTTGGCCTCAACGACATCCTGTGGCAGTGAGTTCCACAGTCTAATTACACACTGCATGAAAAAAAGTATTTCTTTTTACCAATTTTGAATACTTCACCTTTTAACTTCATTGAACGTCCCTTTGTTCTTGCACTGTAAGACAGGGAGAACAGAGGCTCCCAATCTACCTTCTCTAGCCCATTCATTATTTTATATACTTTTATCGTGTCCCCGATTTCTCTCTTTTCAATACTATAACTCTGGATAATCTTGCTCTCTATATAAATGCACACATTGGGGGGCGGGGGGGGAGGGAGTGTATGTGAAGTGCTCTTATCAGAGAAATGCTATTGGTGACAAAAATAAAAGCAGTTATTATAAATTCCTCTTTATTATACTAGGAAATGCCCTTCCTGTTTTACATCCCAGCAGATATTTGAGACATGGAAATTTTATATAAACATTCACCATGATGAACAAATAGGAACATTTCTGAACAATTCATCTCACCTTGAGATGATTTTGGAGAAGGTATAAAGAGGGGGTGTCTATAGAAAATATTATCCCTTTTCAAGGGCTGCAATGCTTCTATGAATGAGATGTGTACCAGATTAACAGGATTAGAGATATTGCTCAAGAATTTTCTTCCCCTGAACAGATTTATAAACAGGAAGGGTTACAGATATGGTACAGGAGGCCTAACAAAAGCTCTTGATGGTCTTAGATAGTCCATTTCTCTGTACGTGCCTCCACTGATCTGACCAGACCTTCTCCCAGGATCTCAAAGTCTTCTAGGATGGCTTCCACATTGGGAACGGTGACTAGCTCCTCGCAGCTTAGAGATGCCATCATTCTTCCTTTCATGTTGGATGCCTGTAACACACATGCATATGGGTTGGGCTAACGGACATCTACATTTTGTGCCCAGCAATGCTGTATTCTTCTCCGGAAGTTAAATCTCTAACGCAACCCCCACCCACTCCTACCTTTCCAGAGTGAGCCCAACATGACAAGTAAATGCTGCCACTGTCTGGTCTCACCACTTCTCTTCCAATCCTTTCGCTGGCACTACGTTCACTTTTAACAGCTCCTGTTACACTCAAGAGAGCTGCAAAATACACAGTGTAAACCAGAAGGCTGCAAAAGCGCCCCCTTCAGAGCATACACAACCAAGCAGCCCGTCAATATAGCAACGATGCAATTTCCAATCACAATTACCCCTTATATATGTGCACGCTGAACACTGGAAAATTACTCACTGACCATCTTAGGAGGTGGGGACAGACGCAGGCAACCGATGCATAGAGGGTGCCTTAAAGGTCAGCGGGTCAAAGACAACGTGTCTGATCTGCCTTTGCTTTGATCTGTTACTGGCAGTTAAGAACCCGATCCAGCAAGCTACTGTAAGCATGGAATTATCTCACTGAAGTCAATAGAGCTGTTCAGATGTGTAAAGCTAGGCATGGCCTTGGGGGCATCATCTCATTTCATGGCAATGAATGACTAGCTTTCAAAGCAGCAGCACTGCAGGGCAGCACGGGCCCCAGGCGCAGAGAGAGGAGCTACATGTGGCCCAAGGGACGGCAGAACAGGCAGGGTTGCCAGAAGAACTGTGGGCCATTAAATCACAAGTTTCTTTGCGTCTTTGAGGAGTTCCTCATATAAAGCAGCATGAATCACATCCACACCTGTGCATCAGACCCACCTTTACCATCCCCCAGGGACTCTCCAAGCCACACCCTTGCTCCCAAATAGCTTGGCACATTAAACTGCGTGGCACAAACTCAGCATGAGCTTTGGGATCCCAGTGCTGCCGTCCTGGACACCTACTGGTCCGTGGGAGCTACAGACACTTGGCGCTTCTGAAAAAGCAGGCCCGGGGGTGTCAAACTGGGCAGCCAAAAAACACAGGCTTCCTTTGAAAATGGGGCTCGTTGCCTCAGTTTCCCTGTCAATGGAGACAGCACTCACCTACTCTCCAGGAGGGTGTGTGTGTTAGTGCTGCTCAAAGGATGTGTGTATTGGGGGTATTATTGCCTAGTGGATAGAGCACTGGACTGGAACTCAGGAGAACTGGGTTCTGTTCCCGATTCCGCCACTGGCTGGATGGCCTTGGGCAAGTCACTTCACCTCTGTGCCTCAGTTTCCCCCAGTGCCAGATGAGAGGATACTGACCGCCTTTGTAAAGCATTTTGAGACCTGCTCTGTGAGACTAAGTGACACTAGTGTTACTACAATCCCCCCTCCAAACTTCCCACAGCACCGCAACAAACAACAAGAAACTAAAAGCAGAGGGTCAAAAACTCACCTTGAAAGGCTGGGGCTCAAAACTGGAGGGTTTCCACAAAACTCCAATCACCTCCCCGCCGTGCGAGTCATAGAAGAACAAGGCCAGGTCTCCAAAGGCCTCCTGGAAGAGGATTTGAAATGGAGTCATGTCAGGCGTCACAAATCACACGTCACAAATCCTGTGTAATGCTCCCCAGGAGAGAGATACACCAAGGACACTGGCTCACGGGCAAGTAGGATCCGGTGAAAGATTCTTGAAAGTGCAGATTCTACAACTGTTCCATGGATCGCCACATCCCAACTACAGTTAAAATGACCTGCCCTCCAGGGGCTGGCCACCATGCTCCCCTGCACCCATCCCGCAACAGAACCATACCAACTCCAATGCACTGGAGCATGTCATGCAGGAGGGGGGGGCGAGATCTGCCAGCCACCGACTCTGCCGTAATAAATGTCACTACGAGGCAGCAACACCAGGGAAACCACTACAATATGTAACAGCTCCCTGCAGCGTAGGGAAGAAAGAGGGGACTGAATCCAGCAAGCAGCCCCCAACGATCAGGGTTTTCCCTTTTGCTTCCCACAGCAGCATAAGGACAATATAAGAGGCGCTTAGAGCCCGGTGAAAGATCAATAAGAGACTTCAACCTGTCCCAGAATATCTCCTCTAAACTAAGTCCTATCTCCCACTCTCTGGGCTGGACACAAATGGAGCAGACTGCACATTTAATAGAGAGGTGCAGTCCACAGAGAGTACAGTTCCCAGCAGGCCGTGCTCCCCTGGATTGGAGGGAGGACCATATTGCAGAACCATATGGTTTGCAATTAGTCTGCATGCCATGCACTGGCCTTCCTTGCCACCAAGTTTCTGCTCTAGTGAGGCTAACTCCTTCAGGATGAGAAACTTCTTTCTGCTGCAGGTCGCTCTTGAAAGTGGGGTGGGGAAGCCAGCTCATAAATGGACACAAATCAGACATCCAGAATTATAACATTCAAAAACCAATAGGAGAACACTTCAACCTCCCTGGTCACTCTATTACAGACCTAAAAGTCGCAATTCTTCAACAACAAAACTTCAAAAACAGACTCCAACGAGAAACTGCAGAATTGGAATTAATTTGCAAACTGGACATCATCAAATTAGGCCTGGATAAAGACTGGGAGTGGATGGGTCACTACAAAAACTAAATTTCCCCCTGCTGATACTCACACCTTCTTGTCAACTGTTGGAAATGGGCCACCTTGATTACATTGGCCTCATTAGCACTACAAAAAAGTGATTTTTTCCCCTCCCTTGGTATTCACCCCTTCTTGTCAACTGTTGAGAATAGCCCACTTCCACCTTAATTGAATTGGCTCGTTAGCACTGACCCCCCCACTTGGTAAGGCAACTCCATCTTTTCATGTGCTGTGTATTCATACCTGCCTAGTGTATTTTCCACTCCATGCATCTGATGAAGTGGGTTTTAGCCCACGAAAGCTTATGCCCAAATAAATGTGTTAGTCTCAACGGTGCCACAAGGACTCCTCGTTGTAATCACTAGATCGGTGCACTAAAGCTAATGAAGCTCCTTCCTGCAGTTCCTCTCCCCCCACAGCCGAACTCCCACACCAGTGCTCCACATGCGCTGCCAGTACTACACTGAAATTGCAAAATAATTACAAGGAAAGACTCGTTCCCAGCAATACAGCACCTGGGCTCACGGTAACTAGACAATTCAGTTTCCTTTTAAAAAGTTTGCCACTAGAACTGCTGTACTCCTCTGTGGGGCTCTGCAGGGACTTGCTCTCATGGCATGAATACTTCAACAATGTGAATGACCCATCAAGCCCATCCTCCCGCAGCCTCCTCAGGCGGCTGCCGGGAACAAGGGTTCAGAAGGAACACTCGCAAACAATGATAAAAGCCCCAGCTTGATCGCCCTCGGCCCACACGAACCAACTCCTAGTGTGGCAGGCATGAGGGGGGAGGGTCGACGACTGAGCTAAGTAAACAACCTCACATGTGGGTCTACCTGAACGCATGCCACCAGACACGTGGGGAACAGGGATCAGATCTCAGACACGGGGACAGCGACAGGAGGAATCATAGAATATACTGAGAAAGCAGAATGATCAGTGAGTTATCTTAAGTGCCTATACACAAATGCAAGAAGCCTGTGAAACAAGCAGGGAGAACTGGAAGTCCTGGCACAGTCAAGGAATTATGATGTGATTGGAATAACAGAGACTTGGTGGGATAACTCACATGACTGGAGTACTATCATGGATGGATATAAACTGTTCAGGAAGGACAGGCAGAGCAGAAAAGGTGGGGGAGTTGCATTGTATGTAAGAGCAGTATGACTGCGCAGAGCTCTGGTATGAAACTGCAGAAAAACTTGAGAGTCTCTGGCTATGTAGTATCAGAGGGGTAGCCATGTTAGTCTGGATCTGTAAAAGCAGCAAAGAATCCTGTGGCACCTTATAGACTAACAGACGTTTTGCAGCATGAGCTTTCGTGGGTGAATACCCACTTCTTCGGATGCAAGTAGTGGAAATCTCCAGGGGCAGGTATATATATGCAAGCAAGAAGCAAGCTAGAGATATGGCTATGTAGACTCTCTCCTCAGGCCCTACACTACCAGCACTCCTACCTCTATCTTCGAGACACCACTGACTTCCTGAGGAAACTACAATCCATTGGTGATCTTCCAGAAAGCACCATCCTGGCCACTATGGAGGTAGAAGCTCTCTACATCAACATTCCACACAAAGATGGACTACAAGCCTTCAGGAACAGTATCCCCGATATTGTCACGGCAAACCTGGTGGCTGAACTTTGTGATGTTGTCCTCACCCACAACTACTTCACATTTAGGGACAATGTATACCTTCAAGTCAGCGGCACTGCTATGGGTACCCGCATGGCTCCACAGTATGCCAACATTTTTATGGCTGACTTAGAACAACGCTTCCTCAGCTCTCGTCCCCTAACGCCCCTACTCTACTTGCGCTACATTGATGACATCATCATCATCTGGACCCATGGAAAAGAAGCCCTTGAGGAATTCCACCATGATTTCAACAATTTCTATCCCACCATCAACCTCAGCCTGGACCAGTCCACAAAAGAGATACACTTCCGGACACTACAGTGCTAGTAAGCGATGGTCACATAACCACCACCCTATACCGGAAACCTACTGACCGCTATACTTACNCGGATGCAAGTAGTGGAAATCTCCAGGGGCAGGTATATATATATGCAAGCAAGAAGCAATCTAGAGATATGGCTATGTAGACTCTCTCCTCAGGCCCTACACGACCAGCACTCCTACCTCTATCTTCGAGACACCACTGACTTCCTGAGGAAACTACAATCCATTGGTGATCTTCCAGAAAGCACCATCCTGGCCACTATGGAGGTAGAAGCTCTCTACATCGACATTCCACACAAAGATGGACTACAAGCCTTCAGGAACAGTATCCCCGATATTGTCACGGCAAACCTGGTGGCTGAACTTTGTGACGTTGTCCTCACCCACAACTACTTCACATTTGGGGACAATGTATACCTTCAAGTCAGCGGCACTGCTATGGGTACCCGCATGGCTCCACAGTATGCCAACATTTTTATGGCTGACTTAGAACAACGCTTCCTCAGCTCTCGTCCCCTAACGCCCCTACTCTACTTGCGCTACATTGATGACATCATCATCATCATCTGGACCCATGGAAAAGACGCCCTTGAGGAATTCCACCATGATTTCAACAATTTCTATCCCACCATCAACCTCAGCCTGGACCAGTCCACAAAAGAGAGACACTTCCGGACACTACAGTGCTAGTAAGCGATGGTCACATAAACACCACCCTATACCGGAAACCTACTGACCGCTA
>QXTE01000189.1:2513106-2612734 GCA_003942145.1 Platysternon megacephalum
CATCAGCCACACTATCAGAGGCTCGTTCACCTGCACATCTAGCAATGTGATATATGCCAGCAATGCCCCTCTGCCATGTACAGTGGCCAAACCGGACAGTCTCTACGCAAAAAATGGACACAAATCGGACGTCAAGAATTATAACATTAAAAAAACAGTCGGCAAACACTTCAACCTCCCTGGTCACTGTTACAGACCTAAAAGTCGCAATTCTCCAACAAAAAATCTTCAAAAACAGACTCCAATGAGAAACTGCAGAACTGGAATTAATTTGCAAAATGGACACCATTAAATTAGGCTTGAATAAAGACTAGGAGTGGATGAGTCATTACACAAACTAAACTATTTCCCCATGCTAATTTTCCCCCTACTGTTACTCACACCTTCTTGTCAACTGTTTGAAATGGGCCATCCTGATTATCATTACAAACATTTTTCTCCTCCTGCTAATAGCCCACCTTATTCCATTAGTCTCATTAGAGTTGGTATGGCAACATCCATTTTTTCAATGTTCTCTGTATATGCATATATATGATCTTCCTACTGTATTTTCCACTGCATGCATCTGATGAAGTGGGCTTTAGCCCACGAAAACTTATGCTCAAATAAATTTGTTAGTCTCCAAGGTGCCACAAGTACTCCTTGTTCTTTTTGCTGATACAGACTAACACGGCTACCACTCTGAAACCTGGATTAAGTTTAGAAGTGTGAGCAACAAGGGTGATGTCGTGGTGAGAGTCTGCTATAGACCACCAGACCAGGATGAGGTGGACGAGGCTTTCTTCTGGCAACTAACAGAAGTTACTAGATCACAGGCCCTGGTTCTCATGGGAGACTTCAATCATCCTGATATCTGCTGGGAGAGCAATACAGCGGTGCACAGACAGAGGGCAACAAAAGTTATTAGGGGGCTAGAGCACATGACTTATGAGGAGAGGCTGAGGGAACTGGGATTGTTTAGTCTGCAGAAGAGAAGAATATGGGGGGATTTGATAGCTGCTTTCAACTACCTGAAAGGGGGTTCCAAAGAGGATGGATCTAGACTGTTCTCAGTGGTACCAGATGACAGAACAACGAGTAATGGTCTCAAGTTGCAGTGGGGGAGGTTTAGGTTGGATATTAGGAAAAACTTTTTCACTAGGAGGGTGGTGAAGCACTGGAATGGGTTACCTAGGGAGGTGGTGGAATCTCCTTCCTTAGAGGTTTTTAAGGTCAGGCTTGACAAAGCCCTGGCTGGGATGATTTAGTTGGGGATTGGTCCTGCTTTGAGCAGGGGGTTGGACTAGATGACCTCCTGAGGTCCCTTCCAACCCTGATATTCTATGATTCTANTTCACGGGATACAGCACTGAGATGGATTATTTCCCAATAAAGTTATTGCTCTGTACATACATAGCACCTTTCACCTGGCTAACAAAGGCCAGCACAGACATTAAAGGGACAGTGTCTGGTCAAAAACCTTATTGAAGAGCAGATCTCTGAACCCGTGTTACTACCACCACCTGAAATCAGAGAATACTTGGGTGGAGATTCAGAAAGCCGCCTAGTGCAGCAACCTAAAAATCGCAGCCTTAAAGGTCTAATTTATTATTTGCAGCCTCTGTGCTGTTTGTAGAGTACTTGTGTCTCACTCAACATGGAGAGCGAAAGCAAAGAGGGCCAGCTTCCCTGACTGCCTCTCATGCCCTAGCCCAGTGCTGTAATTCTGAGGTTGCAAACACTGAAGGGGGAAGGTGATAAAATATTCTATATCTTGGGATACAGGAGGTCCAGGGAGCAGTGGGAGAGTGGTCGAGGGGAAGTATATAAGCCCTAGGCTAATTAAGGCGTGGTTCCCTGTAGACTAGGGAGGATTGCCACAGGTTAACTGGAGCACCTGTAGTCAATTAAGGCCCTGTTAGGAACCTCATAAACCCCCCTGCTCTAGGCAGTCAGGGGAGAAGGAGGAAGGAGAGAGGACTGGAGAGCTTGGAGGTGTGCTGTAAGACTTGAAAGACCAGAGAACCAGAGTAAGGGAGACTCCCTCCCCCAGCATTTAAGGACTGAAGGTACCCCACCCAAGGGGGAAGAGGGTAAGAACCCGCAGGGGTTGAGAGGGGCTGGGGCTCAGAGTAAGGAGCAAACCCAGACTCCTCCCCCGCTTCCCTCCTTTACCACCTTCCCGGGCCACTAGCAGGGCCCTCGGTGCCCCAAGAGCAGGGGCAGGGGGTGGCATCTTAGCCCCCCCGCCAAGAAAAGCACAGGACCCACCATACTACATGGGCCATCTTGTCACATACACCTCTACCCCGATATAACGCGACCCGATATAACATGAATTCGGATATAACGCGGTAAAGCAGTGCTCCGGGGGGGGGGGCAGGGCTGTGCACTCCGGCGGATCAAAGCAAGTTCGATACAACGCGGTAAGATTTTTTGGCTCCCGAGGACAGCGTTATATTGGGGTAGAGGTGTGTATATATATAGTTTCCCCTGAAGTTTGGCTTTAGAAGTCCATGAGAAGCTCTCCGTTAAATGATTTTAGGGAACCAAAAATGTTGGTCTTCCATGACCTGAGAGCTTCTGATCTCAGGAATGGGGTGGGGGTGGCTGGACTGCTGAAGGGAGGGGGCGGATTTTCTGGAGAACGGGCATGTAGTGCATGAAGGATGATTTAAACCGTGTGACCTTGTTTTTCCTAACCCTCATTCCCTCCCTCCCTCCGCCTCTTACTTCCCTGTTGCTGCTCTCGCTCATTGATTGCATCATGCCTGCCTTCAGACCGGGAGCTTGCTGGAGAAGGGTCTGGTCTCTCACTCTGTCTTTGGAAAGGGCCCAGCACATCACACTACTACAGCACAAATAATAAATACACTAATTAAGGTTTGTTCGGGCCTTTGACCACGCTAAGTGCTCTCATTAACAACCTGCCTATAAATCCTAATGAAAATTAAACTGTAGCTATTTGCTTAAGATATTTCCTAAAAGCACTTGCCATTTGCACTCTGCAGGCCTCGCTGTTGGGATAATCACTATCTTGACTGGCACTCTGAGGCTCAGGAGCACATCAGGAACTTGTTTTCCCAGGGTCAGTGGGAAGAGCCCGTGACACCGTCTAGGCAGCCAGCCAGAGGATTGTTTCAGTACCCAATGGCATTATAGAAGGAAAATGACACCAGGATTGGAATTTGCCCGTAGAGATTGAAAGTCACCAAGAAATTTGAAAAAAGGACAAACAGAAGAGCTACCGTTTTTGTGCAACACACTAAAAACCAATGGCTGGGTTCCCAGAGATTTGCGTGGGCCTGCCGACATACTGTTCTGCGTCTGCCAACCACAGAAGGAAAGCAGCCATGCTCTTTGGGCTGCATTAAATAAAAGGTTGCCAAATTGTAGGGGCAGGAGTTTACATTTGTATTAAAGGTCATAATATCGTATATATCAAATGTGTTAATGTATGTTTTAAGTTCATCCTGCCAGCCATCCTTTTTAAATAGCAAAAAGAAATGACCCTCTGGGGCATTGGTAGAAACACATCTGACAGACTGCCAGTGTCTGTACTGATTAAGGTAGGGATAGACCAGAACAGTCCTTATGATTGATTATGGTCCCCTTTTTGTTTTAGAATAAGTTGTATTATAAAAAAATGGGGTCTTGTTTCCTATATGCCAGGGGTAGGCAACCTATGGCACGGGTGCCGAAGGCGGCACATGAGCTGATTTTCAGTGGCACTCACACTGCCCAGGTCCTGGCCACCGGTCCGGGGGGCTCTGCAATTTAATTTAATTTTAAATGAAGCTTCTTAAACATTTTTAAAATCTTATTTACTTGACATACAACAATAGTTTAGTTATATATTATAGACTTATAGAAAGAGACCTTCTAAAAACGTTAAAATGTATTACTGGCACACGAAACCTTACATTAGAGTGAATAAATGAAGACTCGGCACACCACTTCTGAAAGGTTGCTGACCCCTGCGCTATATGCATTACAAACTAGACCCCCGAGTCATTTTTTTTGTTTTAAGATCAAGTAAAAAATAGGATTTTAAATGGTGTACGTTAATTCAATTTAAAAAAATGCTGAAGGCCCAAGCCACAGTGTAAACGATTTAAATCACAACATTTAGTGAGGTTTAATTTATAATGCCTTTCTTGCTCAATATAAAACACTGCTGTTTGTATCTCTTTGAAGGTCTCTGTAAAAAAACTTTGTGTAAATAAAAAATGTATGCATCAAAAAAAAAAAAAAGGGTAAAGACCATTGTCGGAGCCAAATGGTCAAAAAAACAAAACAAGGGGTGGGTGGGAGGGAAATTTAACAAACTTATCAATGCCAAAGAACCATCAACGCATATCCATAACTAAAGGGAAGGCAAATTAACAACCCTAAGGTAAAGGCTGGCACCCCAAAAAACAAAACAATTAATTAAATCAAAAGGACAAAATGGCCCTCTCAAAGGTACTTTAAAATATAACATCAAAAAATAACAGCAATTAAAAAGTAACCAGTCATAAACTAACAGCAAAATCCATAGACTTCAACAACAACAACAAAAAGACTCTTAAAAACAGGGTGCTTTGCCATGGGGCTTTGGGTTCGTCTTGCCACAACTCCAAAAGCATCGGATCGCGACTGACAGAGCCCGGCTCCCTATTGCGACCAATCTGGCTGGCCACTAAATTAATGCAGACTCTGGACTGGTAACTATAAACATCGACTGGCGGGACTGTGTGCATAGTGTGTATGTAACTAAAAAGGATATGCTAACTGCTGTATTCTCAATAAATGCGGCGTGTTGCCTTCTCCCCTATAAAAAAATCTTGTGTACTTTGTATGAGCATAACAAAATGAGTCGGCGAATCGCAGAAGATAGAGGTGGAAGAGCCCCATTGGGCCATCTCCCTGACAAAGGAAGAGCAGTTCCATCTAGCATTGCTTACTGGTGCACTGTTTAGTCTTGCGACTGTCTCACATGACTGAAGTTTCACTCCTTTCTTTGGAAGATTGCTCCACAGGCTCTGTAGGGAGACAGACCATTGTTTTGCAATTTCTAGGAGGGTGTTGTAAACGGTGGAGAATAAAGAGTACATCAAGTGATTAATACATATCCTCTTAGCGGAGGTTAACCTCAGAGAGAATGTGGGAGAAATATTAGAACTATATATGGGCGAGTATGCGTACATGCATACACGCACCCACCGGCACATCTGCCTGTATACTACGAGTCACGGACTTGTTTTGCAATGTGACAACAGAGAATTTCCTAAAGCCACTTGCCAGATTCACCCGTCAGAGAGGCCTTTATTCAGAACAGAAACATTTCCTTTCTTCTAGAGGGAAGGGTCCACAGATTCCATCATATCCAGGACAAAAACCTTCTTCATCCCCAGAAGTCTATTTTTTTTCCTCCTCTCACAATGTATGAGCATATATATTTGCCCACCATTGCTTTAAGGCAGAAATAAAAGTTGCTTTGCAGTAGGAAATGTTCAGAGTGAAATTCAGAAATTTTAATATGTTCAATAACTGTTAGTTAATTCTTAGAGAATTCAGTGCATGGAAGCATCTCAAACCTACCAGGATCTTCAAAGAGCTGGCCACTCCCATCCTGCACTGAGCGTTCTGGTTCTGCCGCTCGGCAAACCGTTACCGGAGAAGACGCCCTGTCCGGGGTCTGTGGACCTGCCCACCAGAAGAAAGGTTTTTCTTTTTCTTCTGCACACAGAAGAGATCCACAGACCCCTTACAGTGGGCTGTCCAGGAGCAGTCTGCAGTCAGGGAGGGTTTGATATAACGAAACTCTATGCAGCTGAGTAAATAGACTCTTAATCTGTGGAACCACAGCATGCAGAATCCTTTGCTCAAATACTGCTTTTGAGAAGCTTGTAATACTTTGTAAACTTATGCACGTTACGAAGAGAGTCCACAAAATCTTTCAGTCCAGGAGGTAGCCACTGGGGGAGCTCTGAGTTTCTGGCCTTGTAAACTTCTGTTTTGCACCATTGTATCCACCTGGACATGAATGAATGGAATAAAACAATGACCTTTCACCAACAGATGGAATACAACAAAAGGAGTCAGTGATTTTCTGAACTCTTTTGTATCTTTGATGTAGATCTTCAACTCTCTCCTAACATCCAGGGTATGCCAAAGGTTTTCAGTAGGATGTGGACAGAAAGAGGGGAAGGACTCTTTTGTGCCCTCTGGAATACTGAATTTACCTTGGACATGAAAGCTGCATTGCTTCTTAAAACTTTGTCCTGATGGCTACTGATGAGACTCCCAGTTCTGAAACTCTTCTTGCAGAAGTGAGAGCTGAGTGCTACGAGGAAAACCACTTTTAAGGAAATAAGGACATTTATCACAGAGGTTCAAAGGGTTCTTAGTAAGCCATTTAGCACTAAGTTTAGGTACCAAGGGGGAATCCTGCAAACTGGAGAAGGGTTGACACGAGACGCTGCTCTAAAAAAATCTGGATGGGACATGATCCTGTGTTTTCCTGTTGTCTGGAAGATACTGAGGTTGCAGCCACTTGAAAGGTTAATGTTTGAGGTTTAAAGACCAATGTGAGAACCGTGGTGCAGGAATTCCAAAACATGTTTCACCTTAGCCTTGATAGGATCTATCTGCAAGTCTTTACACTGGGTCTCAAATCTGGCCCAAATCCTTCTTATGCCTTATTTGTTGAGCTTTTTCTGGATGCCAAGAGCATGCTTCTTAGAGCCTCTGAATATCCTATTTTGTTTTAGCTGGAACCTCACAAGTACCAAGAAACTAGATTCAACTTCCATGGGTCAGGGTGGAGGATCGGTCCTCGTCACAGAAGATCCCATCAGCGTGGGAGAAACAAAGGGTATTCTGCCTGCTGCACCGAGTCTGAAGCCCAGGCTCTCCACGTACAACGCAGGACCACCAGAATTCCCTCTGCTCTGTAGCCTCTGAACTGTGTTGGGGAGCACTGCAAATCGTGGAAAGGCAGACAGCCATGGCTACAAGTCAGTGAACCCTTCACCTGGGGCAGAAATTGGGAATCTCTGCATTGAATTGGGAAGCAAACGGGTAACCGAGGGCTCTGAGTATTCAGTTGAAGACCTCTGGGTGAAGACTCCACTTCTCTGGCTCTCTCCTCTGTCTGCTCAACCACTCTGCCCAGGTGTTTAACTCTCCTCTTATGCCGAGAGCTCAAAAAGGGACAGAGGGTTCTTTTCTGCCCATGAACATAGCAGGTTGGTTTCTCGTAACATGGCTGTGGATCTGGTGCCTCCTTGTTTGCTGACAAAAGCTACTGTAGCTGTGCTTGCTTGGACATAGTTAGAACATCTCTGTTGCTCAACTCTGCAGCTAGTGCTTTCAGGGATAGCTAACTGCTCTGAGCTCAAGCCAGTTAATACTACATCAAAGCTCCTTCTCCATCCGTGCCATTGTATGAATCTGTTCTTTGAATGAGCTCCCCTTTCTCTGAGACTGACATCGACTGGAGAGAACTGCGGTGACAGCTCCGAAATCTTGGGGACCTAGGAGTCTCTTGACTTCCAGACACCAGGAGAGGGATTTCCCCAAAGAGCCTACCCCCTGGATACGCAGAAGAGGCTTCAAAGTCCCTCCTTAAGAAGGGGGTCCATCTTCCCATCCGTCTGGTCTTTGAGAAGGAAAATCACCCTCAGCTGGAATCACCATGTCTTGTACTAGGGATGGTTCTATGAACATTATTGTGCTTTTGGGCCAGTCTCCATTGCCAGGAGGCTGGTGTCACACCTGCTAGTCGCATTCTGCACCATGATTTTCCATGCAAAGCTGGAAGTCATTCACAGGCCCTTCCCCAAACCAGTGCCTCCATTGCCAGGAGGCTGGTGTCACACCTGCTAGTCGCATTCTGCACCATGATTTTCCATGCAAAGCTGGGAGTCATTCACAGGCCCTTCCCAAACCAGTGCGCTTCTCGCACAGCAGCTGACGAGACAGGGTTGCATGCCTGCAAAGCATCTGCTACCCAGATTGAATGCTGCCATGTGCCCACTGGGTGGCTGACACAGGTGAGGGGATAAGGGCTTTGCCAGCGTGCACTGGTGAAACCTGCTGCACTGATGTTCTCTGTTTATCCACAGAGCAGGCTTCCCCTCGCTAACGTGCCTGAAACCAACCCTGGAGAGACCATCCTCCATGAGCGAATAAGGACTTCAGTTCCCATGGCTGGTTCAATCCTTAGCTTCCCTGCTGAGACTACTAAGGAGCCAATTAGTGCCAGCTGCAGTGGTTTCCACGTTGTGGACACCTGTGGCATCCAGACTCATGTCACACAGGCTACCCAACAGCCATCATGTGCAGCATCGCCTAGATGTGGACACAGCCATCTCCCAAGATCAGTCCTGTGAGCCACTCATCCCCCCGTACTCCTCTTTTCTATCAGGTGCTCAAAGAGAGCTCTCTGCAGCGATCCCACTGCTCCAGCACCCGCCATGGCCAGGTTAGGGGACCAGAAACATTAAATTAACTGAACCACGAAGTCACTGTTAGGGCCATCATTTGCACTGGGATTGCGAGGTCCTTACGCAGGGCTCCAGGTGCTATCTGCTACGGCGATTCTTTCACCAGCTGACATCCCCACTCCCGTGGAATAGGGATGCAGAAGATGGAGAAGTTCCAGTATCCAATTCCTGCAGTGAAAGCAATCTGCACACAAGATACCCACATAGAGCAGCTGAGCATGCATGCACACCCACCCCTGAGGCTCACAGCCACGCTTACCCTCAGCTCCTGGAGGTAGCACTGTACTGGATCATAACCCACCACTGGGAAAACGAGGGTCTTGACCGGAGCATCACTCTTCAGCATTCCCCGGCTGAATGACTTCGCCGGTCGGTCCACACCCTCCAGGTGCCTGGGGATCTGCTTGGCATTCAGATGGATAAGGATGTCATAGAAATCCAGAGGTGGGCGGAAGACCATCTGCAGAAGGGGAGGAGAGGGAGACAGGGGTAACACTGCTTGCAATATGCAGGACACAGTATAAGAGCCTTGGATCTCATGCCCAGGTATCCCGGAGGAGGGAACCATACCCCACCAAGTTCCCGGGCATCATTAACTCTTCAATTCCCATTCCGGGCCAGAATCTGTTTCAGTACCTTTGCTGAAAGGGCTTTTTAATCAACCCAAGTGGTTACAGTTAGGGATGCAAATAGCGTTTAAAAAAAAAAGTAACCGTTTAAACTATTAAAATTGTATCGGTTAAATGTTTAACCATTAAGGAGTTCACAACAGAGGTGGGGAACGAGGAGAGTGGTTGAGGGGGGGGCGGAGGGTGTTTGCTGCAGCATCCCCATGTTTTACGTGGGGCTCCCCTGCCAGCCCTGCCTGTGCCCCGGGTCCCGGCTGCCAGCCCTGCCTGTGCCCCGGGTCCCGGCTGCCAGGAGTCCTGGGCGTAGGGCCCGCAGACGAGTTTAAACGTTAATTGAATAAGTTACCAATAAGACTGAGGCTTATCAGTTAACTGGTGAACATTTTACATCCCTAGTTAGAGTAGGGGACTGGGAGTGTGATCTAGTGACTGAAACAGGAAGGAGGAGTCAGGACTTCTGGGCCCGACTCGCAGCCCAGCCATTGACTTGCTAAAAGACCACGGACAAGTCACAGAGGACATGTCTACACAGCGAATAACCTGCAGCTGGCCTGTGTCAGCCGACTCAGGCTCAGGCTGCGGGGCTGTTTCACTGCTGTCTAGCCAAGCCGAGCTCTGGGACCTTCCCACCTCGCACGGTCCTAGAGCCCAGGCTCCAGCCCGAGCCCTGAAGTCTACACTGCAATGAAACAGCCCCATGAGCCCGAGTAGGCATGGGCCAGCAGCGGGTGTCTAGTTGTTGTGTAGACCCACCCTTAATCTCTTCTTGCCTTGGCTTCCCCATCTGGGTAGTAGTTAATTCTATCTACCCCATAAAGCATTTTGACAGCCTCAGAACGAAAGATCCTAAGCACAGCATATTATGGTTACACCGCCCGGGTCAGTGGCATGCAAGACAGTAACTACGTGCATGTCACTGCAAACGATGAATCAGCTTCACACTACAGGGGGGGAACAGAGCAGCCCTCACTAATGGGTGCAACAGGGGCCGGGAAAACCCTCCAGCAGAGTCAAGCAACATGTGGATACACTGATGGAAGGATTTAAATCCAGTGTCTCAAACAGCGTGGGAAGCTAAGTCGGGGTCTCTCTCGGCATAGGACAGCTGCAGCACTACTTGCTCAGGGCACGTCTGTGAGAGTCATGACAGAGTAAAGGGAGAGGGAATGGAAAGGATGTTAGATTATTCGTCAGCAGGCCAGGGAAGAAACCCCAGCATCCTAAATGCATTCATTTCTGGTGGGCTGCGTGCTGCAGCTTCCTCTCTGAAAAGGGAACCAGAGGTTTGTGCCAAGTTCAAACAGAGGGAGCAGGAAACAATTAAACAGGATTCCTGGAGCCATGCTCAGTGCTGCCTCCCTCCTCTCATCAGCCTGGGATTTTCTCTCTGCTGCAAGGCCACTTGAAGCCAGCCACGAGGAAGGGAGTAAAACGCACTGCCCAGCTGCTGTCGTGCAGTCTGAACTCTCTCATCCACACACAGTTTGAGAAGAGCCAGGCGCAATCTGGTCACGTCGGATGATTGGGGCAGGGGAGAGGGCGGCTGCTTTCCACGCCAATCTGGGCTCCCAGGCCTGCTGAGAGACCTTGCCACTGTGTTCTGGCCAGGCGGTGTGGAGGGGCCAGCTTGACGCTGTTTCTCACTCCCTGAAGCTGGGAGCAATGCTGATCAGCAATACCCCTAGCTCAGAGGAGAGGAGCACGGGAGCCCCAGACCCTCAGGCAGCCCTGGCCAGAAGATCTGACAGTAGCCTTCTTAGGGACCAAGCATATCCTCTCCCATCCCGGCTAGGAGGCAGGTGGACCCACGGAGCTTCCTCCGTGTGTGAGACGAGGGTAAGGCCCAGGAGACAGAAAACTGATTGGGAGAGGGACAATGTCAGGGACCCTCAGGGGTGCAGTAAGGAGGTACCTAAGATCATGGAGGTCAAGGGTGACATTGGCGAGGGAGACAAAGAGGATGTAGAGTGGCGTGGACTCCCTGCAGAGGGCATGTGGAGCTGAACTAAGCTGAAAAGGGCATCTCTAGGGCTATGTAACACAATGAGACGGCCCCCTCCCTCAGAACCCCCTAGCCACTGTGCCGGGAACGTGCGGATTCCATCTCCGGCCTTCCACCGCCCCAGTGCTGCAGCTGGTCCCTCAGAGGACAGCTGAGTCTTCGACCACGCGCAGGCGGAGGAGGGGACAGGTTTATTATTAACAGAGCAGAGCGATGCCGGACAGATAAATATTTGGACAGAGAGGAGATGTGGGGATTTGACCGCCGCTGCGTTAAAATGGAAAAAGCAGCTCATCTGTGGAATAAATGATGTCGCCGACCACTGCCCCATCAGCATAGNCGGACCAGTCTGAACTGCAGCCCCAAGTGTCTCAAAAACACGAGAAAGGTCAGGGTGCAGCATGGCCTGGTTACGGCAGCCACTCCCTGCTCCGCATTCCATCCCTTCTGATTCAACTGAGGAGGGTGCAGCTCACAGCTGCATTTTACAAGGCGTTTTCCCCCTCACGGCCCTGGAAACCATGTCCTCTGATCTCCCCAGAGAACGTTACAGCTCAGAGGGTAGACGAGCAAGCGTCACCCCTGCTGCCCTGCTAAGGTGACTCAGGGGAGTTCCATTTTCATAGCCCATTAGATCCTCAACTTCCCTGTTGAAACTGTCAATGAGGGAACCAACTAATGCCAAGCCTCCGGGCTGGGGCATTGTGATGTTAACGCCCAGCCACAGGGAACTCAGTCTCACCAGCTCCTTTCACTAGCCACAGCTTCTGTTACCTCTCTGCTCTGTCCTCGAACATGCAGCTGAAGTTTTGGTCTGAGAGTCATATAGAGCTTATTTTCAGGTACTGCCAGACCCCTCCAAGCCACGGTCTAAAGTAAAGGAAGCTAATTTAGGCCAGTATACACACACAGTTGCACTGGTTTAACATCGTACAACATCACACCTTTAGTTGAAACAGCTTCAACTCTGGTGGGCAGACAAGCCATTAGCCTGATGAAAGGGATTAGCCGCACTCTGGCTCTGCCTTTTGGTACGGCTGCCCTGCTCCTGTTGCTCGGCTTCTCCATTACTGGAAGTTTGCAACTAGAGTAGCCCGTTCTGCTAATCTATTTGTGGATGAATAGTCCTTTTGATCCACCCAGAAGACCACATCATCCATCCACGATCTTCTCTTTTTCTGCCTCATGTTCCTCTGCCATTAACTTTCCTACCAGTGCCCATAAATATGCATCACCCACCGAACCTCTCAAAAATGTGCCCTGCAAATCAAATCTCTCTTTCCATAAGATCTCTAACTAGCGTTTGCTGATTTCCAACCATCTCCAATACTTTTTCCACTGGTTGTGCAGTCTATCCATATTTTCAGAATTTTTCTATAACACTATAAGTCAAAGGATTGTATCTTCTTTATTCTTGATTGTTTGAATGTCCATGTTTCACAGTCATAATTTAACACAGACCAAAAGTAAGTTTCTAAGAGTCAGACTTTAGTCTTCAGATGTATGTCTCGTCTCATCAGATGTTTATTCTTCCAGGATGTCTTTTTTTCTCTTGCTATGCTTTTGCTAACTTCAGTATCCAATCTTCCATCTTCTGTAATAATGGTTCCTAAGTAGTAATAGTTTCTCACTTGCTGTACGGCTGTGTCATTCACTGGAACATTGCATGTTTTCCCAGGATCCTTGCATATCACCATAGTTTATGTCTTGTCTAGAATTCTTTGAGGGGGTCAATAAGCATGTGGACAAGGGGGATCCAGTGGATATAGTGTATTTAGATTTTCAGAATGCCTTTGACAAGACCCCTCTCAAACGCTATTAAGCAAAGTAAGCTGTCATGGGATAAGAGGAAAGGTCATGGTTTGGTAACCGGTTAAAAGATAGGAAACAAAGGGTAGGAATAAATGGTCAGTTTTAGAATGGAGAGAGGTAAATAATGATGTCTCCCAGGGGTCTGTACTGGGCCCACTTCTATTCAACATATTCATAAATGATCTGGAAAAAGGGATAAACAGTGAGGTGGCAAAATTTGCAGATGATACAGAACTACTCCAGATAGTTAAGTCCCAGGCAGACTGCGAAGAGCTACAAAAGGATCTCACAGAACTGGGTGACTGGGCAACAAAATAGCAGATGAAATTCAATGTTGATAAATGCAAAGTAATGCACATTGGAAAACATAATCCCAACTATACATATAAAATGATGGGGTCTAAATTAGCAGTTATCACTCAAGAAAGAGATCTTGGAGTCGTTGTGGATAGCTCTCTGAAAACATCCACTCAATGCGCAGTGGCAGTCAAAAAAGCTAACAAAATGTTGGGAATCATTAAGAAAGGGATAGATAAGACGACATAAAATATCATATTGCCTCTATATAAATCTATGGTACGCCCACATCTTGAATACTGCGTGCAAATCTCAAAAAATATATATTGGAATTGGAAAAGGTTCAGAAAAGTGCAACAAAAATTATTCGGGGTATGGAGTGTCTGCCATATGAGGAGAGATTAATAAGACTGGGAATTTTCATCTTGGAAGAAAGACGACTAAGGGGGGATATGATAGAGGTCTATAAAATCATGACTGGTGTAGAGAAAGTAAATAAGGAAATGTTATTTACTCCTTCTCATAACACAAAAACTAAGGGTCACCCAATGAAATTAATAGGCAGCAGGTTTTAAAGAAACAAAAGGAAGTATCTCTTCACACAATGCACAGTCAATCTGTGGAACTCCTTGCCAGAGGATGTTGTGAAGGCCAAGACTATAACAGGGTTCAAAAAAGAACTAGATACATTCATGGAGGATAGGTCCATCGATAGATATTAGCCGTGATGGGCAGGAATGATGTCCCTAGCCTCTGTTTGACAGAAGCTGGGAATGAGCGACAGGGGATGGATCACTTGATGGTTACCTGTTTTATTCATTCCCTCTGGGGCACCTGGCATTGGCCACTGTCAGAATACAGGATACTGGGCTAGATGGACATTTGGTCTGACCCAGTATGGCCGTTCTTATGTTGTCCACACTCAACTCTAGACCAGTGGTTCTCAACCAGGGGCCCAAGGCCCCCTGGGGGGCCGTGAGCAGGTTTCAGGGGGGCCACCAAGCAAGACCAGCATTAGATTGCTGGGGCCCAGAGCAGAAAGCCGAAGCCCTGCAGCATGGGGCTGACGCCCGGGCCCTGAGAACTGCCACCTGAGGCTGAAGCCGAAGCCTGAACAATATAGCTCTGCGGGGGCCACTGTGGCATGAGGACCCAGGCAATTGCCCTGCTTGCTACCCCTTAATGCCAGCCCTGGCTTTTACATGCAGAAAACCCGTTACTGTGACACAGGTGGGCCATGGAGTTTTTATAGCATGTTGGAGAGGGCCTCAGAAAGAAAAAAGATTGAGAACCCCTGCTCTAGACTATACTCCCCTGCTATATTCATTTATCATCTCCACTAACTTCATCAGACGTTCTGAATCCCCAACAGTACTGTGTCAATCTGCATAGCAAATGTTATTAACTCATTTTCCATTCATCTTAATACCCTTTCCTGTTTCTCAATTAATTTCATAAAACACTCGCTATAAATGTTGAATAAAGTTGGTGACATTATACAGCCTTCTCTCAATCTCCATTAGACTTCCATTTCCATCTCCCATTACAAACACCTTCTGACTCCAGTATCACTGTTTTATTACTGAGCATTCATTTCCATCAATCCCTACAGCTCTTAATATACTGAGCTATTTGTAGTGGCAGATGCTGTCAAATGCTTTTTGGAACTCAATGGAACACAAGTATACTGGTTTCACCATTTCAGCTGATCTTTCTAATATGAGCTTCAAGTTCATAATGGTGTTTATCGTGTCCTTTCCATGTTTGAAGCTGTATTGTTGTTCACTGACTTAATCACTCTTTCTTTGTATTCAGTCTTGAACAATTCACAGGAGTATCTTAAAGGCCTGTGATACCATGCTGATTGTTCTGTAGTCTTTACAGTCCATAGCATTGTTCTTTTTGGGGATGTGGATACACAATGAGGTTGTAAAATCTTCTGGCAGTTTTCCCCATCTCAAACATCTTTCATAACCTCTGGCAGGGCTTTCGAGCCTTCATTGCCTATGGTTTTTAATAATTCAGCCAGTATTCCATCACATCCTAGTGTTTTTCCATTCTGAAGTCTTTTTACTGCTTCCATGATTTCTTTATCCATTACTGGTGGACTTGGTTGATTTCTACTTGAGGTTTTTCAGACCTATCGCCACCATAGAATTCCTTGATATAGTCTCACCATCTATCGTTCTTATCTTTAGGGTCTGTCAAACATTGTCCGTTTATGTCCTTAATGATCATATTGATCACCTTTCTTCTGTAATTAAAGGCTCTTATCTTCTGATGCATCGTACTTTATCTTCATCCAATTGTTCAATTTCTTTGCATTTCTCATTCAGCCATTCAAACTTTGCTAATCTGCATTTATCCTTTATCATTGTATTAAATCTTTGGTACTCTTTTTCTGTTGTCAATCCTTGTGCTTTTACTTTCCCTCTTTCGACCATCAGAGCAATAATTTAATCTGTTATCCATGTTTTTTTATTAGCTAGTAACTTCTTCCCAACATGTTTATTTGCAACTTCTTTTATAGCACCTGCCAGATATCCCCAGTCATTTAGTGCTTGGCTTTGCTGAGCCACAAACATTGCTTAATGGGGGTCATTTTGCTCTAGTCTTTGCACCACGGATATACTTATTCCCAGCATCAGAAAGAATTTTCATGCCACTGCTATAGTGAAAAGAAAGCTGAACTGGCAGCTAGATAAAGATTGACTAAATAAGACTATATATTGGAAGGAAGCTGCCACTTCCAACTGGCCCCAAAAGAGTCCTTATTAAAATGAGTTTTCACAGTACCAAAGACCAACAGAAATGTTTCTTTTCTTTTCTTTTTTTTTTAGTTTAACAACTAATGAGCGACAGGGAATGGATCACTTGATGATTACCTGCTCTGTTCATTCCCTCTGGGGCACCTNGGATACTGGGCTGGATGGACCCTTGGTCTGACCCAGTAGGGCCATTCTTATGTTCTTAACAAACAGGGTATTTTTAAAAAAAAAAAAATCTTCCTCTTGTAGTGTTTTCAACCCAAACATAACAGCACTGAACGAGACCCCAAAAGGAAAGTTAACTAGAAACTTATTAGACACAAAAGTGAAACAAACTAGTCTATTTTTATTGCCCAAGCTGAGAGAAATGGAAAAAGTAAGCTACTAATGTCAAAAATACATTTGACTCAGCTTTAATATCCTAAGATGTTACTTCTAACATTGGCAGAAGATATCGTTTTCCTGGGTTTTTATTTTCCTTTAATACGTAGATTGAGATTTTCAAAGCCGTCTCAGGGCTTCAGACACATTTCTTCAACTGATATTTATGGTGAGTTTCTCTACATTCCCTAAATTACTTTTGAAAATCTCAGCTGTGGATTTTTAATCTGGCTGAGGCCTGTTAAGCAAAACAGGGGGGTTAAAAATATAT
Source organism: Platysternon megacephalum (assembly GCA_003942145.1). Taxonomy (NCBI): domain Eukaryota; kingdom Metazoa; phylum Chordata; order Testudines; family Platysternidae; genus Platysternon; species Platysternon megacephalum. The sequence goes on from QXTE01000189.1 coordinate 2,529,738, forward strand.
GCCCCCATTCCTACTCTCTCTGTACCCATGAACGGTGCAGGCATTTCCCGCAATGGAAGTTAATATTTTATTGATCATTCATCACACTGAAACTGCTGGGAAATGAATGGAGGTACCAGCACTGCAGAGTCTGGGAAAGACACAGACTTTCAGAGTTGCTGTTAGCTTCGTTTTAATGGCAGCTGCTCAATTTCTTTATTTCAAAACTAATACACTTCCCAGCACCTCTGGAAGTCTGGATTTCATATCCCAGTTTGATTTGCTAGGCACTGCCAACCCACCCAAGAATATAAACCAGGTCAGCGCAGCTGTATCATGACAGATTTGTGGGGTCAGGAATTTGTTTTTTCTCTAGCTACTATGAAAAACTTCTCTGCTCTCAAGTCTTTGTAGTTCCTGCCTGTTGACCTTCACAGGTCGATATGTCCCATTGGTTAGAGCTGAGAATTGAAGGGTCCAGCTCTGCCCATGACCCACTGGGCAAATGAGTGCATCTTTCTGTGCCTCTGTTTAACCACCTGTAAAAGGGGACAAAAACCTCTTTCAGGTTTTGAAAGACTTCATTCCTATTTGCACGTTGCTCTGTTATTATTCATTACAATCTACGTACGCAAGACAGGCAAACAGCAGGAGGGGAAACAGCGTCACACAGAGGGGAAGTGTCTTGCTCAGCGTCACACAGAAGGGAAGTGACAGAGCTGGTGTCACGAACATCTCCAACGGGTGACATGCAAAAAGTATCACTTAACTGTTCAACAGTTGCTGAATAAGACACGGTGATGACATCTCTGTGGTGACGGCAGCACAGCCTCCCCCTCTCTCTATCCTTATCCCCACTTCCAACCACTCCTATGGTCTTAATACAAACGGTTTGCCCTGCCTCCTCGCTAGCCCACGTGTGAGGCTTGTCCTGACTCCTGTCAGTACAGGGCGCCATCACGAGCCTCTCTAGGGGAACCAGCTTCAGAAGCAGGGGCCGGAGCAGATCTGGCATGGAGCCAGGGGCAGCCAAAGAGAGTCAAGATGGCAGGGAGCCTACACAGAGGAAGGAGGCAAGGGGGGAGAGGGGTTACATGAGAGAAAAGCAGGTGAGGAAGCGGAGAGGGGGCAAGGCAATGGCTGGTGCTTTCTCTCAGCTGCAATCCCTCTTGGTAGGGCCCTAGGACCGTGCCTATATAGCCCAGCATGTCAGAGCTGGGTGCGTCCCTTGGGCAGCCATTCTGGAAACCACACCACTTTCAGACACAGACTTAGGAGTTTAGAAAAAGCTCTGCCCTCGTGCCAGGCCTGAGGAGCTCAGGATCCACACATCCCTACCCCGCACGCTGCTCTCGGCAGTGCCAGAGTCCCACCCTGGAAAGACAAGGCAAGCTTCACGGGCGCTGCCCATGCCCACCTCCTTTCCCACGATGNATAGAGGGCGAACAATTTATGAGTTTACTCTGTATAAAGCTTATACAGGGTAAAACGGATTTATTTGGGTTTAGACCCCATTGGGAATTGGGCATCTGAGTGTTAAAGGCAAGCAGACTTCTGTGAGCTGTTCTCAGGTAAACCTGCAGCTTTGGGATAGGTGGTTCAGACTCTGGTCTGTGTCTGAAGCAGATAGGTGTGTCTGGCTATCAGCAAGGCCATTGTGCTGGAACTACCTGTAGCTGGCAGGGGAGAATAGAACCAGAGGTAGCCTTTGCACATCAGCTGGCAGCTCCCAAGGGGGTTTCTGTGAACCAACCCGTCACAGGGTGACATGCAAAAAGTATCACTTAACTGTTCAACAGTTGCTGAATAAGACACGGTGATGACATCTCTGTGGTGACGGCAGCACAGCCTCCCCCTCTCTCTATCCTTATCCCCACTTCCAACCACTCCTATGGTCTTAATACAAACGGTTTGCCCTGCCTCCTCGCTAGCCCACGTGTGAGGCTTGTCCTGACTCCTGTCAGTACAGGGCGCCATCACGAGCCTCTCTAGGGGAACCAGCTTCAGAAGCAGGGGCCGGAGCAGATCTGGCATGGAGCCAGGGGCAGCCAAAGAGAGTCAAGATGGCAGGGAGCCTACACAGAGGAAGGAGGCAAGGGGGGAGAGGGGTTACATGAGAGAAAAGCAGGTGAGGAAGCGGAGAGGGGGCAAGGCAATGGCTGGTGCTTTCTCTCAGCTGCAATCCCTCTTGGTAGGGCCCTAGGACCGTGCCTATATAGCCCAGCATGTCAGAGCTGGGTGCATCCCTTGGGCAGCCATTCTGGAAACCACACCACTTTCAGACACAGACTTAGGAGTTTAGAAAAAGCTCTGCCCTCGTGCCAGGCCTGAGGAGCTCAGGATCCACACATCCCTACCCCGCACGCTGCTCTCGGCAGTGCCAGAGTCCCACCCTGGAAAGACAAGGCAAGCTTCACGGGCGCTGCCCATGCCCACCTCCTTTCCCACGATGCCTTTTCTTTCCAGCTGAGTAATTTAATATAAAAGCCAGCCCAAGCCAGAGGCAACCTCCTCATGGAAACAAAACAGCAGCCAACAAAGGTGGCTCCTGAGAGTTATTCTAGGCAGCTTTCCACCAAACTCGACAGGGAGAGACGTCAAGACACACGAAGAACCAAACTCCCCCGTGAGAGGGGCCCAGGCTAACCAGGGAAGAAAGCTGCACAAATACCCAACAGCAGCTGTCAATCCCTGACCCAGTGGAATGCAAGGCCTCGCCCAAGCTGCCGGGAGCCCTGCCAAGGGCTGGCTCCATGGAACACCTCCACCTGCCTCTGCAGCAACACGGGCCGATGGAGTAACACAACCAGCCGTTGGGGGGAGGCGCAAGGGGATTACAGATGGAGCACTAGTGATAGCTGGAGTCCCAGCTGCCCGAGCCTTCCCACATAAACATCAGTGCGAGTCACTCATGGCTTTCTGAAGTTTCCACTGCTCAGGGTGGAGCGTTCCAGGCTTGGCTTCTGCCCCACGGAAAATCGTGTGTGTGTGTGTGTGTGTGTGTGTGTGTGTGTGTGTGTGTGTGTGTGTGTGTGTGTGTGTATGTGNCTGCCCCATGGAAAATCGTGTGTGTGTGTGTGTGTGTAAAAATGTCAACAAGCATACTCGAGCCATTTCTCGTGGGCAAAGGGGATTACAAATTCCCCAGTATTTAAAAAAAAAAAAAAAAAAAAAAGATAGATTGGTTTTTATTCCCTTTTAATTCTCACCCCCACCTGCTCTAACATCAAAGTAGATGGGGAGCACAAAGACAAACCATGGGAGGGAGACGGACAGCCCTCACGCAGAAGGCTCTTCAGCGATCCAGCAAAGGCTGGCCAGTGAGCAGTCCAGTAAGTGTCTCAGCCAGCACCTTCAGCCATTTTTTTCCTACAACCTCCCCCCCCCCCACCCCTGCCCAAACCAACCAGGTTTTTAGTGTAAACCTAAAAAAACACATTTTAAAAACAGCCTCTAAGTTTGGGCATATCCAGAGGCCCAATTTCAGAGGTTCTGAGCATTACACCTTCAACAAGAGCCATCGGTGCTCAGAACCTCGGAAATACCTGGCCTTGTACATCTCAAGTTGGGCACCCAAAATGAAAGTGCCCCAAATTAGCAGACCCCTTGAAAAATGCACAGTGTCCACAAAACACCAGGGACTGAGGTAGGAAACGTATAAGAGTCGGAAATTCACAGACATTGATGCCACAAGTTAACATAACCCCATACGAAGTCTATGGGATCACAAATGCCCCCTTGTGAGCGCACACAAATCTGGCAGTCCTTACAAGCAGTGAAGTCAGAAATAACTGGGATTCAAGTTGTACATAAGTGTGAGCACAGACAATAAGAAAACAACACATATGCTCCAGGCTGCTGGAGCTGCAGTTGTCACATGAACCAATTCCCATACTTTACATCTCCATTCTGATGTGTCATTAACATTATTATTGTGCACTTAAAGTCTCTTTCCCTCGCCCCTCTTGGTTTCCTATTCTCTGCAGAAGTTGGCTGCCAGCTCCCACGCTGCCATTTAGATGAGTAAGAGGAGCAGGCAGGATTAAACAAAAGCCACTGTTTTAGAGAGAATCCTTGGAACTGCACGCTGTCCCTGACGTGGTTCAAAAAATAAAATTTTAATTAAAGCTTTACCACAGCTTATTAAAACCCAAGATCAACTTGGACTCAGGAAGAGGATTCCCCAAGCCTCATACGGCGGCTACAATAACGCAGTCTAGAAAAACAGGAGACATTTGTTATTCTTTAGTTGTACCTCTTATGTAAAATTAAGCCCCAATCAGATCCTTGCAGACACTTGTGTCTACGTAAAGCTTTTGCCTCCCAGTGAGGCTCAGTTCACAGACTCTGGGCCGAAGTCACTGACCACCATGGGCATCCTCAGCCACAGAAGAATCATTTATTTTTGTTTTCATATTTAAAAAGCTTGGTGTCTATGGCCTACCAATGCACGTTTGAGAGTGTTTTGCCAAAATAAACCCATAGAGCCCAACCCTACAAGGTGTGCAGGGCCATTAATGACTCCTTGTTTGTACTGCAGTAGCGCGCAGAGGTTCCATCTCTGCTCAAGCTAGGAGCTGTACAAACACACAGTAGCAGACAGACACTCCCTGCGCTGAAACGCTGACGATGCAAAGTGACGGGACGGGCGAAGTGCTGGAGAAAGAAAGCGCTGCCGTCCTCATTTTACTGAGCCCAGCTAGAGATTAAGGGCCAGGTTTTTAAAGCTGTTCAGGCGTTGCGGCACTTAACGCGAGGCTGATTTTAACGACGCCTAAATAACTTTACAAAACTGGGCCCAAGGCCACCCAGGATGTCTGTGGCAGAGCTGGAAATTGAACCCAGATTTCCTGAACGCCAACCACAAGGCCAGTCTTCCTCTTAAGCCCTGCTAGCTTCAATGAGAGCTGGGGGCGCTCAGCACCTCCTAGCACCAGGCCCTGGAAGCCTGTGCTCCAGCAGGCACACAACGTTAAAGGAGGAAAAAAAATAGAAAATGTTTGGGGCCAGATCCTGCTCACGCTTACTACCAGGCATAGGCTCAGATTTTCAGAGGTCCTCAGGGATTGCTCCACTCGGGGCTGCAACACCAACAAACCGAAGTCCCACTGAATCCCCGTGACGCAGGCGCCGATGCCAATTTTGAAAATGAGACTTGGGGCTTGCAACACCCAGCACTGCAAGAATTAAGAATCTGGGCCTATTCTTAGCGCTGTGACCAGTCTCGTTAGAAGTCATTAAAGGCTGCTCATGATCAGTCACCCAATGTTTTCCTCCTCAACAACAACTTGCAGGCTCAATTAACGTTCTCCCTTTACGCCACAGTATCCAAAATGCAGGCTTAAGATGACCCATTTCGAGATCTATTTCGTGACCGTTGGTTGTTTACTTGAAGGAAACAAAACAAGAATTCAAGGAATAACAGCAACTAATGGGGCTTCCCCACAAGCGGCTGCTCCGAGACCGGAGGTTTAAAAACAGACCTGCTCTGGAAATGAAAAGTGGGGAGAGGGGACCAAACGAGAACTCACAGCGTCAGTAAAGGACTGCAGGGTGAAGATAAGGGCAGCCAAGGGAGCATCATGTGTTTAATGCTAATCCAAGCAGGCTATGATGTGGAATAAACCAGAGGGTTTAGACGTACCTCAGCGGAAAGAGGTGCTGGGGAGAAAAGTGTGGATAAATGATGAAGAGAATGGAATTAACAATTCAAGTTGGTGAAGACACAACCACATTTTTGATCTATGCCAAGGAACAAAATGACGTCGCTAACACAAGCAGGGAGTCCTTATAAAAAATAGCTCCTATTCTCCAGGACATTCCGGATGGGCCGACCCATGTGCCTGCACAGACCCCACTGGCTTCAACAGGGATCTCGCCACACAGGGAAACCAGCAGGACTGGGGCCAAAGCTCTTAACAGTGAGTAGATAAGAGGATCTGAGCCAATCAGTGACATGCACCCTAAGAAAACGAGCAAACAAACGTATTGCATCACGGACAGTGATATTTGAGGAGACAAGGAACTATGGACGGGAGCAGCATAAAAAATGGAGACTCAGAACAGATCTTCAGGAGAGAGAAAGTGCGACTCTGGCGATTACTATCATCTAGGTCTAATCTGTTCTCAGCAACTGTTCAATTTCTTAGTGTAGACAAGACTTTAATATCACTGTTAACTAATTGTGCTGCTGATCGTTTTAGCAGAAACAGACAGCTCCTCTGGGCTTGTAGGAGGAGTTCAGGACTGTGGGCCGAGCTTAGGGCAGAGTCTCGCCGCTTCCCACACGTACAAGGGTACAACCCAACGCTCAGATCTCCCTTAGACTTCTCTTGCTGCACTCAGCTGTACTGATCTCAATCTGTACCTATAGCATGGTGCGTTGTACTCCAGTCTTACAGGCTAAGCAGGGTCCAGAGAGACAGGTACATGTTTAGGTAGGGTAACCATGCGTGCCGTTTTGGCCGGGACAGTCCCTATTTTAAGCCCTGTCCCAGCCATCCTGACTTTTTTTGACAAAAGTAGGCACTTAACCCGTTTGCGCTTGCCAAGAGTAAACGGGACAAATGCCCACTTTTGTCAAAGAAGTGGGGTGCGGAGGAACATGGGAGGGGGTGGTGACGGTGATGCCAGCTCCGCACCGGAGGGGAGGCAGGGCTCAGGTGGGGGGTAGGCAGGGCTCGAGCGAGCAGCAGTGCCAGCTCCAGCCTCATGCGGGGGGGCAGGAAGGGCTCAGGCGAGCAGCAACGCCAGCCTCGTGCGGGGAGGGGGGCTCAGGCGAGTGGCTCAGGCCAGCCCTCTGTGGGGGGAGGGGAGGGGCAGAGCGGGCTCGGACCCACGTGGGGGAGGGAAAGAGGGGCTCAGGCAAGCGGATCAGGCCAGCCCTCTGTGGGGGGAGGGAAGGGGCGGAGCGGGCTCAGACCCAGGTAGGGGAGGGAAAGGGGGGCTCAGGCAAGCGGATCAGGCCAGCCCTCTGCGGGGGCAGGGGGAGGAGGAGGACTCGGACCCACGCGGGGGAGGGGAGGCTCAGGGTAACCCCACGCAGTGTCCCATTCTCCCTTTGGGAAATATGGTTAGCCTATGTTTAGGAACATTTGATTTCTGCAGGAAGTGACACCCCCATTGAGCGAGAGGTGCTCCTCTTGCCGAGTCATTCCCAGACAAAATGCCCAAGCCTGGTTTTAGGGGGTGCTATTTTGCTGCTGACAGGTTAAACCTGAGATCCTTTTGCAAGCGTCAGGGCATGAGCCCCAAAGTCCAGGCCACATTGTCACTCCAGTCATTACATTCCGCCTCCCAGAATTCCACCTGCACTTTCAGTTACATGCACCATCCTTCCCTTCCCGTTCTGAACAGCGGTGTAATGTTGCTGTGCTCGAACGATGCACCCCAGAGGTGGTTTTATTTCAATGGTGGAGGAAGCAATTCTGTACATCCCCTGCCTACCACACAGGAATGCTGGTGGCTTAATCCTCACCTGAGGCGGCGCTTCAGACTCCTCTGAGCAATATTAAGCCCCTCAAACACATCAGGGAACAGCTACGGAAGATCATTACTGACCCCACATGGCTCTGGCCTAACATGAAGAGTTTTTCATTTACAGAACAGCTGTACGGTACATGTAATCATCCTCACTTTCCCAAATGCTTGTCTCAGAAGAGGATCAGCTACCTGAAGCAAGCGCACCCTCTTCTGGGCTCTTTGGAGAACGGCCACATCCACAGCAGTTAGTTTTCAAACTACAGCCCCCGCTCCATGATGCTAAGTAACTCAGACTGCAGCATAACGAGGAGGAGGAAGGCCGGGAGAGTGAGCTAAGAGGCTACCATTTGGCACTGATTGCACTGAAAAGAGACCCAGCACCTCTGCGGGGAAACTCTACGGAGCCCCACAGGGATCAGACTCGGCTCTCTTTTCTCTCAACAATATCTACCCTTGTCTTGGGTCTAACAGCAGGTGGACATTTTTCAACCGAGACAGATTTTCATACAAAAATGGACTTTTTCCAATTTTTTGGCTAAACGTTGTTGACAACTTTTTTAAGGGTTTTCCTCCCTCCTGCCCACAAAACATCACGTCACCCGACGAAACAAAGAGGAAACAAGTTTAAAACTAACAGAAGGAAGTACTCCTTCACACAAAAAGCAACGTCAACCTGTGGATCTCGTTGCCAGGGGTGTTCATGGAGGATAGGTCCATTAAGGGCTATTAGCCAAGATGGTCGGGGTGCAATCCCAGGCTCTGAGTTTCCCTAAACCGCTGACTGCCAGAAGCTGGGATGACAGGGGATGGCTAACTCGATAAATTGCCCTGTTCTGTTCATTCTCTCTGAAGCATCTGGCATTGGCCACTGTTGGAAGACAGGATACTGGGCTAGATGGACCACTGGTCTGACCCAGCATGACCATTCTTATAAAGCATAGGGCGGGGGTTCTCAAACTGTGGGTCGCGACCCCGTTTTAATGGAGTCGCCATGGCTGGTGTTAGACTTGCTGGGGCCAAAGCCGAAGCTCCACCGCCCAGGATCAAAGCTGAAGCCCGAGGGCTAAATCCCTGGGCAGTGAGGCTCAGGCTTCGGCTTCAGCCCTGGGCAGCGGGGCTCAGGTTACAGGCCCCCTGCCTGAGGCTGAAGCCTTCGGGCTTCGGCCCCTCTGCCTGGAGTGGCAGGGCTCGGGTGGGCTCAGGCTTTGGTCCCCCCCGACTCTGGGGTGGTGTAGTAATTTTAGTGGTCAGAAGGGAGTCGCAGTGCAATGACGTTTGAGAACTGCTGGCATAGGGAAAGGATCTGGGCAATAACCCCAGCTTCAGAAACAGCTAGAGGCCACTCACCCCTGTGCATCCCCTCCAGGGCAGGGGTGAGGCACAGTTACGGAGGGCGGGGCGGGGGCGGGGGGGGGGAGCTCGCACAGCTGATGCCCATACTGAACCCATTCCGGGGCACGGGGACGCCAGTCTCCAGAGGTGACGCATGCAGCTCCTTTCACCAGCACCAATTCACAGGCCCGCTCTGCTCAGGCGCGCGCTAACAAATTACCTTCACCTCCTGGCTCCCAAGCGGGTCCGTGAGCTGCTCCTCCAATGCCCGGAGTGATTCCAGCGCCAGCACGAGAAGGCGCTGCAGGATCTGAGGCAGAGAGTTGGAGGGTAGAACCAAGGAGGNGGGCAGGTGCCCGGCTCCAATGGGGGCAGGGAAGACACTGTCCTCAGCCGGACAACAGTGCTACAGGGAGGGGCATGAGGAAAGGAGGGACAAGGGCACAGGTGCTGGGGGCATTGCTCAGGCGCAGGGGGTAAACAGAGCCTGCACAACACCTGCCCCCTGGGTAGTGCAGCTCTGCAGCAGGCCCAGCAAAGAGGCGCAGCTGGAATAACCCTGACAGAGAAGGGGGATGGGAATCGGAGCACTCCAGTGCAGGGAGAGCAGACATTACCCCTGGCTGGTTGCAGGAACGGCTGGGCAGGACGACGCCTGGCTCACCTGCGCAGAAGGCCGCTCTTTGGTCCACACTGAGCTCCGCTTGTCTCTGGGGGTGGCGATGAACATGACGGGGAGGTGAAGCCGGGCAGCCACAAACTCGTTCCTGATCTCGGTGTAATCTGCATCTGGGGAAGAAACCCAAAAGCAACATCCGAAACCCTAAAAGCAGCAAAGAATCCTGTGGCACCGAAACCCTGTCCATCAACCCTGCCCAGGCGCCCGCCATGTCCCTCTTCGCCCCCAGCAGCCCTGCCCAGCACACGCAGCATGGGAAGCCACCACTCTGCGCTCTCACCATAGGAACACAGGACTGGCGGGGACCTCCAAGGTCACAGAATCCAGTCTAGTGTTATCACGGGCAACCCAGATCCACAATCCCCTGGATAAACTTACCAAGCTTCATTTTAAATCTAGGTTCCAGAACCTCCCTCTTCTGTTGGTTAGGAACCTTCCTCTCGTTTCCGGCCTAAATTTACTCAAAGCCAGTTTATCCTCCTTTGCGATTGGGCCAACACTGTCCTTTAGCTGACACAGCTCTCCCCCCCACCCTGGAGTTTTCCCTCCCTGATGTATTTACAGAGGGTAATCGGATCCCCCTCGGCCTTAGTTTTGCTGAGCTAAATAAGCCAAGCTCCTTCAGCCTCCTCTCGTAAGACCGGCCCTTCATCTTTCTTGAACATGGGTGTTCAGAACGGGTCACCAAACACAAGGCAGAGCAGGGAACAGTCTGGGACGTGGGCAGCAGCCCTAGTCTGCATTTTCTGATGCTCTTAAGTTGGCCAAAGCCAACAGCTGAAGTGGGGAAGCAGAGTGAGGGGATTGTGGTGGTGTACACAGCAGCACCAATTAAATATAAAGCCCACAGACCAATCCAGGCCAAGATGCTTCCACTGATGTGGCCCCAGGGTCACTCTGAGGTCAGGGATATGTACAGCATTATCGCACACTAGCGCTGAAATCTCCGGTACCACTGACCCCACAATCAGTGTCTGATGCCAGCTGAAATAGCTTAAGAAATAGAACAGCCTCAGCCAGCACTCTGGGGGTGCCACCGGCTCCCCGCCTCTGCATCCATCGACTTCGCTCAGCAAAAGGACCTGGTTACAAACCTGCCCCTGTTGGGCTCACCAGACTTTGCATAAGAGGTTTCAACCCAACACACATTAAAACAACCTAGTAACAAGCCCCACAGCAGACGTTAGACTCTGACATGTCGGGAGTCTTTCAACTACTGCAGAATTGCTACCTAGGCACAGAGGCTTGGGAGGAGGGGAGATCCCCTGTGCTCCCATCAAGTGCGTCTACACTGAAAGGGAAGTCTGCGATTGTAGCACGAGTAGGCATGTCTGCGCTAGCTCAAAGTTAGCTAGTTCACATAACAGTAGCGTAGATGTGATGGCAGGGATTCAGCATTGGCTAGCAACCAGAGTACACACCTAGGGTCCCGGGCAGGCTTGTACTCTGGCAGCTGGTCCACGAAGCCATGTCTACACTACTACTGTTACCCAGGCTAGCTAGACTGAAGCTTGCGCAGGTATGCCTATTCGCACTACAATCGCACCTGCCATGCGGACATATGCTCAGGGCTCCTGTGACCAGGCACAGTCCTACTGCGGGGGTACACAAGATCTTCAGAAAGTGTCCCTGGTTTCTTCTTTACAAGCCCAGTCCACAGGTCCCTCTCTTGGGCAGGCACAATAGAGAGCCTAAGAATGGCCAAACGGGTCAGACCAATGGTCCATCCAGCCCAGTATCCTGACAGAGGCCAATGCCAGATGCTTCAGAGGGAATGAACAGAACCAGGCAATTTCAAGAGATCCATCCCCTGTCGTCCAGTCCCAGCTTCTGGCATTTGGAGGTTCAGGGACACCCAGAGCATGGGGCTGCGTCCCTGACCATCTTGGCTAATAGCCATTGATGAGCCTATCCTCGTGAACTTATCTAATTCTCTTTCGAGCCAAGTTTTACTTTAGGCCTTCAAAACATCCCCGGACAATGAGTCCCAAAGGTTGACTGTGTGTTGTGTGAAGTATTTTTTTTTATTTAAAATCAGATTTTTTTGATAAAATGCTTTTTGGAGGAAAAAACCTATCTAAAGATAGTTTTAATTAAGATATATCTTTGAGCTATAATGTCTCACCATAGAATAGGGATTATAAATTCTAATTCTACAGTATGAGACAATATATTCATGTAATGTTTAAGAAAAGTTTTGTAACTGAGTTCCAATAGTTCATGGATTAGGGACCCAATCTTATGGGGTTCCACAGGCTTCTCTACTGATTTCCATGCTGTATTTTGCTGAGGTTTCATCCACTCGTTTCACAAGGTTGGCAAGTTCATCTTCGCTGCCTCCCAGGCCGTAAATGTCATCAGCAAACCGAAGATTTGAGATTGTTCGCCCCCCCAATGCTGACTGTGCATCTGTGATCTTCTAGGGCATCAGTCACTATGCGCTCCAAGTAGATGTTGAACAGTGTGGGCGAAAAAAGGCGGCCTTGCCGGACTCCAACAATTGTTCAAAACCATTCTCCTATTGTGCCATTGACGAGAACTGCACTGCTGACCTTGGCATACGGTTGTTTAATGGTAAGAATAAGCTTATGACCAACATTTTACTTCTTCGTGGTTCCCCAGAAAGCTTCGTGCCATCCTCTGTCAAACTCCTTCCTGAAGTCAAAGACGTGGTAGATGTCCTGCTGATGTTGTAAGTACTTCTCACATAGAACACGAAGACTGAAAATCTGTTCTGTGGTACTTCTTCCAGCACGAAAGCCAGCCTGTTCTTCAGCGAGGATATTCTCCGTTTGCGGCTTCAATCTGTTCAATAGGACTTTCAACATCACTTTGCTGGGATCATAGAATATTAGGGTTGGAAGAGACCTCAGGAGGTCATCTAGTCCAAACCCCTGCTAAAAGCAAGACCAACACCAACTAAATCATCCCAGCTAGGGCTTTGTCAAGCCAGACCTTAAAAACCTCTAAAGGATAGAGATTTGACCACCTCCCTAGGTAACCCATTCCAAAAAAAAAAAAAAAAAGGGGGAAGTATTTTTGGCTAATCAAGCTTATGGTCCGGTAATTTTGACACAATTGCAGGTTGCCTTTCTTTGGCAGAGTGATGATTAGTGACTGTGTCCACATGGAGGGCCACTCACCGGTCTGCCAAATCTTGGTGAGTACATCTATTACTATTTCTCCTCCGAATTTCATCAGTTCGGCTGGGATGTTGTCAATACCTGTAGCCTTTCCCTTCTCGAGTGATTTCACAGCTGTCTCCACTTCTTCACGGAGTATTGGAAAGTCATCCTCCTCTGTTGAATCTGGGCTGTCTAGGACACTAGGATCTCCATTTGTCTGGTGGTTGTATAGATCAGAGCAGTAATTTGTCCACCTATTGAGGATGTCCTTTTCTTCTGTAAGATTGTTCCCTTCTTTGTCTTGAATTGCGTTAGCTTTGGTCCATCTTTGCTTCATCAGATCTTTTACAATCTGGAAGGCTCGTTTGCTATTTTTATTATTGATACACTCTTCAATTTTAGAGCACTCTTTTTCAATCCGTATCTCCCTGGCCACCTTCANGCCGGCGGAGCAAAAAAAAAAAAAACCCCCGAGGGCTCCGTGGGCGCACTTACACCCCCCTGGCGGGTGCAATGGCACCCGCGGGCACCGAGTTGGGGACCCCTGCTCTAGAGCAAGCAGCGGAGCAAATTTTCCACTGATCACTGCTTGGAACGACACTGCAATGCTTCGGTCTCTACGTCTTTCTGAGTCAAACTTGATTCTGGTGAACTCTGGCCTGACGATTTTCCTTAGCCGCAGCCAAAAGTTTAGCACCACAAGGTCACGATCACTTCCAATATCAGCACTAATACAAGTACTGTAGTGCAATCGCTATCATGAAAGTTGAACTTACACATGTAGAATTAAGTACAAAAAAAAAAAAACTGCATTCAAAAAACAATGTAAAACTTTAGACCCTACAAGTCCCCTCAGTCCTACTTCTTGTTCAGCCAATCGCTCAGACAAACAAGTTTGTTTACATTTGCAGGAGATAATGCTGCCTGCTTCTTGTTTACAATATCACCTGAAAGTGAGAACAGGCATTCACATGGCACTGTTGTAGCCAGCATCGCAAGACATTTTATGTGCCAGATGCACTCAAGATTCATATGTCCCTTCATGCTTCAACCACCGTTCCAGAGGACATGCGCTGATGCTGTTAACAGGTTCCGCTCAATAACCATCCAAAGCAGTGCAAACTGACGCATGTTCATTTTCATCATCTGAGTCAGATGCCACCAGCAGAAGGTTGATTTTCTTTTTTGGTGGTTTGGATTCTGTAGTTTCCACATCGGAGTGTTGCTGTTTTAAGACTTCTGAAAGCATGCTACACACCTCGTTCCTCTCAGATTTTGGAAGGCACTTCAGATTCTTAAACCTTGGGTCGAGTGCTGTAGCTATCTTTAGAAATCTCACATTGGTACCTTCTTTGCATTTTGTCAAATCTGCAGTGAAAGTCTTCTTAAAATGAACAGCATCTGCTGGATCATCATCCGAGACTGCTATATATAAAACATGAAATATATGGCAGAATGCAGGTAAACCAGAGTAGGAGACATACAATTCTCCAAGGAGTTAGCCACAAATTTAATTAATGCATTTTTTTTAAACGAGCATCATCAGCATGGAAGCATGTCCTCTGGAATGGTGGCCGAAGCATGAAGGGGCATACGAATGTTTAACATATCTGGCACATAAATACCTTGCAATGCCAGCTACAAAAGTGCCGTGCGAACGCCTGTTCTCACTTTTAGGTGACACTATAAATGCTGCCCGCTTCTTATTATCTCCCGTAAATGTAAACAAGCTTGTTTGTCTTAGCGATTGGCTGAACAAGAAGTAGGACTGAGTGGACTTGTAGGCTCTAAAGTTTTACACTGTTTTGGTTTCGAGTGCAGTTATGTAACAAAAAAGTTAAAAAAAAAAATTTGTAAGTTGCACTTTCACCATAAAGACATTGCACTACAGTACTTGTATAAGGTGAATTGACAAATACTATTTCTTTTGTTTGCCATTTTTACAGTGCAAATACTTGTAATAAAAAATGTAAAGTGAGCACTGTCTACTTTGTATTCTGTGTTGTAATTGAAATCAATATATTTGAAAATGTAGAAAATCAAAAATATTCAATAAATGTCAATTGGTATTCTATTAACAGTGTGATTAAAACTGCGATTAATTTTTTTCATCGCGATTAACTCAAAAAATTGAATCGCGATTAATCGACAGCCCTAAAAAGAATACCAACACCTAGCTCCTATATAGCACTTTCCATCCACAGATCTCAAAGGAGGTCAGTATCCTCATCCCCTTTTACAGATGGGAAAACTGAGGCACAGGGAGTGGTGATGGCCAGACCAAAGTCACCCAGCAGGCCAATGGCAAAGCCACGAATTGAATCCAGGTCTCCCAAGTCCCAGTTCAAAGCCCTATATTATCATGTCCACACAGCATCCCTGGTAGCGGTGCTAGCAAACATGTCTCACAATAAATAGACTAGAGCGCGGGTATTGCCTGGAGGCAAACTATGGCCAGGAGGAAATGAGGTAAACTCCTTGGAAATCAGAGACAGCTACACCAAGAGATCTAAGCAATAAAACACAAAGAACCTACCTTCCCCCACCCCCAAACACCTGGGGGATTAAGACATTAAAACCTGCAAGGGAAAAACAGAACAAGAAACCAGCCCACATCCCAGGCGCTTTGAGTCCCAGATAATCTGCTGCTTGGGTTCCCAGCTAACCACTCCAACGAGGAAGGCATTCCCAGCCAGAGGGAGCTTTGGTGACTGGTCACAGGATACGGAGGCTTTCAGCTTCTGCCTCCAAACTGGCCCAGATCAGCGGCAGCTGAAAAGCAGCTTCTCCCAACAGCTGCTGGGTGGCCGCAGTGAAACGAGGGCAAGTGGTCACGATTTGGTTCCTAGCAAGGTAGCTGCCCTCACCCCCAAAATGGCAACCCAACCAGCCTCTGAATAGGCCGAGACCCTGGCCTTTCCCCTCTTCCTGAACACATACATAGGGATTGTCCAAAGACCCTTCCAGGAGGGTTTAACTGAGGTAAACAGGACGGTATGAAGGCTTTTCCTCACATGGCCCTGTCAATGCATCTGTCTCCTGCCACGGAGAGATCTCCCAATGGAGAAGTCTCCATGGCAGCCACAGTGCTATTAGGGCCAACAGGGACAGTGATTTTTCTCTAACTTGTCCACAAGGAAGCGATGCCCATCAATCTTATTCCACAGAGCCTGCCCACCAGCCACAACAGACTCAGGCCACTGGGGTCACAGTGAGCCCCACAACCTTGTGGTGGAAGGTTCCGTATACCCCATTACCAACCCCGAGCCGCCCAGTCCCCACACAGCGCCACCGATTAGCAGCACCATCTGCAGGGCTCTCGCTGAGAACCAGGCAGGCCAGGATCCGCTGGCGTCACTCATCTCCTCGCGGTCACACCTGAGCGAAGGGTAGCCAGAGGACGCGCTGCACAGCGCCGTGGGCTGCGCGGGGTCCCATCGACTCACCTTTGAGGTCGGCGTTCAGGTCAACGATGAGGGGGCTGTTCTTCCAGTCGAAGGCCGTGAGCAGGTGAAGGAAGCGAAGGAAGCCCACCTGAGGGGAGCTGCGGGCAAGACAGAAACCACTGTAACGGGGTGAGAGAGAATGCGCCACCTGCACACAGAGAAGCTCCGAGCCAGGCGGTGGTACATCAACGAGCCAGGAACTGCGGAGCCCCGGCAAGGGGAGCTAGGAAGGAACCTCCTCACGGCCAGGAACCATGGGCATTTTGGCCTCTCTGGCCCATTGAGGCGGGATCGTTCATTGAAGTCAGGTGGGAGCCTCTCCCCCGGTCACATTCCTGCAGCTGAAACCAGGGATGGGGCAAAACGTTCTCCTCGGTCCTCTCCATCTCCTGTGTCTGCCTCTTCCACAGAGAGGCAGTTTTGTCTAGTGGTTACAGCAGGGGGGCTGGAGTGAGCCACTCTCATAGTGGGCAAGTCGCTTCACCTCTGTGCCTGTTTCCCTCCCCATAGAACGGGGGGCAATACTTCCAGCACCACAAGGCAACCGACAGGCTTAATTAATGCTTGTGAAGTGGTTTGAGAGCCTCAGACAAGACACTCCCTAGCAGCGTGTGGCATTATAAACAGCACAACTTATGGGGAGAAATCGGATCCCGAGTGCAGCTACAGAGCGACCAGGAGGTCTCACGGTTCCACACAGGAATAAAACTGATCGTTATTTTAAAGCCCTGCCGAGTCCACCTGCCCAGGGCCAGGGCAGGATTGGTCTCTATGGTACATTTACTGGTGTTTTGTTCCATCTAGTTTTAAACATGCCAAGTTTCCCCGCTAACTAGCCAGGCTTCCGCTGCCAGCATGAAGCTCCCAACGTATGTGTGGAAGCCATCTCATCAACATCATGAACCCAGGAGTCCTGACACCCATGCCCGTCTAGAAGCAGGAAAGGAACAGCAGATGGGAGTAACTGGAGTTCACGCTGTCCCAGCCTCACGTTCAGCTGCGGGAAAGCAAGAGTGTGACCCTAACCGAGGATGGTTAAACCCCAGAGGAATGATTAGTACCAGGGGAACTACACAGATGTTTATTCCCATAGCCCCTTGGTGTGACTGCATCTCCAGAGCCTCCCATCCCCGACCTGGGGCACACATCCCCCTTTATCTCACAGCCCTTCTGCAGCCAGGCCCCTGTCTGCTGATACACCCTCACTTCCGTGCTGCAGCAGCCTGGAAGCTGGGCTCTGGGCTTCCATCCCCCGCAGCCTTGGCTCCTGCCGTGGCACCAAGCTCGAGGATTCCTCCCCGGGCTTCTCCTCCTGGCAGCTGTAGCCGGGCAGCCCAGGCTCGAGGCTTCCGCCCACAGCTGCAGCCAGGGGCTGGGGTCTCCGCTTCTGCTCCCCCCACCCCACCCCCAGCTCAGGGCTTCCTCCTCCAGTGGCTCCTGAAATCGTGAAATTGACCAAAATTTGAAAACCCTCTGGCCCTGAAGTTGACCAGAATGGACCGTGAATTTGGTAGGTCCCTACTCATCGCCCATGGTGGCTCAGGGCTTTGGACCAGTCACCCATTCAGCTTCTCAGGACTGAACTGGTCCCCAACTGCGCTTCATTAATAAGCCATTAAAAAAAAATCGCAGTGAGTGTGCTGGGGCGGACTCCCAGCCCCGCCCCCGTCCTCTCCCAGCCCTGTCCTCAGTTCCCTCACCCAAAGCACCCCGAGAAAACAGGAGGGAGTTAATCCAACACAAAAAGCAGTGAGGCCAGGGCTCCCTGGTTCTCACCTCGGCGGGGTGAAAGGTGCTGGGTGCAGGAACAGAGACGCCGCCAGCAGATCCACGCACTCATCCGAGAGGCTGTCACTCAGCAGCTGGGCGCGGACCCAGCGCTTGGCTAGCCGGGAGGTGCCGCTGAAGGCGGGGTGTTGCTGCTGGAGCCTGCAGGGAGAAGGAAGAGAAGCAACAACATCACCTCATTACCCCAGTCACCCAAGCCACCCCAATGGCCTCTGATTGCAGAGCTGTGAACGGATGGATCGTTTGCTGCGAGCGTGCTGCAGGCTCTGGGTTTGCTGGCGAGGGAAGGGGGAATGGGTCAGTCTCATTCGCTCCGTAGCCTTGCTGCTACAACTGCTATTACTTTGCTACTGAGTGACTGCCCAGACCCACCAGTCACCATAACTGGAAGGTCTCTCAGATCTAGCAGAAAGCTGCCAATCAGTTCCCTACCCACAATGCACTCCTCTCTCCTTCTGCCCCCCACAATGCTCTGCCCGTTCCTTATAGATGTAGAGAGCTGGAGGACCAGTTCCCTACTGTGACACTGAGCCAGAAAGGGTTACGCAACTAGGAGGCTAAATGACCCAAATGCAACCTTTAAAGACATATTAGAAACGTACATAAATGGTAATTAGAGCTATTCCTTATAAATAGCTAATATAACCATGTCCGATAGACTAGAGCAAACCTACATTGTTAGAGAATTAGAGGTAAATACTAAAAGGTATTCGTATGTGTTTACTTATATCTTGTTAGAGATTAACAATGTAACCAGATGGTTCCCGTCTGTTACTATAGTCTATTGATTCAGAGATTAGAAGGGAATATTAACATTTAGATGGAACTTGGGTGTAATAATACCATTACTATAAACTTCAAAGAGAAATATAGACAAACTATCTATGAACTGCTTAATGGGTAATTATCTTATGCTTATAAATGCAACTAAGTATCTGTGTGTACATAGGAAATAGAAAGTTTTACCTCAAAGCTGCAATGCTTCACCCAAGGAATACCTGCTGTCAAGAGGCTATTGATAGCCTGCCAGAGATCCATAAAAGAACTCTAGGGCCCTGATCCTGTATCTCAGATCTGCTTAAGCTTGGTCAGGGGAAACTTGAGTCACGAGACAGAGGTCTCCAGCTCCAGTCTGAATTGCCCTGCTATTTCCCATGGAAGAATCTGAACAAACTCTTTATATGGACTGCCTATTCGGACTATAACCTGATGAACTGATCCTGGAACGAACTTTTTGCAACTCAGCAGCTCACCGTCTCTACTATGAAACTGACCTAAGAACTTTATTCATATCTGTATGTACAAAGATCTTTTAACCACAATACTCACACACTCTCTCTCTCTCTCTTTTAAAATAAATCTTAGTTTAGTTAATAAGAATTGGCTGTAAGCGTGTATTTGGGTAAGATCGGAGATATTCATTGACCTGGTGGGTAATGTGTCCGATCGCTTGGGATTGGTAGGACTTTTTATATGATGAATAAGATTTTTCATAATCCTCATCATATTTGACTTGGAAGTCTGGGTGGGAGCCCAAGGCTGGGTTGCTTTAAGGGAGTTGTGGTTTTGGCTTCTGGGTAGCCAGGAAGGTATGTAGAAGCTGTTTTGTTGCTGGCTTGGTGATCCTAATTATAACAACCACTAGTTTTGGGGATCGTCTGTCCCATTCTTTGCAGTTTGCCCTGATTAAGCAATCTCAGTGTGGTCCCTCCAGGCATCAACAGTCACACCTATAATGCACTCCTCTCCCCCTGCAGGACATACCCTCTTCCTTACCCGTGCAGAGAGCTGGTCAGGTAGGGCAGGTGGAGTGTCTCCAGCTCCAGCTGCTGAGACTCCTCTGTGTCCCGGTACTTCAGCATCCCCTCCGGAGTGACCACCTCCTTCAGGATCTGGGGCTCCCTGTGGTAGGCCACTTGGAGACGGAAAACATAGCCATCCTGAGAGAGAGGGGGGCAGGAGAGTGAGCCATGGCGGGTGGGGGCAGGAGCCCAGAGCAACATACACAGGCTAGGCCTTGAACTTGTATCCCCAAGGCAAGGACGCAGAAAAGAAAAAAGTTACTTCTAGTATCTGGAGGTTCTTGGAGATATGTCATCCCTCTCCGTTATCCACTGTGGGTACGCACACGCTCCATGTGCCCAGAGCTGGAGAATTCTGAAAGCAGTGACTACTGGTCTGCATACGCACCCTGGCTCACCTGGTGCCGCCGACCAAGGAGATAAAGGGTGGGGCGACCACCTCTCCAGTTCCTTCTCCACCACAAATCACAGAAGATCCGAAGCAGAGGGGAAGGAGGGTGGGTAGTGGAACACAGAGAGGGACCGCGCATCTTGAAAAACCTTCAGTTATTACAAGGTAAAATAACTTTCTTTCCTTTTTTTGAGTGCTGGTCCCTCTGTGTATTCCACTGTGGGTGACGGACAAGCAGGACTACAAAAGGAGGAGAGGGTGAGGTCGCGGATAGCAGAGCCAAACCAAGGACCGCCATTCCAGAAGATGCACCAAACGGAGGAATCCGCTACCAAGACGTAGCATCTCACAAAGGTGTGAAAGCCGCTCGAGCTACCCGCCTTGCGGATATCAAGTAAAGGCGCTTACTGAAGCAATGTCATGGCCATTGCTTGCGCTCTTGTGGAATGAGCTCTTACCCCATGAGGAGGGGGGAAGACTAGACAGCCGGTGGGCTGTATTTTGCTCTGCTGAGATCCATTTGGAGATTCTTTAAGAGGAGATAGCCTGACCCCTGACCCTTTTCACTATGCTGACAAACAGTCTAGTAGAGTTTCTGATTGGTTTTGTTCTCTGCGGGTAAAAGGCTCAGGCTCGCTGAACGTCAAGGGATTGGAGCCTCCTTTCTTCTGAGGGCGTAAGAGGTTTTGGGAAGAACACAAGCAAGCAACTGACTGGTTCAGGTGAAACGCAAACTGCTTTGGGGGTGAATTCAGGGTGTAAATGTAATGGAACCTTGTCCTTATGGAATACAGAGTAAGGAGGATCTGCCATCAATGCCCCAAGCTCACCAACCCTCCTGGCTGAGGTGATGGCAACCAGGAATGCAACCTTCACGGATAGGAGAGACAAGGCGCAAGAAGCTAATGGTTCCTGACTGTTTGGGAGATCAACAGGTCCCTGGTGGTGTTCCCACACGGAGTCAAAATATCATTCACCACAGAGTCGTGTAGCTCCCATTCACCATCAACAGCACAGTGTCTGCTGAGAGAATCCGCTAGCACATTCTGGTTTCCTGGGAGGCAGACTGCCAATGCACCTGCTCCGCAGACTGACCACTTCTGTGCACAGGGGAATGGATCTCGCTCCTCCCCGTTGGCTGATATAAAGGACTGTTGTGATGTTGTCCAACACCACAATGGTGCAGTGACCTTGAATGAGCGGGAGAAAAGCTTCGCAAGCCCTTCGAACGGCCCGCAGCTCCAGAACATTGATGTGCATCCTGGACTCTCTAGATGTTCAGGTGCCCAACGTCACAACCCAATGGCCCCCTCCCCTTAGGGAGTCCCCTGGGAAGGTAGATCAGCACTGTATATTGCTAACGCTGTTGCAAGCATCGCAAAGCATTTTGGGGAGGGTTAAAGGTGTGTGAGTGGAGAGTGGAAGATTCCTTTGCAGGTTTACGAGAGGCCGGGGGGGGGGGGGGGGGNGAAGAAAGCACAGAACGGGTTAACTCAAAACTGCAACTAGCAAGCTCAGTCCGAAGATAAGAAGCTGACTCCAGCCCAAGGCCAGCTGCTACCTGCCAAGACAGAAAGGGAGAAGTCCAACACACACACACACACACACACACCAGGCAAGCCGTAAGAAAGGAAAGTTGTTGAACAAAATGCAGGGGCTGGGAAAAGGAGCGAGAAGGCGAAGGCCAGCCAGGAACAAACAGAACTGTCTCACGGCCCTGAAACCGGTGTGTTTTGGGGAAAGTTGAAGAGACCACAGAAAGCCGGTTTGGACTGGCACAAAGAGCACCAGGAGCAGAGTTCCCTGAACGAAACCCCCGCAAGGAGCCCAGGACTTAAAACCCTCCTGAGAGCTGAAGCAACTCGGAGAGCACAGCAGATCCTTGGACGGCCTGGGCCCAGGACAGCACTCCCGTCCACCTCCCTTCTTCTGACGTTACTCCCAGACTTGGCCAGTCTAGGTCGGGTGTGTGTGAGTATGAAAGTGGGTTAGGGATTGGGGCATTAACGCTTTCTTTCTTCCCCTGAGTGACGTGGGAGCATTCCCAGCACTCTCTGCTGAGATTTTATTATTTTATCAGTAAAGCTTTAAAATTTAGACACTTGGTGTGTGCCTCGCCATCTTCTCCCCAAAAAAGATCCTGTGGCCCCAGCCTGATCAACTGTGGCCCAGGCAGATTGGTAAAGAAAATCTGTCACACCAGCGCTAGATAGTTGCCCTTCTGGGCTCCCCAACCCAACAGGTAATGGGTTGGTAATGATCCTTCTGTCCAGAGTGGAGGCGAAGAAGGGAACATCAACACATACCCGGCGGGGATTCTTCCACCATGACAGGGATGGTATCACTTGGACAGAAACAGTCACTATGGTGTTCACGGACTGCCGGTTTGGCGAGTACACTGTTTGAAGCCACACTTGTAGGCAACAGAGATGGCATCTTGAAAATGGCATGACAATCGCATGAAGCCATATGACCTAGGAGAGAGAAAAATCTTGACAGGTACTCGGGGGCTGCTTATGACCTGGTCAATAAGATTGGTCATAGCCTGAAACCTATCCCTCAGCAGGAAAGCCCTTGCTATGACTGAATTTAAGGATACCCCAATGAAGTCTAAAGTCGGCATGGGGAGAGGACAAATTTTTTGGCGCTTACACTGACCCCCAAAGAAGAAAAGAGTTGCAGGATTGTCGAATGGATGCGAAAACCTCTTGGCATGACCTGGTGACAAGGAGCCAATCATCGAGGTAGAGGAAGACAGTGACACCATGGTGTCTGATACTGGCTGCTACTATAGAGAACACCTCGGTAAAAACCCTGGGGGTGGTAGCAATGCCGAAAGGGAATACTCTGTACTGAAAGTGGTCAGAGCCCACCACGAGTCTGAGAAAGCGTCTGTGAGGGGGTTGATGTCCATGTGAAAATAAGCATCCTTCATGTCAAGGGCTGTAAACAAAATGTCCTTTTCCAAGGATGGAATTACAGATGACACGGTGACCGTGCAAAACTTGAGTTTGTGAATAAAGCGGTTGAGACGGCAGGTCGAGAATGGGTCTCCACCTGCCTAGGAAATACATCGAGCAAAACCCCCTCCCTTGGTATTGAAGAACCCACTCTATTGCTCCGCACTGTAAGAGGGACTCCACTTCTCATTTGAGAACATTCTCGCAAGGGTGGAGTTGGGGAAGGGGGCTTTGGAGGGGGCAGGGACGTACACTCCACCGTAGGAGGAGAATGGATGACATTCGCACGCACTTGTCCATTGTTATTGCACTCCAGGTATTGAGGGGGGGGGGGGAAAGAGAGCGAGCTAGACAACGACCTCCAAAGCATGCCCATGGGTCAGGAAGCGTAGGACTTAAGTAGTTTTTTGAGGGGGGCTGCAAACAGCACGTAGCCAAGGGCTTGGATTGGGATGAGGAACCAGCGGCCAAGCAAGGCTTTTGAACACCTGCTTCTTACAGGTTGGGTCAAAAGGTCTCTGGTGACAGAACTGTTGAGCCATCGGTCTAGGCTTGTACGGTTGCCAGTGGAATTCTCTCTTTGGGGCAGGTATATATACTCCCAGGGAGTGGAGTGTGGCCCTGGAGTCCTTTAGAGTGTGTATGGATTCATCCATCTCCTGAATAAACAGATGAGTCTCAAACAGTACATCCTCTACAGTGTTCTAGACCTCCCTGGGAAACCCCAAAGCATGGAGCCATGACTCCCTGAGCATTAGGTGGCAATGGTCATTCCCCTGGGAGATGTATCAGCTGCATCTACCACTGATTGGAGAGCAGTCCTGGCAACAACTTTGCCTTCTTCTATGAGGGCCTGCCAACTAGCTCTGTCCTGCTGTGGCAGCCTGTCAGCAAAGTCCATGAATTTTGAGTAGTTCTGGAAGTTGTACTTAGCCATTAGTGCTTGGTAGTCGGCTGTTCTGAACTGGAGGCTAGAAGAAGAAAAGACCTTCCTTCCCAATAAGTCGAGACGCTTGCCCTCTGTATCAGTCAGGGGAGATCGTAGGTGTTGTTCCCTGGATCTCTCCTGGACCACTAAAGAGAGTTAGGGGCAGGGTGAGAGAACAGAAATCCGGCCGCTTTGGCTGGAACATAGTACTATTTCTCTGCCCTCTTGGGGGTATGGGCACAGTTAGCCGGGGTATGCCAGACTGCTCTATCTGGCTCCAGTTAACAGGGAATGCTATTCGACTGGAGCCAGAGGACTGGAGGACATCCAGGAACTTGAGGTTCAGGATCCTCAATACCTTAAGAGGAATCTGCAGCTCCCCTGCAATTCTGCGAAGAAGCTCTTGGAAGTGCTGATAGTCATCAAATGGGGGTTGGAGACACTGGAATCATCACCTCATCTGGAGATGGAGACATTGACAGCCATCTCATCAGTTCCCATGGAGCCACCAGAATGGCGCATACTCCTCAGTTGGGCCGGGGGCAGTTCCGGTTGCCCTCTCAAAGGGGAGGGAAGAGGAAACTCCCTAGCAGACCAGACCGGCTCTGCGGAATGGTACTGGTCCCATAGCCCCCAGTATAACCAATAGGATGGATCGAATGGGGGTTGCGGAGGTTCCCATGGCATGGGGTACCGACAGTTCCAAGGGAGGTGATGAAGTGGAGGTTTGGTCCCGAACTGGTCCAGGCCTTGTGACTAGAGGAGGGAGTGACGGTTCATTGCGCGGTTCAGAATCTCCTGATGAGAAGAAAGCTGATTCTGGGTCCAACAGCGGTACCAAAATGGCCACTGGAGGGAAGTCATAGCCCGAAGATGGAATGGGAGACCAACTCCTCCCAAAGGTCAGCTCTCCTGGGGGAGTCGTAACCTCTCTCGAAAGGGAGGGACCCGAAGGAGGGGAGACTCGGCCTGGGAGAAAGAATGTGTTCTCTGGAGGAGCGTAGGTCTCGGCTCTTCCTGTAGCAAGAGGGCTCCCATCTGCCCGAACCACCGGAGTCGCAGTAGAGACCGTCTGTGCCACTGCCATGGAAGACAAGGATGGTACCACAGGTAACCAATGCTCTCAGGGATCTGTCTTCCGTTGGTGGCTTGTGTTTGCAAGGTACCAGTGCTGCCGGATCGCCATCTGGTGCCGATGGGAGCCCTAGACTTGTGAGCTTTCTTGTCACGCTGCTGAGCCTTGGGATGTACTACGTTTTCTTGGGCCGGGCTTCGACACTTGCTCAGTTTAGCCAGGGCTGAATCAGACTGCCTTCTTCAAAGTGGGTTTGGAGGAAGACTTAAGTCTCATGTTTATGAGAATGCTCCCTGCTCTCCTGAGAAGACCCCAACAAGAGATCTTCAGGGGTAGAGTCCTTCGCTCCTGATTCAGACCTCATGGCAGAAGGCACCCCTTGCTGAGTCAGGTCTGATCAGCCCAGAGTCCTGTGTATAGCCCACTACCAGAAACAGGGAATGGGGGTAGGGGTGAGTGGAAGGAGAGCTCCCCAAGCCTGGAGAGAGACTAAACTAAAAAAAAAAAAACACTAAAAATGATCAGATAACATTTTAAAACTCAAACCTCTAAAAGCTACTTACAGCTACCTCGCTCTGTGCTCACAGATAAAGGAATAAAGCTGAAGCTTCAGACACTGGACGTTAGAACTACGATCATGTGGCAACGAGAAGGAACTGGGGAGGCAGTCGGTCCACCCCGCCCTTGATCTCCTTGGTCAGAGGCACAAGGTGAGCCAGGGCACGTGTGCGGACCAACAGACGCTGCTTTCAACGTTCTCCAGCTCCGGGCGCACACGTACCCACAGTGGAACACAGAGACCAGTCTTGCAAGAAAAGGAGCTGCACGCCAGCCTCATGCCTGGTGGTGCCTGCGACCCGCCAGCCAGAAACCCAGCTCAGCCACTGTACCCACCCCACAGCCCCTTTGGCTCCCTCTCAGGAACCCAGGCACAAAAGATCCTTGACTCCTGAGACCAGCCCATCAGAGAAGGATCCCTGCCTGCCCCCGCCCCAGATTCCCTTGTCTGTACCTTGTAGACGTCTGTGTGGGTGGCCGCAGGCCGGCAGAGGAGTTCGTGCTGCTGGTTGAGGAGCTCGGCCAGGCGGAGGTGGAAAGCGGCTTTGACACGTTTGATGGCTTCTTTGTCCTGCGGCCACTGGCCGCTCCCTTCCATGTGGCACACGACTGAGGGGTTAAAGCAGCAACAGGAACATGGTGAGCCCGGGGCAGCAGTGAGAGACCAGGTCACAATGCAGAGGGTTGGGCGGCTTAGTGGCTAAAGCAAGGCACTGGGAGCCAGGACTCCTGGGTTTGGTTCCCAGCTCCAGCACAGATGCAGGACTTCACACGTAACCTTCGGCAAGTTATTCCCCCCAACCCCCCATGCCTCAGTTTCCCCTCCTTGCTACCCTACCTTTCATTGGGGCTATATACGCCGGGCAGGGCTTCTGAGCCAATGGAAGCAGCGACTCCTTATCCTTGATCCTCACATGGTACGAATAATCCGGTTTCATGGGGGTTGGAGGGAAGACCTAGGACACAGCCAGCCTGGAGTTTAATGGGGTGATATTGGAGAAAGCAGGGTGCACCCAGGAAGGCGGCACGTCCCTCCCAAACACGGTGCCATACCCGTGCCAACCATCGCAGCCAGCAAGAGCACGGCCACACAAGCAGCCGTGTGCATGACACCAGCACCTCAGCGGTCAAGCCTCGTGCTCCGGGGCACAGGTGGGTCGTCGGCTGGGGAAGCCGCCCAGGAGACAGGACAGCAGAGGAGAAAAGCCACTGGGTCTGTTCCTCCGTGGCAGCTCCTAGGATGCTTGTGAGCGAGCGTACGTACAGCGCTCAACGCAGTGGAGCCTTCTCCCCGACCAGGGCCTAGGAGAATTACTGCAGTACACATAACAGAACCAGGAGGAGACAATTCCCTACCACGGTACAGTCAGGGCACCATTCCCATAGCTCCCAAGGTGCTGGATCGCCCCCTCCTGCGGTGCCACCATCCAAACTCCAGCCGCCCAGGGCTCGCTTGGGGCCTAGTGCTCCCTATGGCCACATGCAAGACCCAGGTTGGCCTCCTGAACCAGCTCTTCCGCTCCCTGGGGCAGGGACTGGGAGTGCTGTGAAGGCCGGGGACTCAGCCCCTGGAGGGGAGAAGGGGACCAAGCCCTGCTCCCTAGCAAGGCTGGCTCCTCTGCCCAGGCTGGGTCTGAAGCGACAGCCGCAGCCTCAAGCCCCTTCCAGTACCTCACAGCAGCCATTCCCTGCCCCCAGCCTTCCACTACCAGCTCCTGTCTCCATCACACTTGGCTCCTCACCAGGGATAGGATGTTACCCAGCCCCCCCCATGCTGAGCCTGCTGGGGGGTGAAGGGGGCACAGTCATTCCCATCCCTCATACTCACCCCCCCCACGTTAGACTCACGTCCGTGTATCTGAGGGCCGGGTGGGTCCCCTGCACGGCCGTCACCGTCAGCGGCAGCGCCTCCAGGTTCCAGAGCTTGCGGCTCAAATCGTCATAGGAGCGGACGATGCTGACCACGGCCTCCTCCCCAGTCCCTGCAGGCTGAAAACACCCCAGACGGTCAGATGGCGGTGCTCAGTCCCCCGCCACCCCTTTGTAAGTGCAGGTGCAACTGAACCAACCAGGGACCCCTGCCCTCCACCAGGCTGGCACATCCTCAACCACAGCAGCAGGGAGCTGCAACCCTCCTGCTGCTTCTCCCACTGCACAGCTCTGCCAACTGACCAGTTCCCCCACCAACTTCTCTGCGTCCTGCCAAGCGCAATCACCAGGCCAACACCATCAGGGACAGCGGGAGCAGTCTGCATCCTGGCAGCTGCTCTCTGCCACCACAGGGAGGGAAATGAGTACAAGGAGCCAAGCACAGCGCTGCTGTGGGCTGTTCAACAGTTGCCATGTCCCACCCCAGAAGTGGCTGCTTTTCAGTGGCAGGGGAAGAGATCCCTATAAAAGGCACTAAAGGAAACACAAAGAATTATACTGTACACGCTAAGGGAGAAGCTGAGGAAGTAGCAAGGCTCACACACACACACACCCGTAGGAGGAAGAGCCAGTAGAGAACAAATTAGAAATGTCCAGGGCAATGCAACATAGGTGCAAATAAGGGAAAAGCTGCCAGGGGGAGGCACTGTATCATGGAGAAAGGAGGCACCAGTCTGCACAGCTCAGCTGTTGCATTCCATTCCGGGTACCACACCACTAGAGACAGTCACTAAGGGGGCGCTGCTCAGGGAAGAGCAACATCCGATGAGAGGGCTGACAGGTGGGACGGACGGACAAGAGTCCAGCCTGTACAGCGTGGCGAAGCAACGACTAACGGGACAGGCATCTGCAGAGTGCAACACCGAGGAGGGAGAGGAAATGTCGAGGGTGCCTAGATAGCCCAGTGATGGGCACATAGCCAGCATAAAGGAGAGAGGGATTTCCATCCATCACCCTCAGGAGAGGGTCTGGACCGAACAAAAGAACAGGAACAGAGACAGATTTCAAAGACGCCGCTCAGAGGGGCCGTGCTAAGGCAGATGGATCGACAGCTATAGGATGCCTGACTTTATGGGAGAGCAGCAGTGCCCTCTGCAGGACCAGTTGGTAATTGCAGATTGAAGTCAACAAAGGGTAGCAGGACGGTTTGTTCACCCTCTCCCCGCTGTCTCCTTCTCATTGCCCAATGCTCCCAAAGCCCCCTGGCCTGGCTAGCAGGGGACATGCAAATAGGCATACAATAAGCAGCAGGTCAGAGCAGATGATTGTAACTGTACCTTCTGGCCTTACTGGCTAGGAAACCCTGCACCTCAAGACCCTCCCCACCCTACCCTTGCTCCCAGGCCCCATTTTGGATTCCTTCCTGCTCAGCTCCCAGAGGCAGTACTGGTAGATGAACGTTACTGGAGCGTCGGTGCACAACCCTCGCAGCTCCTCGAATCCAGGCCCCAGCATGCGAGAGCTATTCTCTATCCTGGCACTAGCCTGCCATCCCCACTGCTCCCTGCCAGAGATGGGGGACATAAAGATCAGGCCACAGAACAGGCCTGGAGGCTTGGCTCAGGGTGTGGATTGGGTTTCTCTCCAACGCCTCCCATCCCAACCAATGCTGATCCAAGTTGTCTTTGGACAAGGTAGAGGAATACGCTTGTCCAGTTTATCGGGTGACAAAACTGACCCGTGTTACGGTGGTTTCCCACCCCAAGTCACTGTAAAAGCCTCCTTCCCGCACAGGACACAGCTTAAGTCGGAGGTAACGTTAGCAGGGCTCGGAGCGCCGTCCCCAAGGAGGATGGAAAGGGCAATACGGATCCCTCTCAGCGCTACGGCTCCTTACGCTGAAAAGCGCCAAAGCCACCTGGAGATGTTTTCTCTCTCAGATGACTGTGGGCCAAGGGCAGCATCTAAAGGAAGCCATAGAACAAGCCACAGCATTATGAGCTCGTGGGCGAGAAGTAAGGCTAAGATTTTGTCATGGTTATTTTTAATAAAAGTCAGGGACAGGTCCCAGGCAATAAACAAAAATTCACAAGAGCCCGTGACCTGTCCCTGACTTTTACTAAAAATAACCAGGACAAAATGGAGCCCTAGGGGCCTCCGCCATCCATGGCGAGCGACTGCAAGGTGTGGGGGCCTCCGCCGGCTAATAGCTCCAGCTCCACCACCCCAGGGCTGAAGCAGAAAATGTCACAGAGGTCTCTGGAAGTCACAGAATCTGTGACCTCCACGACATAATCTTAGCCTTAGTGATAAGATAAACAGCTCCGTGCAAATCTGTTTTGGATTATGGAAGTTAGAGATGGGTCCCATCAAAGCCATCCCCCAGAGTCATGGCAGGACCACTTCCGATAGTGCTTTTATAGCTTTTAAGGCAAGCAGTAAGGCTGGGTGAAAGTTTTCCATCTAAACTGTTTTTCAACAGAAAATTTGATTTTTGATTAAAAGATGCTTTTTTCACAAAAAGCATCTGCTTTCTGTGGAAAATTTCAAATTTTGGTAACAAAAATCAAACACCCCAAAATCAAGTTATTCTGTCTAAAACCTGAAATATTTCTATTAAGATATCCTGCATCAAGAGAGTTTGGTGCCTCATGGGAGTTGTAGTTTGGCTTCTTCATGTGCCCATTCTCCTCTAGGGGCTGGGCTCCGCAGTTGGGCTACATCTCCCAAGGACTCCCATGATGATGGGGAGACTGTGGTGCATCATAGTAGATGTAGTCCAACCCGAGAGCTGGGCCTATAGAGGAGAATGGGAGTATGAGGAATCCAAACTACAACTCCCATGAGGCAGCATGGCACCATTTTCCAATCAAAACACTGCTAGTTTTGGCTGAAGTATTTTTGCTTTGGATTTTTCACTAAAAAGAAACTTTTTTGTGGACCATTTCAATAACGTGGTTGGTGGGGAAAATCTCACTGAACCTTTCCTGTGGTAATAAATCAGTCCCAACAGCCAAGGCAGGAACGGCTTCTCGAAGAGTGGCTCCAGCAGCTGGGCTCCTATGTGCCAAGCAAGAATGATATTCTCGCTGCGACAGCCAGACCGAGGCCAGCTCTGGAGTGGGGATTAGCACAGGCAGTAAAAATCATGGATATAGTGCTCTAAACGTACACAGCCCTTCATAGGGAGACACGCTTTCCCTATCCTGACGAGCTTAATATAGAAGAGATGAGAAACAGAGGCTACGAAGGTCCCAGAAGGGCTATTCTCAGATGGGTGAAAGAGAGAGAGAGAGAGAACGAATGGCTCCTGGAAGAAAGAATGTATGCAGTGAGTTTTAGGGAGGGATTTGGAGGAGAGGAAGGTGCCAAGAAGAAGCATGAGACTTTCCCTAGCACAGGCAGCAGGTTGGGATGTGAAGAGGAGACAGAGGAGTGAACTGGGAGGTGCACAAGGAGCAAAAAGAGGGAGTTGGGACATAGGCAGGGTGAGATTACATAGCTCCTTCAAGGTGAAGATGAGGCACTTGGGACTGAACAGCTGGAGAGGACGTTAGCAGCGGAATCCTGGAGAGAGTGGAGGGGAAGGAAAGGAGGTTACAGGAACCAGAGCAAGGCAAGCTAGTCGCAGAGCTGGAGATAACAGAGGAAACTGTGGATTTCAAAGTGGGAAGAGATGACAGGGAGCCCCACGCTGGGAAAGCAGGAAGGTTCTGGGTCAGGATCGAGGGCATCGGGAGGCGGTGTCTGTGTGGGGAGCCTCAGGGCTGGAATAGCAGAGGAACTGCCAGAAAAGATTATGAGACAGCCACAGAACCAATGAATTTGCTGCACCGACTCAGGGCCTCACTGAGCGTTCAGACAGGTACATTTTCCTGTCCTTTGGTTAACCTCAGCATCGCACAAGTCCCTAGGCCCCAGAGCTACACCCCTCACACCCTTCCTCCTTCCACAAACCCCAGAGAGAAACCTCCTGCGCCAACCCTGGGATTTTAGACGAGACCTCACCTCTCGCCCAGCTCTGATCACAGACTCCAGCACGGCTCCTGAGTAGCAGATGGAGGATTCAGGAATATCTGCGTGGCTACAAAGACAAACCAAAGCAAGAGGAGCTGTGAGATGCGCGGTGCCCCACCTTCGGAGGTCCAACCTCCTGCAGAAATACCCCCCCATCACTGGCGAGCACCTGCTGGAGCCCTGGGAATTCATCCCCCAAGGAAGGTTAGGGTTATGAGATGAAAGGGATCTAGCAGGTCACCTCGTTCCTCCCCCGCCCAGGACAAGAACTTATCAGGAACACACCCAAAGGAACATAGGCTCAGAGAATTACAGGCTTGCTGGGTTCACAGCCAAACCTCCCAACCTGCCAGTGGCGCTGCAGCTGCTGTTCTCGGATCTCTGCGGGGCAGGGCTGGAAGGGATCAGTAGAGCCAAGGGAAGCTTTTAGTTCAGGGTGAGGGTCTCATTTTTGGACACGAAGCCTAAATTGCCAATTGCAGATGTTCAGAGCACTGGGTGGATGAACACCCTGCACAGATACAGCAGCTGCCATCTTAAGGTCTCAGAGAACTTTACAA
Organism: Platysternon megacephalum; assembly: GCA_003942145.1. NCBI lineage: Eukaryota > Metazoa > Chordata > Testudines > Platysternidae > Platysternon > Platysternon megacephalum. The sequence goes on from QXTE01000189.1 coordinate 2,561,729, forward strand.
GGGGGTAAAATCCCCCTTTTAGAAATAAAGAAACTGAGGCACAGAAGGATGAGGCAACTTCACCCCCCCAAGGTCACAGAGAGCCAGTGGCAGAGCTAGGAATAGAATCCAGGAGTCCCTACTCCCAACAGCCCTGGCTGTATCGACGGGGTAACGGCGGCTAATTGCCGGCATCCTCCTCGAGGCTCAAACCTCACCCAGTTACCCCTAACCTGAGCCCAGTAACTTGTGTCTGAGAACAGCGTGAGTCTTGATGTGACACGGGGTAACCCCCATCCACACCAGAGCTGGTACAACCACGCAGAGCAAACCTGGTTCCAGCCAGCGGCTAACCCACCAGCTGACCCCCCCCGGCTCCACAGCGCCCCTGACCAGGCAGCGCGGCGGCCGCTCCGGAGCCACCGTACCCTACTCACAGCCACAGCAGGTGCTTGACAATCTGCTCAGGGATGAGGCGCTTCTGGCACATGGTTTCCGCGCCCCACACCACGGCCTCGCAGATAGCGCTGTCCTGGAACCGCCTCAGCTCGGACTTCTCCCCCCAGAACTTCCGGAACTCGGCCGCCTGCGGAGAGAGCGGTCAGAGCACAGCTCAGGGGAGCAGGTTCGAACGCAGCCCATAGTGATTGCAAAAGCCAGCTGTTACCACCCCATGTTGGGGGGGGGGGTGGGGGGGGGTGGCCAGTTCCCACTAGGCAGGCATCCAAAAGCCACCCCTCTAACTGGCTGCAAACCTTGTTAGCAAGGCCCTGGAGATGGAACTCCCCCCATTCATGGAGGTGGGGCCCCTCCAGGTCAGGGAGACACACACTGGCAGGGCGGGACATGGGATGCTCAGACTGTGTCCTGGGGCACAGCAGCCACTAAAATGGACTGAGCAGAGTCGGGCACACAGGGGGCTTGGTAGGCAGAAAGAGCCTGCCAGGGAGTGACCACAGCCCCCAGCTCTATTCCAGTGATGCTCCAGGCCCCCGTATGCCCAGGATCTGGCTAAAGCTGATGCAGCAGAGACCCCCCAGCCCATGGAACTGCTCGAAGGCCTGAGGATTTTCCCTGTTAATATGTCAGAGTTGGGTCCGATCCTGATCTGCCAGGGGGTGGAGGAAGAGATCAGGGTCTCACTTCAGCTCCATCGCTCCTCTTCCGGACTCATCCCTTTGAGCGCGTGGCCCCGTCTTTGCATCCCTCCCCCGGCGTCCCCTCCTCCAGCACAAACACAACACAGCGTCTTGCTCCCCGCGCCTGAGCTCCGCCTCGCCTATCGCCGCCCACAAACCGATAGCGAGGGCTCAGCTCCCCCCGCTGCTGCCAGTCGCCGTGTCCGATTTCCCTTCCGGCACCGTGGCGCTTCCTCCCAGCCTGCCCCTACGCCACGGCGCTCCCTGTAAACACCTGCAAAGCCGCCACGCCGTCCTCCTTCCGGCCCCTCTTTCGCTGGCCCCTGCTGCAATGCCGACAGAACGCTCGGCAGCCCGCGTGCTGGGGCCGCTGCTTAGCGCGAGGATCGTCTGCCATCACCTGCTCCCCCACCCGCATCTCCCTGCTGTCCCTGGTACTTGCATCGTACACACTTGCATTGTGCCAGGGGACCGGCTTTGTTAGCCCTTTGTAGAGAACCGAGCATGACAGGACCCTGAGCGAGGCTTCCAGGGGCTACTGCAATGTAAGCGCCACCCCACCCCAACCCCGGGTCGGAGCAGCCTCGTCCTCACCTCTGGTCGATCTGCCTCTGGTCCCTTCTCCAAAATGCTCGCAGCAAACTCAGGGGTGAGTAAGAGCCCGAACGACAGGTGTCCGGCGTCCTTGTGCTTCGGGGGCTCTGCGCTGATAGGCCACTGGGGAGAAATGGGGAACGCAGCGTGAACGGAGCCCCCTTTGCTAGAGCGGCACCTGCCCGGGCACCACCGCCCCTCTGCTGGGTAGATCCACCTCACCGTCCTGCTCCCCAGAACCCCTGCCCTCGGGGGAGCTGAACTCTGGAGCCAGGCAGACGGGGTGGCCATGTACTCAAAAGCTCTCCCCCATGCAAGAGCCCTACCCCGGCCCCCACCAGCCTCTGCTGCAGTGCTGCCGGCCAGGGGCCTGGTTATCCACATCAGCTACAGACCAGCAATGCAAGTTCTCTCACTACCCCCATCACCAATGGGTCTCAATCCCTGGCTGGGAGGGACCCCACCAAGAGAGGGGAAAAGGGGGGGATGCAATCCCCATGGCCTCTCTGCTGAGACCACCAAGCCAGGACAGCAGGGACCTGGACGGAGCTCCACCCGTCTCGGTCAGCGAACAGCTACAACTTTTTACAAGTGTGGTTCAACTTTTGACCCTGGACTGGATTCGAACCAGCAGTCTGGAAGATAGCCAGCCCCCTCTGGGAGGGGCACAGGGCAAGGACTCTCCCTTCCCACCTTTCCCCAGGTAACACAGCAATGGAAGGAGACAGGAGGCCCAAGGGCAGAGTCAGCAGGAGAAGGGGCACCCCAGGAGGGGGATATTAGAGAAGCAGCTGCTGTGTTACACAGGAGGCTCTGTGAAGGGGGAGGGGGGTTACCTGCGGTGCCTGGGGCAGGGAGTGCGTCAGCAGCAGCACCCTCTCGGCCAGCCCTCGCACCAGCAGGGAGGTGACGAAGGGCAGGGCCGCAGCTACGTAGTTCCCGCCTCGATCCATCAGCTCATTCAGCAGCTGCATCTTCTTGCAGGCCCCCTGCAGCTTGGAGACGTGCTTCAGGCTGCGGCGAGGGAGGAGAGAGCCTCAGACACGTTGGGAAATGCCCCTGGGCTTCCCCCTACCAAGCCACTTCAAGGCAGCGGCACCTGCAGGATGCTCCCAAGGTAGGAGGGATGCTGGGAGGGAGGCATGGGCCAGGAACTGGGCCTCGGTCATGAGATCAAGTGCACACAGCATCATCCAGCTGGCAAGCTAAAGTCTGATACAGCATGGACCAGCTTAGCTGGGATTCCCAGCTCTCCCCCAGTGCGTACTGGGAGTTCCCAGCCCTCGTGGCTCAGGGGAGATCAGGCCTTGAAATGGCCACCTAGCCAGCCAAACCAAACAGCTGGGATGTGTGCATAGCACACCCTGTCTGAGGCAGGGGAGCAGGGAGCTGCCACCCTGATCTGCAGGAGGAGTAGGAGGCAGCTGGGAGGGCGGATGATGACCACAGAGTTACCCGGGCCGCATCTGCGCTGCGCTTTTGCCAGGATCCCGCGCTGAGCCTGGGACAGCCAGCTGCTCTCCGACCGATCCCCCCACACCGTCCCCAAGCCACGGTGACCAGACTCACTGGAAGACGTGGTCGAAGGTTCTGATCAGGGGCTTGGGGGTCATGAGCAGCAGCTGGAATCCATCCACTGTTCTGTCGTCCAGAACTTCCATCGAGCACTTGGCTTCGAACTGGACCTGAGGGAGGGACAGTTGTGAACTGAGGGTATGGGGAGAGTTAATTCCACTGGCAGGCTGAACATAGGTCCTTCAGCGCCTGAGAGCACCCTGGCTCCCCGGTCATCTACAGCCCAGCTGCAACCCACACCCCATCCCAATCTGGGGGGAGCCCACAGGGAGTCCTGGCTCTGAGCCCAGGCAATCCTCGGCCCCAGATCTCACTGTTGGGCAGGAGGCACCCTAAATAAAAGGACTCCAGGTTGGAGCCAATTCAGCTTAGTAAGGAGATGGCACAAGGCTCCAGTGCTGAGCTCACAGATCCACCTCTAAAGCATCAGACTCAGTTCTGGGGCTAGAGCCAGGAACAGCCATGCCTGGGGAGTGGGACCCGGATCCCTCATCACGTCCAACGGTGTCTCTGCGTGGCCAGCTCAGCAGTTCTCCCTCCCCAGTGGCTGGTTATTTTGGGCCCCCGACATTAACCTCCCATTGCCCTGGAGGGTGGCAGTATGTTCTGTGCCTCGAGGAGTTCAGGGCTGTTAATCTAGGGACGTTCACCAGCCCTATATACACTTTAAAAACCTACCGAGAGAATTTTAAATAACGACCCTTTGCCCTAGGAGCCCAAAGCAGCTTACACAAAGCACTAGTAATAGAAAGGGATTGATTCACCCACACCACTGAAATGCAGCCACCTCTGAGGTGGAGCAAAGCAGCTGTTTAACTGGACTACAGCAACGCAATATACCTGGGCACAAAACCTTCAGCACTTCAGTAATTCCAACTAGTATAAAATGCTGCCAGATGTCACCTCAGCAACACAGGCTAGGGTGAGCACATCACCCCCATCCTCTGCTCTCTACGTTGGCTTCCCCTAGAATTGCTAATCAAGTTTCAGGTCTCGGTCCTTGTCACACAGTGCTTCATGGCCTGGACCCAGGGTACCTAAAAGACCATTTACAGCTCCAGGACGAAGACCGTGGCTGACAACTTCTCTCCTCCGGCACAACGGAACTCTCACCAATAAGGGTAAAGCTCGTCTGTGCGGGAGACAGAACCGTCTCTCGGGATGATCGGAGACTGCAGAATGAACTGCCCCAGGAGCTAAGGACTATCACAAACCTCACCACTTTCCACTCCAAGTGCAAGGAGCAAGTCTTTGATCTGCCTTCTCCAACATGAACGTAAGAACGGCCGTACCGGGTCAGACCAACGGTTCATCTAGCCCAGGATCCTGTCTTCCGACAGTGGCCAATGCCAGATGCAATGAACAGAACAGGGCTATTTCGAGTGATCCATTCCCTGTCGTCCAGTCCCAGCTTCTGGCAGTTGGAGGTTTAGGGACACGCGGAGCATCGGGTTGAAGCCCTGACCATCTTGACTAATAGCCACTGACGGGCCTATCCTCCCTGAACTTGTATAGTTCTTTTTTTAATCTAGTTAAGCTTTTGGCCTTCACAACATCCCCTGGTCACGAGTTCCACAGGTTGACGACGTTGGGTGAAGAAATACTTCCTTGTGTTGGTTTTAAACCTGCTGCCTGTTAATTTCATTGGGTGACCCCTGGTTCTTGCATTAATATGAAGCGGTAAGTAATACTGCTCTATTCATTATCTCCACACCAGTTATGATTTTTCATCTACGTGCCTCCCTGTTTCCCTTCGCCCCTCCAGTTCAGCCAGTCTGGCCTCAGGCATAGGTGCTGGAACTAGGGGTGCAGGGGGTGCAGCCGCACCTCCTGGCTTGAAGTGGTTACACAGGCGTTACAGTTTGATTCAATGACTCTCAGCACCCCCACTATACAGATTGTTCCAGCGCCCCGGCCTCAAGAGACAGTCCCGTGTCGCTGAGGGCCATGAGCTGCTTGCAGTGTATGCACACGCAAGCAGGGAACTGTACTTGCCACATTCGGTGCAATAGACTGGATCACATCCACTCTACAGCTGGACTTCTGCCTACATTCTTGTCACAGGCCGCTAGGCTGAGCGTACAGCCCACGCTATCATTTTTAATCAAGCACACACACACACAGCAAGCAAGCAAGCACCCAACAAACTCATCCCAAGGGTCACACAGTCGCTCCTCCTTCACCTGGAGAACTCCCTTGCAAAACCCCTGCCCGCTAGCTCCTCCGGTCGCTTTGGAGCCAGCTTCTTAATCCCCTGTTCTCCCTGAGTTAGCCCCACTCCCTCGTCAAGGGGTTAAGGATAAAAGGGCAGCAGGCTAGAGCCCCGTTAGCGAGCTCGCAGCCGCTTGGCTCGGCACACACAGCAAAAGGTGCATTTAGCAGCAGCAACCACCAAAACAAGACACTCCACCACACACATTCCTCCCTCTCGGGAGAGGACAAGAGACCAGCCAACACACAACGTGCTAGTCGCGTTGCTTAGTGCACTACTGGAAGTTGCTACGGTGATATGAAAACCGACGTAGAATGGGAGAGAACACAACGGTTTAGGAGGAAGAATCCTGCATCCCTGGAGGGATAAGAAGGTAGATGTTCATACTCGGCTCCCAGCTCCTGTGAAAAGTACCCAAGGTCTCCAATGAGCACAAGCAGACAGAGAGCCTGGTTCTACACGGTCTCTGAAGACAGCACTTTAAGCTGCATAGCTAACTCTAGACCAGGGGTAGGCAACCTATGGCACGGGTGCCGAAGGCGACACGCAAGCTGATTTTCAGTGGCACTCACACTGCCCGGGGCCTGGTCACCGGTCCAGGGGGCTCTGCATTTTAATTTAATTTTAAATGAAGCTTCTTAAACATTTTAAAAACATTATTTACTTTACATACAACAATAGTTTAGTTCTATATTATAGACTTGTAAAAAGAGACATTCTAAAAACGTTAAAATGTATGACTGGCGCGCGAAACCTTAAATTAGAGTGAATAAATGAAGACTCGGCACACCACTTCTGAAAGGTTGCCGACCCCTGCTCTAGACCATGCTGGGACACTAGCTCAGCTCTCACTTGATAGGAAGAGCACCACCTACAGAATCCTGTTCCTCTGAGGTCTCCCATCCCAGCACACACAGGGCCTTACCCTGCTTAGCTTTCTAGGCAGGACACAGCACAAGCGGCCAATGCACAAGCTGCATCCTTCCTACACTTGCTTGTCTGTAATACACTATGGCTGGGATAGAAAAGCCTCTGACTCTGAAAGGGGAAGGGACGTCCCAGGCAAGGGGACATTGGCTCCTGGTACCAAACAACAGGCCTGTGCCAGGACAAAGCCACTTGGCAAGACCAGCCTGGAAACAGCAGAGAGCGGGAGCCTTGGGGAGGGAAGAGAGAGAGGCGGGACTCTATGGGGATGCCCATCAGTAACACTGCCGGTACCTGCTTGTACTTGCTAGCGGTCATGTCGGCGCAGAGGTTCACCAACCCCGAGGGGTCCACAAAGACCACTTCGAACGCCTGGTGGAAGTCGGCCAGGGTGGGCTGGAAGAGAGAACATGCGGCTTAGCACCCACAGAGATACGTGCAGCAAACAGACTCTGCGCTGCCCGGCCCCTTTGAGCAACAGCGACTCGCAAACGCGGAGCACAGCCCATGTGCCGCGCCGTCCATCCACCGTGGGCAGGGGGGTATTTGCATCACTGGACAGAGAAGACGAAGGCACGGCGGTTAAGTGACTGAGTCAACGCTGAGTCAACAGTGGAGCCAACAACAGAACCCAGGAGTCCCTACCCCGCCCTAGCCACCAGACCATGCTGCCAGGGGCCACACTTGCTCCTTACCAGCGAGCTATCTGTGTCCTTCGACAGGCTGATCCCAGCTGCACTCAGGTCTGTGGTAGCTGCGAACGAAGAAAGGGTCAGTGCTCTGTGCTGGGGGGGGGGTCTATCCTACCGCACCCCGGGACTGGGCTGTAAAATACTCTCCCTGTACAGCCATTTAACTCTGAGGGCGAGGCTCTAGGCTGCATTTTGCTGTAAGTTTCCAGACCATCAATCAACAGGACTGTCGTGGTTTCTCACTCTCTCTCTCTAGAGATCAAATCACAGGGCATCATCCTGCCTTCACCCCAGGGTGGGGGCTACAGAGGATCTGCCTGGTCTTGCTCAGGATTTACCTGTCTGCCAGAGGACATTTAACTGGGGATCCTACAGGGACAGAGGCATGTCTGTCCTCCAGGCCCCTCCAGCCCAGCCAGGGCTGCACGGCGCACAGAGGTTTACGCACCAGCCTTACACCATTGGGTTCTAGGCTCAGCTGTGATCCAGGCCAAAGGTGCTGCCAACCCCACCTTCCCTGCCCCGAGAGCCACCAGGGAGCTCACCCAGGAACTGCAGAACGCTCCTCAGCACCTGGTAGCCGCTCATCCCCTGGCTGATCTTGTGCTTGGCCAGCAGGTAGGCAACCAGCATGGAGGCCATGAAGCCGTTGAGACACCCCAAGCCCTGTTGGGAGACAAGACACAGAGCTAGGGCAAGCTCCAGGCCTGCCCTGGAGTCACAGGCAACTCCACAGAGCCCGAGAGCACGCAGCCTGATCCCCTGCAGTGCCAGGCTCAGCTGAGTAATGACGCCCGCTTCTGCTGCCCTTCACCCAGCGGCACCAGCACGAGTGCCCTTGTCTCTTGGACCGCTCCGGGGATCTAAGCGCCTTTCAGCTCCCATGGCTCCAAAACCCCTTCCCCAGGGAGCCAGCAAGAGAACGTGGCAGGGCCGGGCGCTGACGCCAGAGACTGCCACTGGATCCTGGACTTCAGACAGAGGGCGGGCTGAGGCGCCTGCCCCAGGGCAACACCCTGCCGTTCACACTTCCCCAGCCAGGGGAGCGAACCAATCGCTTGGACTAGTCTGAATCGAGCATCATGGGGATCTTGAGGGACCAGACAGCTCAACCTCAATGGAGCAGTGACCCTGCACACTCTCCATTCTTATCTACAGAGCAAGGACCCGGGGGCAGGAGGGAGCTATTGGAGATCAGCAGGGAGCATACCAGGCTGGTGCGCCTCCCACACACACATACCAAAGGCAGAGCGGGCCGGGGACAATGCGCCCCTGTCCCTTCCCCCCCACCTCAGGCGGGAATAAAAGAGGCCAGGCCCCCCACACACACTGGGGTCGAAGGGGCGGGGCAGAGCTGAGCAGGCCCGCCCACCCCCGACAAGGCTACCTTGTCCAGCTCCCGCTGGTGCAGCCAGACTTTGAGGAGGGCGACTCCGTCCCTCAGGCCGGGGAAGTCGGCGCCAGCACCGGCGAGGAAGAGCAGGTTGGACTCCAGCCCCGTGTCGCAGAGGATGGAGTTGTTGTAATGGGGAGTAGGGGGCTCGGCAGCTCCTGGGGAGGGAACAAAGCAGCCCGACCCAATCAGACGAGTTACCGGCACTTTTAACCCAATCCAACCCGCCGCATCCTTCTCAGTTAGAGGCTCCCAGTGCCGCGAGGGGCTGGCTGCAGAACGTGCCTCCCCTTGCAGCAGACTCTAGCTGGTGCTGCCTTGTAGCCTCCCCAGCTTTGTGGGGTGGGAGCAGCAAATTGCTATTTCCCCATCGGGGTGGGGGAAGGTCTTAGCCAGACTGCAGCGAGCAGGGAAAAGAAACGGTGCAACACGAGGGCAGACCCTCCGGTGACTCGATGCCCCTATATGGGGTGTACCAAGCAGGATCCAGACAGGATCCAGCAGGGAATGCGGATGGGTCCAGAGACCCTGCAGGGAGCAAGAAACCCACATACAGACTCCCTCTCTCTGCTGCAGGCTCCACCATGACCCCACCCTGCAGGAAATTCTGCTCCCCTCCCCCGATGGCCTCTATCCCAGGATCAGCCACGCACCCAGCTCCCGCTGAGCTGTCTGGGCGTCCCAGCACACCCCAAGCCAAACGCAGCTCTGCATGCCCCGGCCCTACCTTCTCCGGGGGAGCCCTGCTCCAGGAACCAGGCCATCCGGACGTTGTTCTTGCTGGGGTACAAGCGGCTGGGCTTAAAGAAGCCGGGGGCTGGACAGGCGTAAAGCCGGACCGTCACCAGCTTCTCGTCTTTACCTGCAAGCACCAAGGGGAGTGAGGTCAGAGAGAGCGACACAGGAAAGAGTCCAGCGGAGGGCAACAAAAATGATTAGGGGGCTGGAGCACATGAGTTATGAGGAGAGGCTGAGGGAACTGGGATTGTTTAGTCTGCAGAAGAGAAGAATGAGGGGGGATTTGATAGCTGCTTTCAACTACCTGAAAGGGGGTTCCAAAGAGGATGGATCTAGACCAGAGGTAGGCAACCTATGGCACACGTGCCAAAGGCGGCACGCGAGCTGATTTTCAGTGGCACTCACAGTGCCCGGGTCCTGGCCACCGGTCCGGGGGGCTCTGCATTTTAATTTTAAATGAAGCTTCTTAAACATTTTAAAAACCTTATTTACTTTACATACAACAATAGTTTAGTTATATATTATAGACTTACAGAAAGAGACCTTCTCAAAACTTTAAAATGTATTACTGGCACGCAAAACCTTAAATCAGAGTGAATAAATGAAGACTCGGCACACCACTCCTGAAAGGTTGCCGACCCCTGATCTAGACTGTTCTCAGTGGTAGCAGATGACAGAACAAGGAGTAATGGTCTCAAGTTGCAGTGGGGGAGGTTTAGGTTGGATATTAGGAAAAACTTTTTCACTAGGAGGGTGGCAAAGCACTGGAATGGGTTACCTAGGGAGGTGGTGGAATCTCCTTCCTTAGAGGTTTTTACGGTCAGGCTGGATGGGATGATTTAGTTGGTGTTGGTCCTGCTTTGAGCAGGGGGTTGGACTAGATACCTCCTGAGGTCCCTTCCAACCCTGATATTCTATGATTCTAGGAGGGGGGAATTAACCCAGGAAGGGGCCACCGCCCCCTTCTCCTTGGAGGGACGAGAGCACCGGCCTTTCCCTTTTACTCCTTAGAGCTCCCAGCAGGAGACGTAGACATTATCGGTAACGAGGACGATGAATCAACAGAGCTGACGATAACCCCTCCTAGTTGCCCCTGCCCATGTCTCCAGCCACCCCGAACTCCCATCCCCGGGAGGAGTCGAGGGAAGCCGCAGAACAACGCGTCTCTCATTCCCCTTTCCTAGCACCCTCTCCCCCCGCCCCCCAATGCTCCGTCCATCGCCCCCGGCTCTCCCTTTGCCTGACTCTTGCGACCCATGGCCGACACGACACCCTGCAGCGAGCGCCACATCCCGCAGCGACGGCCCACCCCTAGGATTAACCTGGGCCTTTTCCAGCTGGCCTGGAAAGCGCTATGGGCACAGAGGGCGCTGCACAAACACTGAGATAAGGGGGACCTGACGGGGTGCATCAGTGCTGCATGCTGCAGTGGCATTTCACTGGAGTCCCTACTGTTCTCCAGCCCTTTGTTAATGCAGCCAAACAGACTCCTATCTCCAGGAGGACCCAGGATGACGCTGGAAGGCCCATTCCCCACCCCCCCAAGTGCTTTGCCCAGGTGCCTGGGCTACTTCCAAAGCCTTTAGCCCCCAGAGCAACCTGCTCCCGATAGCGTCTCTGCACTGCCAGTTCCTGTTCATCGCCCTAGTCTGCGAGGCCAGGAGTCCAAGCCCGGCTCCCAGAGCGATGCACATCAACGGCGACTCCAGGCCAGTTTTCTCCCCAGCCCCATGTCCTGTGCACACAGGTACCAGTGTCAGACCCTTGGGCACAGCCCTGCCAGTGATGGTGCGGGGGGGGGGGGGGGGGGGGGGGGGGNACCTGGCATTGCTTGATGTGATGGCGCCACCCGCTGGCCGAGCTATGCAACTTCACCGACAGGGTGAGAAGAGCCCCGGGGGATCAGGAGGTCCTAGAGGAGTGAGGGATGGGTGGGGAGTTCACAGACATGGTACCTTGAGACTGCAGGAGCAGGATTGGCTTGAGATGGTTGCTGTTCATGTACGTGAATCTCACGCTGCCAAAGAGTTTTTCCTTGGAGAGGTGCTGAGCAATGTGGGCCAGGTACAGAGCTCTCTTCCGGTGGTATCGCTGGTTCAGGTTGTCTTTGTCCTGGAGGATTGCCTGAGCAAGAAGGGGACAGAGGAATCATCTCTGATGCTTCCAGAGCCCAGTTCAGCCCAACACACATGCCCCTCCACTGCAGACATGCAGCCACCTCTGGGGTGAGAAGGTGACAGCCAGAGAAACAGCACTGCAGAACGCAGAGCCATCCGCTCCAGCTCTAACCGTGCCAGCAAACTGCAACCAGCCTGCCAAGCATTAGCAGACCGCATGCCTCCTGCAGGGAAGTACAGCGCTATTCTGCTGACTCACCCTGACAGCCAGCCCAGGTGGGTCACTTTAGCTGAAAGCCAGGCACATAGAAGGCAGAGTGGTTCTGAGGAGTGAGCTGAAAAGAGGGACAGGAAGTCCTGGCACGGAAAGCGGTCTTATGCGCGTTCTTGGCATATAGCCTACTACAAGTGCAGGTGAATGGTGCAAAGGCTTCACCTGCTCTTCGACACAGGCTCAGGAGCAGGCCGCATGGTGGCTAAGGAAGCCAGACTGCATTTAAACTCATTGACATTAAGGAAAAGGCCCAGTCCCTACCCAGGCAGAGGAAGCAGACAGGAGAAGGGGACAGGTCGTTTCTTCAATTGTGCTGGAAATCAAGCAGCGGGAAGCTTTGATCTGGTTAGATTGAGAGGAGCGGGGACAATAGAGTCCCCGTGGGATGAGGTCCAACTCCCTTAACAACTTCTGGCACAAAGCAAAGCCTGAGACGATGCATCAGCTGATCTAAGCCCTGAACGGTAAGCCGGGCACATTAGATAGAGAATCCGGGGGCTGCATACATCGGGCATCTTTACCCTGTGATAGCCCTCAGCATTAAGCTTCTATAGGAGAAGACACCGGCCGTGGAGCACGGGAGGTCGCAGGCCCAGACGTGGCACCACGCCAACCCCACGCCTGCCAGGCATGCTTGGACTCACCCGGGGCATCGTCACTGCCACGTCCACGTTGATCTCCGGCTTGAGGCATGTGCCCAGCAGGTAGCTCCCCACCACCGTCACCGCGGCTGGCGGCAGGAAGCGGAACTTCCCCTTCACGCTGAAAGGCACCTGGAGGAACGGAACCTTCACGTCCTTTGGGAGCCAGGACGGGTCAGCGAGCTGTGAAAGGCAGGGAGGGGTGAAGGACAGACCATGCTCCAGCTCCCAGCAGCGGCCGAGCTCACCCAGGGACTAGCAGGGCTCTGCCAAGTGAGCTGGGACTCTGCCACCCACCAAAATACTGCTCAGAGCGTCAAAGGGGGAGTGTAGGACCCTGAACCAAAGGCCGTAACTCAGTGGCTGGAAACGGGTCCTGCAGGGATCCCCCCGTTTCACAGTCCTCTCTCCTGTATTCTCTATCTACACATCCCAGCCATGATATCCATGGACCTTACAGCTACAGAGCGGGGATGGCAGGATCTATGCACCCCAGAAACATGCTCCAGAGGGGGAGCGGCAGTACATCCAGCAGGGGTTGGGACGGCTGCACCACTCGGCCGAGTCGTAAACACGAGGCGTGAAACGCAAAGGGCAAAGCCGGCTGGAAGTGGCTCGTTGCCAGCACAGCTCGTTTGTAAGCAGACAGCCCCGTCGCCTCCCCCGACCGCCCCAGGACATACATCGGTTTCCGGGGTCTCCGGGACAGCACTCAACAGGGTGTTGATTTCGTGGAGGAAGGCATCGATCTTCTGCTTCTTCTTCTCCTTTAGCTTCACCTCCTTCAGCAGCTCCTCGATCTGCAGAGAGAAGGGGAGACCATGAAGGGCAGCTTCAGCAACGGAAGTCACTGCGGACTTTTATCCTGCCCCGGACCAGAGGCTCTCCATAGGGTGAAACAGGGGAACTCCCAGTCCCTCTCAATGACTCCTCTATGCCAGGGAGGTTTCTCCAGCACCTGGACATACAGGGAATATGGTTGCATGATACCAAATATTACTCTCCAAGCAGGATCCTCCACTGGCCAGTGGGGGTTCACGGCGGTCCCTCTGCTCCTAAGCAGCACTGAAACTTGGAAGTGTCAGTTCCGCTCTTGTCTGATGCCTAGCCAGAACAAACGGGGGCAACTGACATCGGTTTCACTGTGGCTGGGAAGGGTGAAGGGAAAGAATCAAGGCTACAGCAAGAGACACTAGGGGGTAGATGTGGGCTTGCCACCCCAGCCATCAAGCTGGCCCAGAATGTGGCTCAGAACTGCTCCTCTTCGACTGAGAGCGTTTAAGGTCAGAAGAGATGCTCCGATCATCTATCCTGACCTCCTGTCTATCGCAGACCATTAAATTTCACTCACGTGCTCCTATACTGAGCCCAATAACTTGAGTGTATACCTTTCAGTTTTCCAGCCAGGGTTCACGCGGGGTTTGAACCCCAGGCCTCCAAGACGGTAAACACAAGGCAAACCGCTGGGCCGTTTTATCTGGCTCTGTGACTACCTACAATACTACAGCAAATGCACATTCCCACACTTCCAAATAAAACGTCCAATGCCTCCCGCCCCCCGACAGGCAAACGTGTCCCACCCACGCCCAAGGCATCCCACTGCGCTATCCACGATTCCAGGCACACGTACAGCACTCACTCATAAAGTCAAGCCAATGTCCAAACAGCAGCCAAAATCAAGGGCCGTCCCAACCGCCTTCTTCCCCCAAATGGAGGCCCTGATCCTGCAATTAGATCCCCCAGCGCTGACCCACGTGACACTGCGGAACCCCACAAGGAGAAGCAAAATCCAAAGCTCGGGACCTTGCACTTCACTCGATGCTAGAAACAGGCAGATTGAGAGAGCACAGCAGCAGTGCTTCTAGCAGGAACAGTCTTGCAATATCACCGTGAAAACTACCATCTCAGGCACCAAATCTATTTCAAAAATTCTGATCCCCCCAAATTAAGGCTTTTTGGGCCAGAATTTTCATACATTTTTCAACCAGCGCCACTGCCACCCATCACGTTGCGGGTGAAGAATCAGAGAATCATTTGTTCACCTGCTGAAAATGAAATCGCCCCAGAAGAACAAACCCATCAAATTTCCTCCCAGTGCCCTTGCCAGGGGCGCAATGTTGTTATCCCCATTATACAAACTGGAGAGAGGTCAAGGGACTCGCTCAAGGTGGCAGCATGAGTCGGGGACGAACTGGGACTGGAGCTTGGCAGTTCCCCATGCCATAATCCATCTGCTGCTTCCCAAGCCTCCCCAGTCCCCAACACACACTCCCGGCTGGAAAGAATTGGGCTATCAGGTTGAATGCAGTATAAAGTGGGTCCTCTTTGACTCCCTGGCTTCTTCTGACCTGCAGGCGGAGAAGGCTGGAATGGAAGAGGTTCTCGGTCTCCTTCAGTTGGTTCAGCTCCTCATTGGTGGGCGGCTTGTACAGATCAGCCCGGCTGAGTTTCACCGGTTTCACAACGCCGTCCGGGGCTGATGCCCTTTTCCTTCCCTGGGGTTTGCCTTTCTTGGGGAGATCCTGATTCTCCTCCTCTGCCTCCATGTCTCCCGCCGCATTGTCAAATGCCTGCGATGATATAAACAAGCCGATTAGAAGCCATGCAGATCTGATCACAAACACCAGTGGGAGAAAGCGTGAGTCACCAAAGCAGAGTCAGTAAGAAACCTCAAGGTTGGGTAGGTCTCGGCCCAGTTCCTAATGGGTAAGTGACCTTAATACCCAAGCCACCTCCAGGACTGGCACCAACAGACCCCCTAAATAGTAGTCTCAACAGAAAAGAGGAGGACTAAATGGGCCATGGAGACTAAATGAAATTATCTGCCTTACACAAGAGGGTTGAAGCAGAGCTAGCATGAGATGGGGAAGCTGGCACTGCCCCTGGGAAGGTAAGTTATATACCCAATCAGACTATCAAATGTCTTTTACTTCTTACCCATAGCCTTGCCATCTGAAAAGTGCTTTACAAACAAAAACACCCTTGAAAGGTCAATAAATGCTATCCCCATTTAAAGAGGGGGAAACTGAGGCACTGAATTTAAAAGAACAGTCACTTCAGACTATTACTCCTACAGTAGAACCTCAGAGTAACAAACACCTCGGGAATGGAGGTTGTTCGTCACTCTGAAACGTTCGTAACTCTGAACAAAACGTTAGGGTTGTTCTTTCAAAAGTTTACAACTGAACATTGACTTAACACAGCTTTGAAACTTTGCTACGCAGAAGAAAAATGCTGCTTTTATCCATCTTAATTTAAATGAAACACGCACAGAAACAGTTTCCTTACCTTGTCAAATCATTTTTTAATTTAAACTTTCCTTTTATATTTGTAGTAGTTTACGTTTAACACTGTACTGTATTTTATTTTATTTGGGGGGGGGGGGGTCCTCTGCTGCTGCCTGATTGC
The DNA here is from genome assembly GCA_003942145.1 of Platysternon megacephalum. Lineage (NCBI taxonomy): Eukaryota > Metazoa > Chordata > Testudines > Platysternidae > Platysternon > Platysternon megacephalum. The sequence continues at coordinate 2,577,418 of QXTE01000189.1, forward strand.
ACACTTCCAGTTCTAATCAGGTGTATGGTTGACCGGTCAACTCAAAACTCTGGTGCTTGAAACGCTGAGGCTCTACTGTACATGTAGCAACTGTGATCACTGTTATTCACGTTAGAGAAAAACAGCAAGCAGAGGTTTTAGCTGGTTTTCTTTCTGCACTGGCCAGCTGTGCGTGTTGTGTGCCTGTATTTGGATACCGCAGTGCTGGAGCACCTCACACATTTTTAGTGTCTTTATCCACACAACCCCTGATGAGGTAGAACAGAGTTGTCATCCCCACAGTACAGATGGGGAACTGTGGCACAGAGAGACTAAATCACTAGCCCAAAGGGCACACAGGAAGAAGCCTGGGGCAGCGCAGGGAATTCCAGGTCAGGGGGTTGCACTCTAAGGGTTGTCTCATCCTTCCTCTGTAAAGTACTTTGGGATCTTTCAGAACGAGGGGTAATTTTGCACGGACTAGATGACCTCCCAAGATCCCTTCCAGCCCCCAGCTCTTTGTAATATGTAGGCCCACATCTAGAGAGGCAATGTATTGCACTACCCATTGCACTCACTCACCCGGATGTATAACACAGAGCAGAAATGGGGAGTCAAGAAATCCGGTGCTGGGAAGAATTTTGCCTGCCAGGCCAATGATTCACTAGCTTCCTTTGTCTAACAACTAATATACACATCCCACGGCGGCACTGCAGCCTGACCACACGGCTTGATCTGGGACTTTTCACGGCAAGCTGCTCTGGGCACGGCTTCGTTTCCTTTGCCCTGGCCCAGCTCCTGTGCCCGTGCTGCATGTGCTGGGAGTGCTAGGTAAACTCCCTGCGTTTTATTTCAACACCCTGACCCCCACCTGAGCTCCCGCCCCAGGATCCCAGCGTGTCCCGCGGAACAACTCGCGACTTCCTTCAGGGTTACTAAGCACAGCGGGGAGAGAGGGGGGGGTGCGGGGAGGAGAGAGGGGGGGGTGCAGGGAGAGAGGGAGGGGGGGGGGCAGGGAGAGAGAGAGGGGGGGGGGGTTGCTCTGTTCAGGGTGACGGGGGGCGGGGGGATTTCCCTGCCCCGTGCCGGGATTCATTCACCCCCGCCTGGCCGCGGCCGCTCACACCCATTCGCGCGGCTGAAGAACGAACATTTCTCGTTTAAGGTCCAGGTTGCAAGAAGTAGCAGCCGAGCCCCCCCCGCCGCCCCAGTGGCGGGGGCTCTGACCCCCCCACCCGGGGCCAGGCGGGGACGTTAATCTGCCGCCCCCACCACCAGGGCCGTGTCTCGCCCGGGCTGGGACGAGACCCCGCTCTACCTCCCCCCAGCCGGGAACGTCTCCCCACAATGGGGGGGGGGGTAACGACGGGCCCCCAAGGCGGGCTGGGAAGATGGGGGGCGGATCCCGGGGGGGGGGGCTGGACCCTTCCTCCCCAGGGAGGGCAGAACGTGGAACCCCGGTCCCTCCCCGGCCTTACCCGGTCACCGCCGCCCGCGGCCGCTCTCGGCTTCGGCTTCAGCTTCATCTCCGGCGGCCGCCCTCACGTGGACAACCCGCCTAGCCCCACGTGGAACTCAACCACTCCTGCTGCCGCCGACTCCCGCCCCCTTCGCCGCTCCCGATTGGCTCAAGGGGTGACTCCTCTCCTCTGATTGGCTACTGTGGCCACCCGGCGCTTTTTGTTTTCCTCTTAGCCCCGCCCACGGGTGCCGACAGCCATCAGCACGTTTGCCTGAGAGAAGACAGCCTCCTCCCCCGATTTACGGCACTTTTACGACTTTGGGGGGGGGCGTTTTTCAGCAGCCAGCAGAGCTGGACTTCGTGGCGCTTTACTGCCGTAGGGTGGCCTGGCTGGGTAGGGGCTGAGGCCCAGGCCCAGCTGAGCCCTGCTTAGGGGTGGGGTGATGTTCGTGGGCTGCTCTGGGTCCCCTTTGAGCCCCCTGTGGTTGCCCTCCAAGGGCTCACCCCAGATCCCTTCTGCCACCCCCGAGCCGCCCTGAGACAAAGCAGGGCCTGGGGCTGGGTGGGGACGCCCTAGTGAAGAGCACCTGGCCCCCGTTGGCATGACCGGGCAAGGTTACGCCAAGGGGGTGGGGTCAAGATGGTGGGGGCAGGGTGGTCTGTGCTTCAAAATGGTGCCCCCATGCGGCATGTGCCCAGGGAGCGAGGTCTCGCCCTTCCCAGAAGTACCTGTGTGTCGGTATTCTGGGAATGCGTGAGCGGCCACCCTATACCTCCACCTCACCTCCTGCAAGTGCCTACATTTGTGCCTTCGGGCCAGAGAGTTGCCGTCCATCCCACTGGGCTGGAAGCTGCCTAGCTGGAAATGCCAGCGGCTCTGCTAGAATCCTTTATCTGATCCCTCACCTCCTGCTAGAAGAACTACAGTCCCAGGCACCACTAGCAGTGCTGCCAACTCTCATGATGAACGATTTTATCATTCGCCTCATGATATTTGCAGTTTTTCTTGAAGCCCTTGCTCCTGGAGGCAAGTGGTTACATGGGACTCTCAGCTTTCGTTTAAGAAAAGCAAGCAAGCAGGTTCCTAGCCTTCACAGTTGCACAAAAAAGCCTGAAAATGTGAACCAAGTCACCCTAATAAAGGCTCAGAAGGCAAAGAAAAGGAACCTCGTGATTTTTAAATCAGTATTGTGATTTTTGGGAGCCCAACATGATTTGTTAATGCTTGGAGTTGGCGATCCTGCGTATAGCCCCACAAACCTGTTTGCTTCATGCTAAAATGTAGTTGTTATTTGGGACCAGAAAGAGTATGTCTATACTGCAAAAGAACACTGGTGGCAGCGAATGTCAGAGCCCTGGTCAACTGATTTGGGCTCATGGGGCTCACACTACAGGGCTGAAAATAGCAATGTAGATGTTCCGCTCGGGTTCTGAGACCCACCTGCCTTGCCATGTTTTCAGAGCCCAAGCAGGAACATTTACACTGCTACTTTTAGCCCCATAACATGAGCCAAAGTCAGTTGACCTGGGCTCTGAGAATTGCTGCTGTGGTTTTTTTTTTGCTGTGTAGACATATCCAGAGAGCCACTTGCCACCTGGAATTTCCCACAGGGTCCCCTAATTTAATCCACATGAGATCCCGCAAACCAGATTTATGAGACACATAATAGGCCTCAATCATTTTCATCAGATTTTCAAGAGAAAAGAATGTTTACTACATGGGCTAACAAATGTATTGGACTCAGATTTTCAATCCAGTATAATCTGTTATGTGATATGGGAGGCATTTGTATCCAGAGGTTAGGTAAGGTTCAGGTTTGGTGCTAAACAAAGGCATCAGGTTGGGTTCATAGTGGATGGTGCCAAATTCTCACCAGAAAGTCTTATGAGTTCTTGGCCATATACTGTATAGGAATCTTGCAAGATCAGCTGCAATTTGCAAGATTTTCACCATTCTGGGCAATATCTAAACTGGATCCAGGAAACAGGACTTTTCTGGTTTTGCATCTAAACTGGACTAGAAGCTATATGTGACCCCATAGCAGTGGGTTTGATTTTGGCAACTCAGATCCAAAATGCCTCCCAGAATTCCAAGCACAGAGAGGAAGGATGGCTCAGTTGTTAGGTGCTAGCCTAGGAGACCTGGCTTTAATTCTGTGCTCTACCAGAAACTTCCTGTGTGATCCTGGGTAAGTTACTTAGCCTTTCTCGGTATGTCTACACTGCAATAAAAGACTCCTGGCTGTGGCTGACTCAGGTCAGCTGGCTCAGACTCGCAGGGTTCAGGCTCCTGGGCTAGAAATTGCAGTGTAGACATTCGGGCTTGGGCCGGAGCCCGGGATCTGAAACCCTGTGAGGTGAGTGGATCTCAGAGTCCAGGCTCCAGCTGGAGCCCAAACAGCTATGCTGCAGTTATCATCTCTGCTGCCCGAGCTTTGCAAGCCCGAGTCAATTGGCCCAGCCTCTGAGACCTGGTGCCACAGTTTTTTTATTGCAGTGTAGACATACCCTGTATGTTACCCTCTGCGTCTTAGTTCCCCACCTGCGACATGGGGATACACTGCCTTTCCTCAGAGGAGTGTTGAGAAGATAGATGTGTTAACGATTGTGAAGTGTTCAGATACTACAGTATTGGGAGTCAGGTAAGATTTCTGAGTTGAGGGGATTGAGCCTGAGCCATCTCGAATTATGATAGAAACACACAAAAAGTTTAAAATTAGGGGGGAAAGAATTGTTTCTAATGCATACAAAGCTTGATTTACAAAAATACAGTTGTTACACCGTGCCCATCACTGCATATTTGATACCGTTTAGCTGGAACTCAGGAGCAGAGTCCACTCAGCAGAATTAAAGTCTGGCATTATATGATTAATATGGGTAGACATCCCATATCTAACCTGCAGAGAGCACAAAGGAAAGACTGCAACAGCAGCAGCCTGACTTGAGTTATCAAACTCCTAGTAGGGCTGGAGCACACAGTGCAATCTGGTCCAGTTTGCCCGCAATGGGTTTTTAGTGGGGGAAAATACACTGTTAAAATGAATTCATTCTGGGTTAGAGAAAAGACTGAAATAAAAGTCCAGATCTAACCACCCCTGGACGTAAGAGCCCAACCAAGCCCTGTGCTCCAGTGAATAGAGCAGGGTTCGGCAACCTTTCAGAAGTGGTGTGCCGAGTCTTCATTTATTCACTCTAATTCAAGGTTTCATGTGCCAGTCATACATTTTAATGTGTTTAGAAGGTCTCTTTCTATAAGTCTATAATATATAACTAAACTATTGTTGTATGTAAAGTAAATAAGGTTTTTAAAATGTTTAAGAAGCTTCATTTAAAATTAAATTAAAATGCAGATTCCCCCGGTCCAGTGGCCAGGACCTGGGCAGTGTGAGTGCCACTGAAAATCAGCTCGCGTGCCGCCTTCGGCACATGTGCCATAGGTTGCCTACCCCTGGAATAGAGCATAGAACCAGGAGTCAGACACTCTGGGTTCTAGTAGCAGCGCTTCAGCTGGCTTTTTGGGTGACCTTGGATATCTCACTTAACTTCGCCATGGCTTGGATCTGTAAACTGGAGCTGTGACACTAACAGCGCTACCAGATATGAGGGACCAGTTCCAGGGGCAGGCAAGGGAGGAAGGTAAGCACGGAGAAATAGTCACACAAGGTAAAACTATTTCTCCATGCTTATCTTCCCCCCCCACCCCCCTCCGCCCCCTACTGTTCCTTATATCTCCTTGTCAAGTGCTGGAAATGGGCCATTTTCATTACCACTGCAAACACTTATTTTTCTCTCCTGCTGACAACTGATCACTCTCCTTATAATGTGTATGGTAAGATCCATTGTTTCATGTGTGTATATATATATCTTCCTTCTGTATTTTCCACTACATGCATCCAATGAAGTGAGTTGTAGCCCACGAAAGCTTATGCTACAATAAATTTGTTAGTCTCGAAGGTGCCACAAGTACTCCTATTCCTTCTTTGTAAAGTGCTTTGAGACCTACTGATGAAAAGCATTAGGTGAGAGCAAGGCATTATTATTACTAGGTGTTTGTACAATCCCTAACACAATGGGGCCTCAACCTAGGCTCTAGGCACTAATAATAAATAATACCATAAGAACAGCCATATTGCATCAGGCCAATGGTCTGTCTAGCCCTGCATCCTGACTTCTGACAGTGGCTAGTGCCAGATGCTTCAGAGTCAGGGGAAATGAATAGAACAGGACAATTTCTGTCATCCAGTCCCAGCTTCTGGCAGTTGGAGGTTTAGGGACACCTGGAGCATGGGGTTGCATCCCAGCCTATTTTGGCTAAGAGCCATTGATGGACCTATTCTCCATGAACTCATCTAGTTCTTTTTTTAACCCAATTATACGTTGGGCCTTCACAACATCCCAGGCAACAAATTCCACAGGTTGACTGTAGAATTAGGTTGTTAATAACATAAGCATTGGCCAGGTATTTTGAGGTGACAAAAATTCCATACAGGCTAATCAGATATGATTTTTTTCAAACGGCCTCCTCTCTGTATAGTGAACCAAAACAGGTCCTTAAGCCAAACACCACCCAAACTCCAGGGAGTTTATAATCCAGGTCTTCAAACCAGATCCACATTTTGGAGCATGAGTCCTTCTATATTGCACTTAGATTTTGCTAAAATCCAATTGTGGCAATATTAGAGGAAGTGTCTCCAATCAGAAAAATATTCAGGTCTATTCACAACCTATGATAAGGCACCATGAGATGAGAACCTAGTTTTCCACATACAAAATTATTATTTATTTGTATTACAGTAATACCTACAGGCCCCAAATGAGATTGTGCTAAATCAGGCTTGTCCAATGTCTGGCCCATAGGCCAGACTTAGCCTGTATGATATATCTTTGTGGCCTGCATGACACATTCAGATTTTTTTTTTAAAGTAAGTTTCTAGTTCTCATTCCTGCAGAGGGAACCTCCTAAACACGAAACAAGTACAAAATGAGTCTGCATGAGACAGACTGAAACAGGTTTTCATGGTGGATCTTGAGCCTACCCTGTTTATCATTTTTATCAATGACCTGGAAGAAAATATAAAATCGTCACCGAGAAAGTTTGAAGATGACACAAACATTGGGGGAGGGGTAAATAATGAAGAGCCCAGGTCACAGATCCAGAGCGACCTGGTTCACTTGGTAAGCTGGGCACAAAGCAAACAGTGTGTGTTTTAATACAGCTAAATGTAAATGGATCCATTACAGGATGGGGGAACTGGCTCCTGGGAAGCAATGACTGCACAAGATGAAATTGTATTAGCAGAACTATGTTAGAAAAATTACCAGGTCAGGGGTTTGGCTCATTGTCAGAATCAGAGCCAGCCTCCAGGCCTCGTCGGTCCACATGAGGGGATGTCATGGAGAATCTCAGTCTTTAGTCCTTGTCTTTGTAAAGAGCGTTGAAAATGCAAAGCAATATAACCTGATGTAAACTGAGCACTAGAGTTGGAAGTTTATCAGCGATTTCCCCTAAAGATCCCCGTTCACTCGCATTCCCTACTGCAGCCATATAGTGCTGCCTTTTAAAGATAGGGAAACCCTGGTCACAGAGCCTTCTGAGTTTTGTGGGGACATCAGCTCAGTGTATGGCGGTGGGAGGCTACTGACATCCCCCTGGTCTACAATCTAGCTCAGCAGGGTCTTCAGGTCAATGGCAACTGTTTGAGTAAGGCGGGAGCAGGTCTGCAGTAATTAACAACTTAATGCAGGGAAACATGCTTCAATGATTGGGAAGAATGCATCTGTTTGGTCCGTACCAGTGTTTATACTCTGTACAAGGAAGCTAATTTTCCTTTACAAGGAAGCTAATATTACAGGTCTGATTCAGCATATTTTGACCTGCTTTTTTTTTTTTTTACCACTCCTTGATGCTAGTCTTACATAAGTCAGTTTCCGACTCTAGTTTCTCTAACCTTAAAAAGAGATCCTGGTAGTTTTAAATCTCATGCCAAGTGTTCATTGCTTCCTAGCCAGATCATTTGTGGAGTATTGCGGTGTGCTGTTTAAAAGCTGCTGTGTTTCACCCTATTCTAGCCTTGGGCAGTGTCCCTGCTCTGTGCCTCAGTTTACCAATCTATAAAATGGAGATAATAATGCCTACCTTGCATGTGGTGCGAGCATTAACCGTGACCACCCGACACAGTGCTGGACACCATATACCCCTGTCTATACTGATTGCAAAGTTGTGGTCAGTATCGTGTTAGTTAACACAGCTCCTTGAGTCCACGTTCTAACGTGATGTCATTTTCTAGTGAGGACAAGGCCTTGGAGTTATCCTTGTTCTCCTCTTTCAGCCTCATCAAAGAGGCACTAGTGGAAAAGGAGGAGCTGGATTTAAAGAGCCAAGAGTTATGCTGTGTCTACACTGGCACTTTTGTCACTCAAACTTTTGTCACTCAGGGGTGTGAAAAAACACACCATTGTAAGGTGCACTGTGTAGACATAGCCTTAGACGCCCTGCTTCCAGGAGAAGAGGTAAAGGATTTGAAAGGCTGGACTTTGCTCTTATATATCCTTTGTCTTTCACCGTTCTTTAGATGGCGCCATAGCACTGACGATATGGAATGGCAAGTGGGCGATGAATGTTGATATTCATGTATATTATAATAATACTTATTATTTATGTTCGCGATAGGGTATGAACCCCACACAGAGGCGGATTATGGTTCTGTGGGGCTCTGGGCCAGAGCAAGTGGGGGCCCCTCCCCACCCCTACAGTCCTCGCCCTGCCCCCACCCTGGCGCTCCTGCTGGGGAAATGGGGTCAGGGCGCAGGGGCTTGCCCCGCTCCACTCTGTGCTCCTGCTGGGGTGCGGGGTCAGGGAGTGCCAGGCGAAGCGGGGCAAGCCCCTGCACCCTGACCCCACTCCCCAGCAGGAGTGCCGGGTGAGTGAGTCAGGGCACAGGGGTGCCCATTTTTCCAGGGCCCCCCAATTGGCCGGGGCCCCTGTGCACGTGCCCCATCGGCCTCGTGGCTAATCTTCCACTGACCCCACACAGGCCCTGAAGGTGTTCATGTGGGCCTAAGAGGCCAATTATGGTACCTGGCTGCACCTGGAGGGAGAACCAGGTTTAACTAATCATGAAGCCCAGCAGGGTAGGAGTGGGCTGGTTAGTATAAAGCCAGGAAGCTGAGGGTAGAAGAGAGCTTGAGGGACTGGGGTGGTCCCTGGCTACTTTGGCTGAGAGCTGGGGCTTGGAACTCTGGGGTGGCTGAACAGAGCTGGAAATACAGACTGAGAGGGGAAAGGCTGGTAGTTATGTTGGAAAATGAAGGAGAAAAAGCAAGGGATGAGGAATGGCTTCAGAGTAGGAGGGGAGGGGAGGGGAGGGGGAGAATAGAAAGATCTGTACCTGAAGAAGAGGAAGCAGACAGATGGGGTGGAAAAAAGAGGAAGAAAAGGGACTGACATCTTATTTATCTAATTCATAGCTGAAGATATGAGATGTGAAAACAGCAGGATAGATTAGGTGAAGTATCAACTCTATTAAGAGCTAAAAGAATGCAGGGTGGAGATTTATTAGAATGTGCACATAAGGGACAGGCTGAGAAACTTCTTAAACCTACAATTTTAGGGAAAATAAAAGTAATTCTCCAGCTACCTACATTTATGATGGAAGCCGGAGGGATAAGGTATGGGGTTCCCCAGGCTGCAGATGGAAATGAAAAGTGGTATAGTGAGGACCAAGTGCTATTTGAGTGATTAATTAGCAGGAGACAGGAAGACTACAAAAACCATCCACAGCCATCTCAGTAACATTTAAAGGTGCAATGCTACCTGATAGGGCTAATAGAGATCAACTCCTCTAGGTTAAACTATATATCCTGGCCCCTGGGAGATGTTATAAAGGTCTCAGGCTTAGGCAGGTGGTGGCTGTCTGTAAGGGGAAAAGGAGATGTGGTAAAGGTGGAGGGGAATGCTTGTTTGAGCCCTGTGTGGAAGGAACAAAACTAAAATGCAGCAATTGTGGAGATAAGCACAGTGCCGCATATCAAGTGTGTGTGACAGAGGAACGAGCTAGAGAGAGAGACAATTAAAACTACCCACAAAATATCCTATGCAGAAGCTACCAAAACATATTCACAGCGGAATGGGGAGACAGAGGAGCATGCCAGTGAGGGAAAAGAGCTGCTGGTACAATGATCTGAAGATCAACAGTCCCCGATTGAGGTGTCAATAGAAGAGGTTTTAGAACTAATTGATAAATTAAACAGTAATAAGTCACCAGGACCAGATGGGATTCACCCAGGAGTTCTGAAGGAATTCAAATATGAAATTGCAGAACTACTAACTGTGGTATGTAACCTACCATTTAAATTTGCCTTTGTATCACATGACTGGAGGATAGCTAATGTGACACCAATTTTCAAAAAAGGCTCCAGAGGTGATCCTGGCAATTATAGGCCAGCAAGCCTGACTTCAGTACCAGGCAAATTGGTTGAAACTATAGTAAAGAACAGAATTATCAGACACAAAAATGAACACGATTTATTGGGCAAGTGTCAACATGGCTTTTGTAAAGGGAAATCATGCCTCACCAATCTATTAGAATGCTTTGAGGGGGTCAACAAGCATGTGGATAAGGGTGATATAGTGCACTTGGACTTTCAGAAAGCATTTGACAAGGTCCCTCTTAAGCAAAATAAGCAGCCATGGAATAAGAGGAAAGGTCCTCTCGTGGATCAGTAACTAGCTAAAAGATGGGGAAACAAGGGGAAGGAATAAATGGTCAGTTTTCACAGTGGAGAGAGATAAATAGCTGAGCCCCCCACGGGTCTGTACTGGGACCAGTGTGGTTCAACATATTCATAAATATGTGGAAAAAGAGGTAAACAGTGAGGTAGCAAAGCCTGCGGATAATACAAAACTACTCAAGGTAGTTAAGTCCAAAGCTAACTGCAAATAATTTCAAAGGGATCTGATGAGACTGGGTGACAAAATGGCAGATGAAATCCAATGTTGTTAAATGCAAAGTAATGCACATTGGAAAACATAATCCCAACTATACATACAAAATGATGGGGTCTAACTTAGCTGTTATCACTCAGGAAATAGATCAGGGGTAGGCAACCTATGGCACGGGTGCTGAAGGCGGCACGCGAGCTGATTTTCAGTGGCACTCACACTGCCTGGGTCCTGGCCACTGGTCCAGGGGGCTCTGCCTTTTATTTGATTTTAAATGAAGCTTCTTAAACATTTTAAAAACCTTATTTACTTTACATACAACAATAGTTTAGTTATATATTATAGACTTATAGAAAGAGACCTTCTAAGAACGTTAAAATGTATTACTGGCACACGAAACCTTAAATTAGAGTGAATGAATGAAGACTCGGCACAGCACTTCTGAAAGGTTGCCGACCCCTGAAATAGATCTTGGAGCCATTGTGGATAATTCTCTGAAAACATCCATTCAATGTGCAGCAGCAGTCCAAAAAAGCTAACGATGTTAAGAACCATTAGGAAAGGGATAGATAATAAGACAGAAAATATCACAAGTCGAGTATATAAATCCATGGTACATCCACACCTTGAATACTGTGTGCAGTTTGGGTCACCCCATCTCAAAAAAGATATATATTAGAATTGGAAAAGGTCAAGAGAAGGGCAACATAAATGATTAAGGGTATGGGACAGCCTTCATATGAGGACAAATTAAAAAGACGGACTTTTCAGCTTGGAAAAAAGTCGACTAAGAGGGGATATGATAGAGGTCTGGTATGGATAAATGAGTAAGGAAGCGTTATTTACTCCTTCACATAACACAAGAACCAGGGGTCACCCAATGTAATTAACAGGCAGCAGGTTTAAAACAAACATAAGGAAGTACTTCTTCACACAACGCACAGTCAGCGTGGAACTCATTGCCATGGGATGTTGTAAAGGCCAAAAGTATAACTAGGTTAAAAAAGAACTAGATACATTAATGGAGGACAGGTCCATCAATGGCTATTGGCCAAGATGGGCAGTGATGCAAAACCATGCTCTGAAATGTCTCTGGCCTCTGTTTGCCAGAAGCTGGAAATGGGTGACGGGATGGATCACTTGATGATTGCTGTTCTGTTCATTCCCTCTGAAGCACCTGGCATGCCACTTGTGGAAGACAGGATACTGGCTAGATGGATCATTGGTCTGACCCAGTATGACTGTTCTTATGGGTGAAAAGGAGGGTCTGAAAGAAATTTAAAATCTTTAGTCATGGGAAATCAAACTATAGCTGGACAGTTGTCTCTCCAGTTGTGGATTTGGAATTATACAATAAAACAAAGAGCAAGACCATCAAATATGAAAACCAAGATTTATGAGTTTATACATGGCAAATGGAGCCAGCATTGCCAAATCTATACTGACAGCTCTAGAGATGACATCACAGGCAGAGTGGGAAAGGAACGGCCTTTGTATCCCTGAATTTGGAATTAAGAGATCTATTAGACTATCCAATGTTGTGGTCATTGTGATGGCCACACTGATGAGCGCACTGTTGGCACTGACCTGGATAAGGGATGTATGACCAACCGTGACTGGTATCCTGACTCTCTATCAATTAGAAAGAGAGCCTCGAAGAGCAGGAATGACTTCATCAATGAAATATTGTTCTCAGCTATGGAGCTAATACAATTAGATATACACATAGTAATAGGTGGATGCTGGCACGTCAGGATACCGGGCAATGAGATGGCAGATAAAGCGTAAAAAAATGAGGCTGATATAAAGATCCCTCTGAGTAAAGAAGACTTCAAAAGTTTGGTAAAGAAAGAACTTAAGAAGGAATGGCAAAAACTGTGGACCAAAGAGAAAAAAAGATGAAGGTTGTATGAAATTTGTCCTCAACTTGAGGGTACTGGCACACTTTATAGCTATGATAGAAGTGAAGTAACTGTATTTAGAGTGCTAACAGATCACTGTGACCCGAATGGGAATTTATATTTACTAAACAAGTACAAAGACGGGTTGTGCGACACATTTGAAGGCCATGAAAGAGTTGAGCATCTGCTGTGGCAAAGCAGGGAGAATTACAGAGACCCTTTGTGAAGAACTGAGATCCCTCAACATGAAAGAATATAGTCTGAAGGACTGGTGAGAGAGTACCGGGAAAGTGAGGTAGCATAAAAAAAAACCCCATTGCTTTGCTTTTATAAGGCTACGGGACTGGGTGAGAGGATGTAGGCTTTTGCTCATGCGAAAACTGCGGTAGATGGGGGTCAGAACCTCACATGCTGAGGCTGCTGCCCCACAAAATGATAAGAAAACATAAGAACGACCATGCTGGATCAGACCAAAGGTTCATCTAGCCCAGTATCTTGTCTTCCAACAGTGGCCAATGCCAGGTGCTTCAGAGGAAATGAACAGAACAGAGCAATTATCGAGTGATCCATCCCCTGTCACCCATTCCCAGCTTCTGGCAAACAGAGGCCAGGGACACTTCAGAGCATAGTGTTGAATCCCTGTCCATCCTGGCTAATAGCCACTGATAAATTCATGGAGGATAGGTCTATCTAGTTCTTTTTTTAACCCTGTTATAGTCTTGGCCTTCACAACATCCTCTGGCAATGAGTTCTAGGGGTTGACTGTGTGTGGTGTGAAAAAAAATACTTCCTTTTGTTTGTTTTAAACCTGCTGCCTATTAATTTCATTTGGTGATCCCTAGTTCTTGTATTATGAGAAGCAGTAAATAACACTTCCTTATTTACTGTCTCCACACCAGTCATGATTTTATAGTCCTCTATCATGTCCTCCCATAGTCGTCTCTTTTTCAAGCTGAAAAGTCCCAGTCTTATTAATCTCTCCTCATGACTAGTAGGGACTGCTGAAAAACTACCTCTGATTTGTGGGGATACTCAACTAGGGCCCGATCCTGCAACCCTTACACATGCAAGTAATTCTTACTCACCCAAATAACCCCATTGAGTTCTCCAGGTCTACTGCTTTGGGCACAGGTTGCAGGATCATCACATGATTCTAAAGGAACGAATCCCCTACCCCCTGAGTTGGAACAGTTGCTAGGGTGGAGGGATACTACACGCTGTACACTTGTTGTTCTTCTCGGCTTTGTATCCCTTTCTCCAGGTGCTACGCTGAACCTGACTAAGGTTCTCCATCTCCGCTCCATCAGGCACTGTCTTCCCTGGGAAGATAGCCAGGTGTAAACATGGTTCCAAATCGCACCCCCAGAATTTCCAGTGGCGTTTTGTCTCACCTCTGCTATGCCAGGGACTTTGGTTGATCTGGTTGTGATGCTGGCAGACAGGGGCTAGATCATACCAAGGCCCCTAGGCCCCAACTGAATACTGATGACTGCATAGCTGGAAACCAGTCCGGCTCACCTGTGTGTTAGTATTATTAAAATAGGTATTAGATTTATAAAAATGTGTTTCGTGTTTAGACTCTCTGCAATGCTTGCCAGGTGCTGCATGCAGTAACCTCACTTAGAATATCTGTATACCATGTTATAAGGGAGTATTTAAGTGTTTGTTCTGTGATTGTAAAAGTGTTTTTTCTTAAATTGGAAACCCTTCTCCCCAGTCAGGAGAGACGCATTGCCAAGTTTCCCATGCTAGTTTACTGCAGAAGGTGTTAAGTCCTGCCCACAAGGCGGCTCATTGAAACCAAACGAGCCTTTGTGGAACATCAGAGGACAAAAGACTTTGTTGATGGCTCCTCCCACAAGCACGAAGAGGAGACGTGCATGGAGACTTGCCCCATCAGCTTGAACTCTGGGGGAAGGGAATACAAATCCCTGATAGGAAAGATCTGCATCTTTATGCCGTTTGGACTCTGAGGGGCAAGGATTATTAAGCATAAGCAAAAGCTCCCCAGGTTTGGCCTGGGTTAGCCCTAAAGGACACACAGCTTGCATATTACAGAAGCTTCTATTGCCTTTTATAATCTAAGACTAACTCATTTGTGTGTACGTTTACCAGCTTTAACCTTGTAAATAACTCTCATTTCTTTTTCTTAGTTAATAAATCTTTAGTTAATTTATCATAGGATTGGCTACAAGAGTTGTCTTATGTATAGGATCTAAAGTGCAATTGACCTGGGGTAAGTGACTGGTCCTTTTGGGACTGGGAGTAACCTGAATATTGTTGTGATTTTTGGTGTCAGGGACCATCTGTCACAAAGGCAAGTTTGCCTGGGTGGCAGGAAAGATCGGAGAGCCCAAGGGGACAGTCTGTGACGTCATGTTAAGGCTGTTGTAGTGCCTGAGTTCACACTTGATACTTGGTTGGTGAAATCTTAGTTCAGAACTCACAACCAGTTTGTGGCAGTGTGCTGCGCTTCTTGGCAGTTCTGCCCTGACATTTGTACTCACATTCCTGAGCCCCTCCAGACAGCTTGAAACTGGTCACGTAAAACAAGATTCATTGGACAACATTTCCCTATACCAGGGGTCGGCAACCTTTCAGAAGTGGTGTGCCGAGTCTTCATTTATTCACTCTAATTTAAGGTTTTGCGTGCCAGTAATACATTTTAACGTTTTTAGAAGGTCTCTTTCTATAAGTCTATAATATAGAACTAAACTATTGTTGTATGTAAAGTAAATAAGGTTTTTAAAATGTTTAAGAAGCTTCATTTAAAATTAAATTAAAATGCAGAGCCCCCCGGACCAGTGGCCAGGACCCAGGCAGTGTGAGTGCCAGTGAAAATCAGCTCGCGTGCCGCGTTTGGCACGCGTGCCATAGGTTGCCTACCCCTGCCCTATACCATAGACACAGGTATAAAGATGTAATGGCCCAAGTCCCTTCTCATTGACACGGGTTTAAACAGAGCTGTCCTAACCCTTTCAGAAGGATCTGTGAAAACGTTTTTTGCTGCTCCCCTCTCTTAAAGTAACCAAGTCCTGTCCACCACTACCACATGGCTATGCACAGGGGTTTTAAGGAGGGTTAACAAGGCGATTCTTTAATGCAGGGCCAGATTCTGATACCCTTATCCTCACTGAGTAGCAGTGAGACTTTAATGGGACAATTTGTTGAGTAAAGCCCTCCACAGCATGAGTAAGGGTATCAGAATCTGACCCACAGTCGACTCATTTGCTGTTCAAAGTGGGAGAATTCTGAATCTTCCCCCAGCCTCAGGCTGCAGCTGCCTGCTCCTTTCAGCCCTAGTGCTTGGTTTACACTAATTCATGTTGTCAGGGCTAGCTTTTCAAGGTGGAATGAGATTGTGCACCCTGTCTCCAGGAGGCGCTGCGCACACAGTTACAAACCAGAGAGCAGGAGAAGCCACCTTTGTCCCCTTGACAGTCTGGACTGGTTAGAGGACCAAAATGGCTCCCAATGTCATTTGGACTGCTCTAGGTTATGACTGGTCTGCCTATGGGCAAGTCTGCAACCTGGAGCTGCCTGGATAGCACTGGTATAATGTGCTTAGCCAGATGACCTTCCAAAGGGTAAAAAATCAGGGGCATAAAAGTAAAGGCAACGTAATGAAAATGATGAGCTTCCTGCAATCTGCCACGTAAAAAGGAGTGCCAATACCCGCCTAGCACATGTGATTGCTCATTGATTACATGCTGCCCTCCATTAATACATTATTTGTATTACTAATAATAATGTGCTTCTATAGTGCTCTTCATCAGCAGATCTCAAAGCACTTTACAAAGGAGGTCGGTGCCATTATCTCCAGTTTAGTGTAGCATTTACAGACCTCAACCCAGATTAGAGTTTTATTGCACAAGGCACTGTGTAAATGTAGAGTGAGAGACAGCCTCTGCCCCACAGAGCTTAAAGTCCAACATGACGTGGAAACAGAGATGGGAAGTGATCCACCCAAGGTCTCACTGCAGGTCAGTGGCACACCAGATCTCCTGAGTCCAAGGAGCAGGCCTTATCCACTAGGCCATGGTGCCTCTTTGCAACTCTGCTGTGCCTTTCAATTGAGGATCTCATAGCAATTTACAACTGATTTAACTGACTTCACAAATCTCCTTCATGAGTCAATATCCCCACTTCACAGGTGGGGAAACTGAGGCACAGAGCAGCGAAGAGTCTAGCCAGTGGCAGAGCCAGGCGTCCTGACTCCCAGCTTCATTCTAACCACTAACCCCCTCCAATATGTCTCATTTTTCCTGTGCTTTGATTTTCTTCTATCCTTTGCTCACTTGTTTGTGCTGTTTTTAAAAGCATCCCTTATTTCATCACCCGCTTAAATGCTGCCAAGCGCCAACAAGCTTTTGTTCTATTTCTCTTGGCTAAGGAATTGGGAGGTTTGATAAAGGGAAGGAGACTTTTTTGCAGCCTCTAGCTGGATTTCCCCCCTTTGATCTTTTTTGCTTTCTTTCTCTTTCTCACGTGGTTGGCTGATGCTGTTTGACTAGGAATTCCTGCTGTCACCGCGCTGCACCATGGCCATTTTTTCCCTTTCATTCAGGTTCTCAGCCACGCAGCACGCTGGGATCTGTAGCCTCCTATTAAAGAGGACTGCAGAGGGGAAGAGAAGAGGTTTGTCTCTCCCCCTTCCCCCTAATCTTTTATGTTTATGATGTAGAAAAAAGGTCTAGCAGTTATTTGTGTGTCTTTTACAGGTGGACAAGCCCCCTTCTTTTCCCTTGGCAGGTCACCTCGAACTGGGAGAGTGGCTGCTGCTCCATTTTATGGAAATTAGGGACAGCCCTTAGCCTTTTGGCAAATTGTCCATAAGCCCCTGGCTCTGTTGGGTGACATTAGGAATTCACCTGCTCTGCTCTCTACAGTGGTGAGGGCTCCCAACCAGCAGATCTACAAACCAGGTACATAAAGGTGAACTAAATAGAATAGGATGCGATTCCCTATATCGCCTTTCATATCCAGACCGGAGTCTCATCTTACTAGCAGTGAGGTAAGTTCAGAGTAATGGGGTAAAATCCTCAGGCTTCAGTGGAGTTACTCCAGTGTAACTGAGATCAGAATCTGGCCCCAGGCATCCCAAAGCCCTTTACAAACACGGAGTTGGATAGCAGCAATGCAGCACGTGAAGCCAGCATTTGGTAATCTCTTGCCTGCAGCCTTGGACCTGTGAACCTGTTTTGTTCAGAGGGGGGATGTCAGCCAGAGCACCAGTGATTTCAGCAGAAAACACCAGAGCCACTTTTCAAGGGTGGAGGGTGAACTCAGTGACATCTTGTCTCTTCTGTAGTTTTGGCTCACTGCAGGCTTTATAAAAACCTCCGCCTACCCAGCTTTTCCTCTTCTGCACTTCAAAGGTGTGGTTATAATTCTCACCCTAGGCTGCAAAAGGCAGGATGGAGTAGCTGCTGGCATCTCAGCCATCAGCAGCTGCCAACGTGGTCCATTAATATGCCAGGTCACTAGCTCTTACGATTAAGACGGAAGAAGCCCAAGATGGAAACAGCTGCTCTGTTGTCCCCGACAGTACGTCACCATCAACCATCACATGCAAAGCACCGTCCCCCCCCTTGCCAAGTTCCACCTGTGAAAATGCACACATGCTTGCACACAACCCCTTGTGCCCACCCGTGTCAGTTTCACTTTCTGTGCTTGGATTGCAAACACGGCGGTTGTGGAAATATTTCTGTTGCTCATGGATGGTGAGAGGTGGATCTAGTGTTGCCTTACGCCATCCCTTTAAAACAATCAGACTGGCTACATAATACAGTCCCATGGCATGAAGATGCCAACACCTCCCCCCTCCCAATTTCAGAGCCAAAATCAAGCATCATCCATTGATTAGAAAAAGGGATTCCTTCAATACGTGCATATGTCCAGGGGGCAGGTTAAGGCACAGGCATGTGATGCTTGCACTGCAACCCCAAAGTCTTATTGATCATTGCCCTATTTCCACCCGGTATGTGCAACAATAGAAACTACTTCTCCGTCAAACCAGACCCTACATCACAACCTATGGCATGCAGGACCGGGAATAGAAGGCACGAAAGGCAAGTGCCAAGACCTGGCAACCCATGTGGAAACATGAGTAAGGTGCTAATATTACTCCTCCGTTTAGGATGAGACCTAAAACCAAGGTCCTGACCACTCATGGGCATTAAAGGGCCCATGGCACTTTTCCCAACAGGTGTCCTGGCCAAATTCTAGCTTGGGTATTTGCATTCTGCCTACCTAATTCCTCCCTGCAGTTTCAGTAGGCTATGGCATGGTTTCTCACTTCCTGTCCTAAACTGGCATGTAATGTTGCTGTTGGTCCCAGCCCAGAAGATGCATTTAACTCTGGAATAAACCATTCCTCTAAGGTTTGTAAAGTGCTTTAGGATTCTTGAGGATGATAGTTTTTTGTCTGGGAATGATTAATAATCACTTTGTACAGGTATAGAGTATACACCTGGACAACGGGATTAATAATAATTCCTAGACACAAAACTCTTAAAGTGGAGAGTATTTAGCAGTATTTTAAGGGAAAGAAGACATTAGGAGAATGCCGTAATTATTCCCCAAACGTGTTACATTATGTAAATGCACAACTGAGGTCCCCAGACAACTATAACTCTGCCTTATAGTGACACCACAGAGGGGCAAAATATGTAAAAAACTAATTTTTAAAAATCAGTTCCAGCTAATCTGTCACCAAAAACACTTAAGTGCCTTTGGTTGCACATCAGCAAGGTACTTAAGTAACAGAGAGGACAGTGCTAGACTGGGACTCAGGAGACCTGGGTTCAAATCCCTGCTCTGCCACAGACTATCTGTGTGACCTTAGGCAAGTCATTTAGCCTCTCTGTGCCTCAGTTCCCCATCTGTACAATGGGGATAATAGTCCTGCTCTAACTCCCAGGGGGGTTGTGAAGACAAGCGTATTATAGATTGTGAGATGCTGAGGTGCTAAGGAAATCGGGGCTCGATAAGTACCTGAGATAGATGGGAGTATTCCTACTGAAGTCAATGGAATGACTTGTATAAAGTTAAACACCTGCCCTCCTGACTCAGTGCATCATTTGGCTAGAACGGATAACCTGGCCCATTGTGTCTTGCACAGGCGCTGCCTTTGTCATTTCCTGGGGGGTGCTCAACCCCTGCTCTGCCCCAGGCCATGCCCCCACTCCACCCCTTCCCCCAAAGCCCCCCACCTCCCTCTCCCCCACAGCGCCTCCTGCACACCGCTGAACAGCTCATTGCAGCAGGTGGGAGGCGTGGGGAGGAGCTGGGGGGGGGCACTGGTGGGTGCTGAGCACCCACTAATTTTTCCCGTGGATGCTCCAGCCTCGGAGCACACGCACACACATGGAGTCAGGGCCTATGGTGTCTTGTCTTCCCTCTTCGTTTCACACCAGCAAGCAACAGGAAGCCTTTATCTTCTCTGCTGAACCACAGCAATGCTGGCTCACCAAATCTCACGCGTTTATCACAAGTCTCACCGGATTTCTTGTTTTCCTTAAAGCCCCACTTCCTGGAGTTCAGTGATTATGAAACTCTCTGGTGTTGTTTTTTTTTATTTATTTGAAGTAAGTTTCTAGCCCTCAGGGTTGCAGAGTAAAGCTTGAAAACGTGACCCCTACAGCCTTAAAAATCTGAAGGCAAATACAGAGAATCCCCAAACAATTTTTTTTTTTTAAAGTCTCATGAATTTTAAGCCAGTCTCATGATTTGTGTGGGAGGAGGGTTGATGCGGGATTTTGAAGGTCTGGGGTCAGCAACCTTGAAAATTACATTCAGAGAACAATCTGACCTGAATTAAGTGGGGATGGGGAGCTAACAGATGGCTCCGGGGAATTTTGCTAGCGAGGTTTTTCCTTTATTTTTTGGATTTGTTTACTTTGTGACAGGACTTTTCACCTTTTCTCCTGCATGGTCAGTTTGTTTTTCTTGTTGTTGGTGGGGGCGGGTGGGTCTCTTGCCTAGGGTGACCAGACAGCAAGTGTGAAAAATCGGGACAGGGGGTGGGGGGTAATAGGAGCCTATATAAGAAAAAGGCCCCAAAATCGGGACTGTCCCTATAAAATCGGGACATCTGGTCACCCTACTCTTGCCTTACACACCAACAGGGAAGAGCAAAACATTTTAAAAAGATACCATAAAGCTGCCCAAAACATGATCGGGGACTCAGAGGGAGGGATAGGACCTGAAGCTACTTTTGACCCATTTCTTGAAATTGTTTGGTTTCTAAGTGCATGGTACCCCTTTAAAAGGATCCTCTGACCTCTTTGGGTGAGGATTCCACTCAAATAAAACTCCACGTTCTCTGCAGATCAGAATCTCATTCTGTTTCCCCCCCAAACACGCTTTTTATGGGTACGTGCAACTCCTACGATTTAGATTTTCTTGGAAAGAATCAAGAAAATGCAAATGCTGTGTTTATTTATTCATGCATTAAATCGGCTGCTGCCAAATTGGCCAGCAATCTGGGTACACTTGCTCTCTGACTCACTCCCTTCTCTGCAGGCAAAACCTGAACCGTATTTGCTTGCTACAGTGACGGCCTTTATTGCTGGCTCTTTGCTCTCTGCTTTGCCGCTGTTTGCTGAAACATAATGGAAACAGTAGAGAAACTGTGCTGTGTATGTTTGTTGTGCAACAAGCCATCCCGGCCCCAGTGCCTCCTTCTTCCAAATATTAACTGCGCTCTTGGCAGCCGGGAGGAAGAGGGAATCTTGACTTTCTGCCACCTGCAGCCTGAAAACCAACTCCAGCAGCACAAATGTGCTAGAATATTTACATCACTATAGAAACCTGACGCCCCTTTCATTCCCAAAGGATCCCAGAGCCCTTTGCTAAGGCTATATAGGCAGCACTTCTGCAATGCAGCCACTTCTGGGGGGAGGGGAGGAGAGTGGCAGCAAACAAGAGATGAAAGTCAAGGGATAGAGGGAGAAATTTGGGCAAAAGCACTAAGGGTAACCCCCTCCTTCTTCTAAAAGTGCCATGAGAGGATGATTGTAGCAAGGAGGCATGGCCCCCCACCGAAACTGATTGGGGGGGGAGGAAGCACCATCCACCCTGATGGGCGGAGCCGGGCCAGCCACACCAACCCCTTAAGAAGCAGAGGGGCAGGACAGGAAGCTTAAAAGGCAGGCCCTGCAGCTCAGTTGGTGGGGAGTTGGTGAAGGAGACAGAGGCGTCCTGCCCGCTGCTGAGCCCCCACATCTGAGGTTGAGCCCAGCAATGCCGAGGACCCAGAAGGACTGCTGGGTTGGACAACTGACAGGAGCACAGAGGAGCTACTGGGACTGCTGCTGGCCATGTGCCCTGGGGAGACGGAAGACACCCACAAGACAGAGGCACACTGCAACAGGGTCGTAGGAAGTAACCCAGGGACATCAGACAATAGTCCAGTTGTGTGGCCAGAATTCTGGTCAGTGTGTTTCAGTGTGATCCCTGCTGACCCTGTGGCAGAGCCCTCCACCACTATCAGGGCACTGGGCTGGGACCTGGAGGAGTAGGGTGGGCTTGGGTCCCCCTATCCCCTGCAGCTTCCCCACCCCTGGGGTGGCAGCCTCCCCACATTAGGCTGAGAGACCTGCATTTGTCTGCTGTCTGCCTGGGCCAGGAGAAAACTGCCTGTTGCTCTGCCCTGTCCTGAGGGCCTGAACTCCTCAAACTGTTTTGCTCTACCATGCTTGAGGGCCAGAGCCTCATCAACTGGTTGTTGCTCTGCCTCGCCCAGGGGGCTCAGAGCCCTGAAAGCGCTAATTCCCCCTTAAGCTTTGTTGGATAGCCATGCGGTAGTGAGGGGGCCTGGTCCCCCCACCAAGACTGATGGGGAGGGACAACCACAGACCCTTACAATGATAAATAATACAGTTATTTTATACTTAGCACTTATAGCACTTTTCATCTTCCAAATGCATTGCAACCATTCACAATGAATCCTCACCAATCCCCTTTGAGGGAGGGGAGTGTTTTATTCCTGCTTTGCAGATGGGGAAACTGAGGCAGAGAGGGCCAGTGCCTTACCCAAGGTCATGCAGGAAGGCAGAGCAGGAGCTTGCATGAGGATGCATCTATCTTTTGCAGAATGGACAGAAGCTCAGTTCTGAAGGTCTCCCCTGTAGGATCCGCCCATGGGAAATGCACAGCTCAGCTTTTTCAATTTAGCTGGATGAGGGGGTTGAGTCAGTCTTGCTGGGATTCATGCTCATGGTCCAAGAATCTCAGTCTTGTTGCTTATACCACGGGCACCGCCCTCCAGGAAAAGGATGGATACAAATTAGTATCTTGACTTCAGATTGAAATAACCCTCTCTCCCCCACCCCACAAGATGATGCTGATGTTATCATACAGCCTCTAACCTCCCAGTGACTTGACAGGAGCGGGAGCAGGCCCAAGTCTATAATGGGAATGAGTCAGAAGGCCCTGGTGCAATCAGGGGCTGATCTGCCCTTCGTCCGGGAGATGCCCGCCATCTCTACACAGCGCCCAGTACCAATAATATCGCCCTCAGCACCGCTGTGCGGCGCATGCCCCTCTACAAACACAGCCCACAGCGGGAGTCTGTAGGCTCTCTGGTCCGATCACACAGCTCAGTGAGGCGCTGGGTTTGGGACTAGGGCTGAGGATTTTCAGCCTGAGTTCTAGGCCTGACGTTGACCTCTGAGGCCGTGTGCAAGTCACGGAGAATTTGCCAGCTGAACTTTAAGCACCTGAAACTCTAGTAGTGCCAGGGTGACCAGATAGCAAGTGTGAAAAAGCGGGACAAGGGGTGGGGGGTAATAGGAGCCTATATAGGAAAAAGCCCCAAATATCAGGACTGTCCCTAAAAAAACAGGACATCTGGTCACCCTGAGTAGTGGGCAGGTGCTGGGTGGTGTTGGTGGCTTGTGGTATACAGGCAATCAGCCAAGATGATCCCTTCTGGCCTGCAACTCTAAATTAGAGATCTAATTTTCAGGGGTACTGAGCACTGGCAGCTCTTAGCAACTCCCCCTGGAAACTGTGAGTGCTCAGCACCTCTCCTCATCAGACCACTGAGGCACCTGGTTATGGTTTTAGGAGCCTGACTTCAGGCATCCAGATTTGAAAGCTAAAGTTTTACCTCTCTGCACTTCCATCTTCCCCTCGGGTAAAACAGGGACCAAAATACCAACCTACATCCCAGCAGCTGTTGTGAGGCTTAATCAACCCCTGTTTGTAAGGAGTTAAGTGCCATTATTATGTATTTATTTGTTTGTGCTGAGCAGGGCAGCAAGGACTGCCCTGAGAGGGCAGCTTCCCCTGCTGGAAGCAGTATCTACGTTTCACTTCTTCTCCCTCTCTGACTGCAGCCACTGACAACCCCTTGGGAAGTTCCCCTCTGCATGCCAAGCTAGGACTTTGGAACAAATAAAGCAGAGGCAGCCCAGAGCACGCAGGCGGCAGGAAGAGGACACTTGGAGCGCTCTAGTTAGCTCTGTTTGGCTGGATGACTGTTTCAATAAACGCTCGTTCTTACATGCTAGTTCTTTACATGAATACGGAGCCTGACTTCTGTATTCAGTTCAGATTTCCAGTGACTTGGCCTGAGAAGAATATGCCACAAGAATATTGTTACCAAAAATGGGTGCCATTTTGGGTGATCCTGGAAGCGAAAGGAGAAGAGGGCAAATCAGTCAAAAGCAGGGCTTAATTTGTGCCAGGGCTTGCCAGGGCTCAGCCCTGGCACCTCTGGGCTTGGCAGTTCATAGCTCCAGCACCTCTGGGCTTGGCAGTTCATAGCCCCAGCACCGCTGGGCTTGGCAGTTCCTAGCTCCAGCACATCTGGGCCTGGCAGTTCCTAGCTCCAGCACCGCTGGGCTTGGCAGTTCCTAGCTCCAGCACATCTGGGCCTGGCAGTTCCTAGCTCCAGCAACTCTGGGCTTGGCAGTTCCTAGCTCCAGCACCGCTGGGCTTGGCAGTTCATAGCTCCAGCACATCTGGGCTTGGCAGTTCCTAGCTCCAGCACATCTGGGCCTGGCAGTTCCTAGCTCCAGCAACTCTGGGCTTGGCAGTTCCTAGCTCCAGCCCCTCTGGGCTTGGCAGTTCATAGCTCCAGCACCCCTGGGCCTGGCAGTTCCTAGCTCCAGCCCCTCTGGGCTTGGCAGTTCCTAGCTCCAGCCCCTCTGGGCTTGGCAGTTCCTAGCTCCAGCACATCTGGGCCTGGCAGTTCCTAGCTCCAGCACCGCTGGGCCTGGCAGTTCCTAGCTCCAGCACCCCTGGGCTTGGCAGTTCCTAGCTCCAGCACATCTGGGCCTGGCAGTTCATAGCTCCAGCACCTCTGGGCTTGGCAGGTCATAGCTCCAGCACCTCTGGGCTTGGCAGTGCATAGCTCCAGCACCTCTCGGCTTGGCAGTTCATAGCTCCAGCACCTCGGGGCTTGGCAGTTCATAGCTCCAGCACCTCTGTGCTTGGCAGTTCCTATCCCCAGCACCTCTTGGCATTGCAGTTCCTAGCTCCAGCACCTCCGGGCCTGGCAGTTCATAGCTCCAGCACCTCTGGGCCTGGCAGATCCTAGCTCCAGCACCTCTGGGCTTGGCATTTCCTAGCTCCAGCACCTCTGGGCTTGGCATTTCCTAGCTCCAGCACCTCTGGGCTTGGCCGTTCCTAGCTCCAGCACCTCTGGGCTTGGCATTTCCTAGCTCCAGCACCTCTGGGCTTGGCCGTTCCTAGCTCCAGCACCTCTGGGCTTGCCAGTTCCTAGCTCCAGCACCTCCGGGCCTGGCAGTTCATAGCTCCAGCACCTGTGGGCCTGGCAGTTCATAGCTCCAGCACCCCTGGGCCTGGCAGTTCCTAGCTCCAGCACCTCTGTGCTTGCCAGTTCATAGCTCCAGCACCTCTGGGCTTGCCAGTTCATAGCTCCAGCACCTCTGGGCTTGCCAGTTCCTAGCTCCAGCACCTCCGGGCCTGGCAGTTCATAGCTCCAGCACCTCTGGGCCTGGCAGTTCCTAGCTCCAGCACCTCTGGGCTTGGCAGTTCATAGCCCCAGCACCTCTTTCATTACTAATTAAGCCCTGGTCAAAAGATATGGAAACAGCATCCAAAGTGAAGCTGAAATCTGTACGGGTGGCAGAGGCCAGACCAGGGCTGCAGATTCCTAGCTCAGCAAGGTTAGAAGGAACTGGAATGAAATGTCCTAGAGGGGACTGCTGGCTCAGAATATGTCTGACCTGCCCGTGCCGCCAACGTCCAGAAATCTTTGAGAGTTGCTCATAGTAGAGTTCCCTACTATAGCATGCTAGGGACCTGAGAACCAGGAGCAGGAATCCAATCCATGTGGCATCTTCAGCGCCCAGATCAGCAGTAATTCACACCCGAGGGGTGCCTAGGCACAACGGTGTGCGCCCCTTTACATTCTTCGCTGGATGAACAAACCCCCATCAGGCCACTGACTGTGCTTTACTAAATCAAGGAGGGAAATGTCACCCTTATCCCAGCCATTGATTAGTTTATGCCCTGAATGAAGATTAATAATAAGCATGCATTGAATCCTCCTTTCACCTCTACTTAGCCAGTTGCCTCAATATGCAGCAGAGAGTTCCACAGTTTATTATATTTTTCCCGGGTTTCTGTAACATCACGGAGGTGCATGGCACATTAGAGCAGTGACTCTCAACCTGTCCAGACGACTGTACCCCTTTCAGGAGCCTGATTTGTCTTGCGCACGCCCAAGTTTCAGCTCACTTAAAAATTACTTGCTTACAAAATCAGACATAAAAATACAAAAGTGGCACAGCCACACTATTACTGAAAAATTGCTGACTTTCTCATTTCTATCATATAATTATAAAATAAATCAATTGGAATATAACCATTGTACTTACATTTCAGTGTACAGTATACAGAGCAGTGTAAACAAGTCATTGTATGTGTCATGGTCTATGCACACTCTGTCCCCATTTGGGGCGGGGCAGGGTGGTGATATCACTGGGGTTAATCCCCCTGGTGACCCTCGGGGCGACCGCAGAGTCAATATGGCGGCCCTCAGACATAGGGGAGCACAGCCTAATGACTAGAGTCAATATGGCGGCCCTCAGACACAGGGCAGCACAGCCTAATGGCTAGAGTCAATATGGTGGCCCTCGGAGTGTGGGGTTAACCCTTTCTTCTCCAGTGCGGTGTATACACACCCCGTCACAGTGTATACACACCCCATCATTTTAGTTTGCACTGACTTTGCTAGTGCTTTTTATGTAGCCTGTTGTAAAACTAGGCAAATATCTAGATGAGTTGATGTACCCCTGGTTGAGAACCACTGCATTAGAGAACCAATAGAGACCGCCTTCCTGGCCAGAAGACCTTGCAATCTAGGTAAAGGGGACAACAGCAACAACAGAGGAAAGGGGACAGGGAAGAGGGAGCATGAGCAATAGGACAATGTGAGCTCCCTGGGGAAGCTGGTTCATGTCTCTTGATGGTTCATTTTGATTTAATTTTTGGAACAGCGGGTGTTTGTCACTATAGAGCTTCATGGCTGGTGTCATTCCACGGGCTTCACAACAGCAGTCCTCAATCTTTGCCATACAGCGACCACATCTTACAACAGAAAAAAGTTTTCAGACTTTCTAGCCAGGAGAGTAACTGGGACCTTCTGGCATGGTCATGACCCCCAACTTGAGAACCCAGAGGAAACACCAATGGGTCAAGTTCATCCCTGGCATAGTTCCACTGAAGCCGATGGATTTTCACCAAGACTGGAATGGGCCCATTTGTTGAGACAAGCTCCCAGCCCCAGGGAGCTTATGCTGTAAATTGAATGGGTGCAATACACTGAAAGGGTGAGGGGCACGAGTTGGAAAAGACAGAATGGTGGCTGACTAGCAATGGAAGGTGACAGAAGATGGATTTAAAGAGACCTGGAAGAGGGGGAGAAAGGTGCTTGATGCTCAGGGGCAGGGAGGCTGTTCCAAGGGGATGGGGCAGCATCATAAAAGGGAAAGAATTGGAGGAGAAAAATGGAATCTTAAGCAGAAAGGGGAATGAGCAGAATGAAGGACTAGCGATAGGAGGGGCCAAATTCTGCTCATTTACACTGGTGTAAATCCAGAGTGACTTCGTTAGTGATATACACCGGCGTAATGAGCAGAGATGCAGGCAGGGGTGGCGCTAGGAGTAGCCATGGTATAGCGGAGGACAGCCTGGGTGGGTGCAGTGTTTCCACTTGTGTTGCTATGCAAGGAGTCTGTCGTGGGCATGGAGCCTGGCGGAGGAAGGAGCAACACTTGACAAGTGATGTAAGAAGATAGCGTCAGGCTGAACTAACTCAGCCAGCCAGTCCTTGAGATAGGATAATGTAGGGTGAATAAGTCTAATGTGAAACCCTGATAAAGGAACAGCTGCTTGCTCTGAAGGGGAGAAGCCTTGTCTGAAGGCCACAAGATAAGGGACAAGCAGAGGCCAGAAGAAAACCACTTCAGAATCTCTCCTCGCTTTCTTGTAGGGTGACCAGACAGCAAATGTGAAAAATCGGGACAGGACTTGGGGGGGTAATAGGAGCCTATATAAGAAAAAGACCCAAATCAAACAGGCACTGAGCAGCTAGGGCAGCACACCCACTCCAGTGTTCTAGAGGGCAAGACGGCCTATTTCGGCCTTTCTGCCACTACTGAGATTTCCGGTGGGGTCAGTGCGGATGGTGGGTTTGATGATGAAAGCACTGCACTGGTAGCAACGGGACCGAGATGACCCAATTTCTGAACAGCCAGTGGCCAGTTGCAAGTTTTGATCACTTGGGCTGGGTTCAAGACCGTACCTAGGAGGTGAAAAGTTCTATTATCCCGTTACCTTCCCTGCCCTAGTAAGTAATAATGAGGCCGTGCTCTTGTTTAGCATTTTATATCTATATATATCACAAAGCACTTTACAGAGGAGGCAAGTATCATAATCCCCCTTTCACAGGTGGGGAAAGTGAGGTGAAGCAACTCACCCAAGGCCAAACAGCAGGCCAGTGTCAGAGATTGTAATAGACCCCAGCCCAGGTGTCCTGAGTCCAGGTAATATAGGATGTGCTCAGTTCCTTCCCAGTAAGAGATGAGTCTGGATTAAACAGAAACATTCGCAATATGATGAACAGAAGCTATGACACCAATTCCTGTTAATAAATGATAACTCCTAGGCTTACCTGCTTAGCAAATCGTTTGGAAATACGCCTCCCAGGGAGAGAATTTCCAGGAGGGCCACCTGCTTATAAACATTGCAAATGCATGGTCCTGGCAGTCTCAGATAAAAGACTATTCTAATGTGTTTATTATTTATTAATCATCAGAATAATAAGAGTAACAGCAGGGCACTTTCATAGCCCTCTTTCATCAGCCGCTGAGCCGCCCCGAGTCCTGCGTGAATTTTAAAAGAGCAAACTAGATTTGAAAGAAAAAAAATTGTCTCTGCTTGTCTTAATTTGAATGGAATTATGTTACATACAAGGACAAATCAAAGTGCTGAGCAAATGTACCATAGACACCAGGATCTTATCCATCGCCTCCAAGGAACCAGAACAGGAGAGAAGGTAGAAAGAGTGAGAGGAGAAAAAAGGAGGTGCAGGGAACCACAAACTAACACTAAGGGGAAATATGATACTGACAAGTGTAAACACTCAGGTGTGACAGCACATGGGTAGGGTGGGCAGAGAGAGTATAAAGAGGAGCAATGGGATGAAGTTAAACACCAACAACATAGGCTAAATATCAGGACAAGTTTCCTGAGGGTGAGATTGTGTCCCAGTCTCCCAGGGGAAGTATTTACAAGTCTCCACATTGAGCCATTCAAAACTGGCCTGGAGCAGGCTCTTGAGGGGACAATCCTGCACTCAGAAGAGACTGGGATGTTACTAATCTTTCCCATCACTAATTTCTATCACTAATTACTGATAAGACAGTAAATATACAGCTCAGACCTGATGTAGCTCTGCTCTGCCACAGACTTCCTCTGTGACCTTGGGCAAGTCACTTAAGCCCAGATCCTCAAAGATATATTGAGGCACTTAGTTCCTATTGGAATCAACAAGAATTAGGCACCCGAATACCTCTGAGGATCTGGGCTCCAGCCTCTTTGTGCCAAAGTTCCCCATCTCTAACGCAGAGATGATAGCACTTCCCTGGGATTTTGTGAGGTGCTCAGAGATCTACTAGTGGAAAGCACTATATAAAAGCTAGCTATTCTTTCCAAAGCTGCCCAGACTGTATATGCTCCATTGCTATGTGGAGGACTTGAGTTCCCAGGGCTCTCATTTTAGCATCTTTTACTAGAGTTGCACTCAGGATAAATAAAAAAAAATTAAAAACAGATGCCAAGAGAGGATCTAGATGTATTTCAAGAAAAGCATTTTCAGAGTTTTTCATTCTTTGCAGCATTTTGAGATCCTTGGCAAGTCCTTGGCCTCTTCTTTGTAAGGTATAAGAATGACCTTACCAGTCCATAGGAGTCTCAGTTACTGATAAAATCTTTCCGTTCCTGGGGTCAGTGCCTCTCCCACTCTTGGTGTGTTTTTCCATACACAAAAAGAGCAAATGGATACTTTGTCAGAAAGACCTTTAATTCAGATTGAGAGCAAGAAAAAAACAGATGTAGGGTCTCAGGCTGGGAGTGGGGGAGGGGGAGAAGTGAGTGAGCGTGTGTGCGACCATGTGTCCTTTCACAGTTTGCACTGGACCAGCCCCTGTAGGCACTAAGGTGCAAGCAGGGAGCATGGTGCTGACTGGCTCTGTAATCTGTCACGAGGTAGGAAGAGATAGGCCATGAAGGGCATTGAATGTGAATAGAAGTAACTTAGTTATGATATGATAAAGAGGAAGCCAGCAGAAGGATAGATGTTGAGAGAATTCTTGCAATCTTGACACTGGATCCATAAAGGTAGTTCTCCTATGGATGGGTGGGACTTAGTGCTCAGCCTTCACTTCGGTTTCTTTCCTATGGATCTGCTCACATTTATTTTGGGAACGGCCATGTAAGGGCCAAATTCAACCCTGGTGCAAGTGGGTTGACTCAGTTTTGTCTAGAGTCCCCAATGCTCCTACTTAAAAATGAAAAGTGAATCAATAGAAGTTGGCTTGCTAATGATATTTCTGTCCTAATGGCTGGAAGGGAGCTCTTTCTATTTAGCTTTCAAAGCATTGCTAAGGATTTGAGCTTCTGGAATAGCTAACCCTAGCTGGATGCATTTATAGGCAGTGTCTGGTTACACTGCCTCTGGAGGCTGGCCCACAGAGTAACAGCCACTGGGGATTGTTCTTTAGCTCAGGTGGCAGAGGCAGTTGTTTCCAAAATCAAAGGCCCTAGAGGCTCTGTCCACACTGATGACCATGGTATTGGTACAGGTCTGTCGCATCTTAGGCGCATTTAACATGTGCGATTTCAGCTTTACGCGGTTGGCAAAAACAAAAAGAAAAAAAAAAAAAAGAAGAGAAAAATAACAATGTAAATACTGTTTCTGTAGTGCGGGCGATTCCGCCCGCCATTACACTCAATGGAATTTTGACTATACGCGGTTTTCGCTTTACGCGCTGACCGCGGAACGTAACCCCAGCGTAAGATGAGACAGACCTGTATATATGCAGCACATGGTTTCAAGGCATTGAGGCAACTCTTTCAATGCACGCTGCTTTGCTCCTTCTGCTCTCTTCTTTCTTTTTGCAAAAGGCTGCAGCTGCTGCTGTTTTTTTCCGTTAGGGAGATCAGTGGGTGGTGGGAGAAACCAGGCCTTCCCTTTCCTCTGGGTTCCAGTCCAGGGACCTAAGCAGCCAAGGCCTGGCTACACAGACCCATTGGTGCCTCCCTGGTCCCTTTCCTATTTTGCCTTCTCTTAGGCCTTTCCCACAGCCTCTTCCCCATGCTGCCAGGGTATCAGCCTCTCTCTGCAAGCCTCTTCCCCCCAGGCTCACTGCAAAGCTTCTCAGCATTTTCTCTACCCCAGCTGGTTCTGCTGCAGGGGCATTTTCTCCACTCTTCAGGCAGGGCAGTCTCTGACCCACTAGGAGTTTTCCTGCTCCCCGGAGGCCCCTTGGCCAGCACAGAGAACCCCAAGCAGACTCACTTCCTCCAGCTTTCCTTCCCCACAGCCTTGTACGTGCTGTTGCAGGCCCCTCTACCTGCAAGGAGCCTTGACACCTTGCACAGATGTAGCAGGTTGGGGCTGACTGAGACCACAGATGCTCATTAACCAATTCTGGCCCACTGTGGGATTGGCACACCCCATCACACCCCTCCTGCCTCTCTTCCCCCATTGCCCTGCACCTGCTGTCAAGCTACCTCCTGTCCCCAGAGAGAAAGAGGGGAGTGGGAGGCTCTGTGATTGGGGATGGGATTCCAGAGACTTTCATTCTAGGTCACTGGTTTGAAGGCAGCCCCAGTTACCAAAAGTTGTAAGTATCCCATGGTCGCTCGGTGACCCGTGAGAAATTAGTTTGGTGTGTCTCAGTCAGGGCCGGCTCTACCATTTTTGCCGCCCCAAGCAAAAAAAAAAAAGCCGCTCGGATTGCCGAAGCCAAAAAAAGGCGCCTGGAGTGTGCTGCCCCAAGAATGGACGGAATGCCGCCCCTTAGCATGTCCCGCCTCAGGCACGTGCTTCCTCCGCTGGTGCCTGGAGCCAGCCCTGGTCTCAGTCCTATTCCTAGGGGCCTGGGGCCCATAGTACCAAAACCACCATCAGAACTGAGCCAGTCCACAGTCTCAGCTGTGTTCCTGCTCATAAACAATTCTATCCCAGCTATACCTGCTTTGCAGATGCAGTGTCCATCATCATTTTTTAGCCAACACTGGGGATTGAAGCAGGAACTTCTATAGATAAGAGCATGAACCTCTGCATCTTGAGCTAAAGGCCAGATTTTTAAAGGTTTTTAGATGCTTAACTCCCATTGATTTCAGTTGGAGTTAGGGGCCTAATTACCTTTGAAAATCTGACCCTAAATCCCTTAGTTGTCAGCTATATCAGACATATTCTTCTGTGGGTCAGGCACTTGGGATGTAACGTGCACTGAACAGTGGGTTACACACACTTTTGGAAATACAAGCCATTGTCTGAGGGCTTTCAGGAGAGACATCAGGACATAAGCATCCAAATTGCAGGGTACTGGGAATCACAGATAAAAGAGCATTCCAATGTGTTTATTTATTAATCATCACAATAATATGAGTAAGAGCAGGGCTTTTTCATAGCACTCTTTTGTCAGCCCCCCCAGAGTACCTCATGAATTTTAAAAGAGAAAGCTACAGTTGAAAGGAAAGAAAATGTATAACATAATTCCATTCAAATTAAGAGAAGCAGGAAAAGGGAGAAATCAAAATAAGGAAGAAGAAATTAAAGCCATTTTTTGTTATTGTTGTTCTTCTAGTTTTTTCTTCTGCTTTATCTACCAATTTCTCTCAAACTCACAGACTCTGGGGTCCCATTTTGGCATCAATAGGTGCACGTGACTTCCATTAACATGAATAAGTGTTGAGTACTTGTCATAACAACATAGTGCTTTTGCATTTCTATAGGACCTCCTTGTGTCTGAGGAAGATTGCAAAGCGCTTTGCAAGGTGGTTTGGTATCATTAGCTTAGTTTCATGGAAGAGGAAATTAAGGCCCAAAGATAAGTTGAGCGTAGGACCCATGTCTCCTGAGTCTCAGTCCCTGGTACTAACCACTAGACAAATCTGTCTCCCAAATACAGTAACTCTCCTATTGATGACAAAATCTACAGTTATGGTGGAAGTCATCAGATGATGCTGTTAAACATTGTCTTAAAAGTCCTTTTTCTTAGCATGCGAGCAGTGTTCAATCTTTGAAGAAATGTTGATAGTTTTGTGAAAAGGGTTCTTCTGGGGAAGATGTTGCAAACTGCAAAAGAGTTTACTCTGTGCTTTAATCTCTCTAACTAGAGTCAGTTCTTGGAGCAGAATTGTTCTCTGTGCACCAGGCTTGGGTATGTGGGCTGAGATTCCTGAAAGAAAGATTTGCCTCTATGCTGTTTGTGACCACCTCTGCTCCAGGACTGGTGTATACAGTGTAAATAAAATAAGTTGCATTAATAAAACACCCAGACTCCATGTCACAGATTTCTCCTCCAATAGGAAACCAACCTGCAAAGCCTCAAAATCTCCCAACATTTGGCAGATGAGTAGCAATTATCTCTGGACCAATCATCAATATGAGTCTCACACAGTTTCTCCGGGGCCTGTAGGAGGCTCTCAGAGAATCTACAGAACTAAGCAGAGTTCCCTACCCTCTGACTGATCTCTTCAATCACAAGAGTGCTCTCTGTGCTGCCTGACATGGGTGAGGCACTTGGGGGGATGAGGGGTGGAGGGTTAGGTGTGTAAAGGTTGAGCAAATGCAGCATAGTTACCAGGAGTCCAACCAAACATCCAAAAAAGCGAGAGAGGACATAATGGAGAGAGAGGAAACAGTGTCATTTGGAGTTTCAGGGAACAGGATGTTGACAACCCTACAAATATTTGAAGGGTATAAATATCTAGGTGACAAATATTTGGGGGAGAGCAGAGTAATGTGATGAAACTGAACTCATTAAAATGTAAGCTAAATAACTGGAAAAATGTTCTGGGGGTGACATCTATTAGGCAGGGTTATAGTCTCCTAGAGGAAGTAATAGATGCCTCATCATTTGAGTTATTCAAAAAATGGATTGGCTAAAGCTCTGAAGAATATGGTGCAGGCAGGGGCCAATCATTCCCTGGTCAAAGGACAGACAAGCTGTGACCCCTTACCAATCTTTCCCACTTCTCATTTCTATCACTCTATTAACTGATGGAGCAGTAAAGAGATGCTTTAGCACTGATGGAGCACTTTCCATTTTCAAAGCAGCTCGGTCTGGACCTGTTCTGTTGCTAAGCAGAAGATCTGATTCTCAGTTTGGCATCTTTCACAAGCGTGACACTAGATCTACACAATGTTGCCAGCAGAATTTCAACTCTTATTGTCAGGCCTTGAAGCTGGGTTAGCATGGGATCCTTGCAGCCAGCACACTCCAATCTTCCACCCAGCAGATCATGGACAGTAGCTGGGACCGGTCCCCATGAAGGACACCAGCACCACACCTACTCTGTGATTGGGAGAGCTCCAAAGCTTCTGACTGGGCTGCTGCCCCTATTTAAGCCAGAAGAGGAAGCAAGAAGTTGTTTGCTCAAGTGGGTTCTACTCTGCTAAAGAGTACTTCCCTGGTGTTTATTTGTTTCTGCCATCTAATCCTGACCTCCTGGTGACCTGACTCTCCCTGCCTCCTGACACCTGTCTCTTGGTTCTGGGCCTCTGGTTTGTCACTGGACTCTGATCTCCTGGCGTTACAAGCTGGCCTGGTTCCTAGCAATTGGCTCCTGGCCCCTGGATCATTGGCCTGTGCCTGATGTTAACCCCTAGACCTGGCCACCCATGCCCTGGCCTTGCCGCCTGCACATAGTGACAGGTTCTTGGACTGTTCATTTTAGATTAATTATTTATATACCCAGGATTCTTCTTTCCTGGTGAGATATTTTTCTCTTTCCATTCCTTAGTGTCTTTCCCATTTTGTGCGCTCTTGTTACACTTTCAATACACAAAAAGCAAACAGAAACGTCGTCAGAGCGACTTAAAGTCAGACTGAGAACAAGAAGCAATTAAAGTATGGTCTCCATGAGAGGGCACTGAGTGTTTGTGTTGGAGTGTGTGTATTTCTTCTAACAATCTGCACAGTAACTGGACACCATACGGCTGCCAGTCTCTGCAGCACATAGAAGCCTCAGATATATAAAGGTGGGAAAGGGCATAAATTTAATAGCTAAATGTTAGTGCTGGTTGGACTAAAAAAAATTTCCATAGAAAATGTTGACCAACACACATGCATATACAAAAGTTTTCATTAACAAATTCAAAAGAAAATTTTGACTTTTCAGTGAAAAATTTAAAACTAGAAAATTTTCTGTTGAAAATAGAAAATTTCAATTTGAAAAATTTCATCACAGTACCTAATGGGAGTTGTAGTTTGGGTGCCTCGTGTCCCCATTTTCCTCTATTGGCCAGGCTCCCTAGCT
>QXTE01000189.1:2616964-2741925 GCA_003942145.1 Platysternon megacephalum
CTGATGGTGTCAAATTTGCAAATGAACTGAAGCTCAGCAGTTTGGGTGTTGTAGTTTGAGTGCCTGATGACCCCATTCTCCTTGTGGGCTGGGTTCCCCAGACAAACTACATCTGCCACGATGCATCATGCTTTCCCTTCTTGCTGTTCCACCACAGTGCATTATGGGAGATGTAGTTTGTCTGGGGAACCCAGCCCACAAGGAGAATGGGGTCATCAGGCACTCAAACTACAACACCCATGTGGCAGCCATTCAGAATTGAAACTTTTCAGTTTTTGGCCAAAAACCAAAACAATTTGGGGTATTTGGTTTCTTGGAGAAGAGTCTACATTTTCTGTGGAAAGCAGACACTTTTTGTGAAAGATCTTCTTGTGTCAAAACCCCAATTTTCTGTCTAAAAGCAGCTTTGATGGAAAATTTTTAGCCAGCCCTCTAAATATACCAGAGCTCTCTTTATATTCTGCCTCACACAAGTAACTCTGTTACTACATTCTAGAATGGCAGTAGGCACAGCTAACTCATGAATAGTTGTGAACTCAACTTTTCCATCAATCCCAGCAACAGGCTAGTTAAGTCAGCTTTTGTTTGAGGCTGGCTGCAATGAAAGGTGCATTGATTATTGTGGCACTCTGTACCTCAAAGCAGCACCCATATTCACCCCTCTCATATAATTATGATATATTTAATACAAAGCATGCCATGTAAGATACCATATGAAAAGTCATGACCTTCTGAAACCCATTGTTCTGTCAGTGTGTATATCATTTGTGTGTATGAAATTATGAGGTTTTGCTGTATGGTTGTTACTGAACTATGTTGTAAGTTTGAGAGTCTCCACTTCTAGTTCTCCAGTGACAACAAAGGAGGTGACCCACTCCCAGGAGGGTGTTGACCATTAATCAGCAGGGGAGTTGTAATCAAGGGATTTACAATGCTGTAAGAGGGCTGGGTAAGCACCACACAATGGGGTATTGCTCTACTCTGTGACTCAGCAAAGTCCACCAGGACATGTCTGGACTAGTGTGTTCCAGGAACCTGGACTGAAGATTTAAAACAGGGGACAGTGGCATCATGCTTTTGCCTTTCTCCTTCCTAGGGTGACCAGATGTCCCAATATTTAGGTATTTGTCCTGTGTCCCAACCGATCTTTTGTCCCGATATTTAGCTCCGCCGGCAGCACTCGGCTTTTTTTTTTTTTTTTGCTCTGCCGGCAGCACTCAGCTTTTTTTTTTGCTCTGCCAGTGACCCCTCCCCCCCATGTGTCCCGATATTTTCTTCCTCTCATCTGGTCACCCTAGTCCTTCCCCACCTACGCTGGAAGCAACAAGAAGGCTGGGAAGACAAAGACTTGAACTGAGGAGACTGGTCCCAGGCTTAAAGTGGAAGCCTGTGTATTAGAACTGTAACCTATCTACAGCATCCAATAGGGCGAGAAAACTGCTTCATCCAAATACTGCTTAGTCTAATAATGTTCAGGATTTAGATTGCGTGTTTACTTTTTATTTTTATTTTGGTAACTATCTCTGATCTTTTATGCCTTCCACTTATAATCACTTAAAATCTATCTTTCTGTAGTTAATAAATCTGTTTTATATTTTACCTAAAACAGTGTGTTTTGATTGAAGTGCATGGGAAATCTCAGCTCAGGTTACAAAGGCTAGTGTGTATCCTCACCACATCGAGGGAGGAGCAGACTGGCTATTGAACTTCCACTGTTCAGGCTTCTGACCAGGGCAAGATGGTACAGTCCTGGGGTACAGGGCTAGGGGCTTGGGAGATTTGCTGGTGCCTTTCTCTGTGCGATTCGTGAGACGCTCAGGGAGCGTTCATGCAATTTAGCTGGGTGTGGGGCTCCAAAAGCTGTTTTACTGAGTGATGATAGCGCCTGGAGAGGTTTGCTGCTTGTCACTGGCAAAGCATTGTGAGAGACAGCCCAGGCTGGAGAGTTAAGGAGGCACAGAATATGCCAATTCCAGGTTATACCCTGGGGATCCCATCACAATTATTGCAGAGATAGTGACAGCTCAAGCCAGAAAGAACTACTCTAGACTCTAGACAGTTCAGCTAAATATTTCCCCTAAGGCACAAGTGAAGAAATGAGGCTCTTTGATCTGTTTCACAGCAGTATGGGAAACAAAGCTAGACTAACTAGACAAAATGTGCAGGTAATCAAAACCCAACATCAAGGGTGCAGGAGGCAACATGGCCCCATGGACTAGACCTTTGGGAATAACAGTTGTGAATGGAAATTAGGGTCTGACCACTGGGAATGGCAGTTGAAAAAGGACAGGGGGGAGGGATCGCTCAGTGGTTTGAGCGTTGGCCTGCTAAACCCAGCATTGTGAGTTCAATCCTTGAGGGGGCCACTTAGGGATCTGGGGCAAAATCAGTGCTTGGTCCTGCTAGTGAAGGCAGGGGGCTGGACTCAATGACCTTTCAGGGTCCCTTCCAGTTCTATAAGATAGGTCTCTCTCTCTCTATATATATATATCTAGACTTGGGCAGTTGGAAATTAGAGTGGGGCAGTTAGGAGCAACAGTTTAAATGGAGCAGTTAGACTTGGGCAGAATGACAGCTGGGAATAATTGTTAACTGTGGGCAGCTGGGAATGGCAATTAGAATGGAGCAGTCATCATAGCATCAGTGACTGTTGCTCTTTTTCACTACGTCAGATAGGATCACTATAGACAGATGTGAAGCGCTCTCTCTTTCTTAGGGCCTGAGGGCCCTGGTTCTGCAGCACTTCCAGCCTTGGCCTCGGCCCTGGGATATTACAGTGATGAGGACAGTATAAGAACCTACATGGAGCCGAATAGACTGCAAGCCCAAGAAGCTGGGACTTCTTCAGAACCCAGTGCAGATCGTACATGTTCTAGTACAATGTATTCCCAATCGCTTTGAACACTGAGGGTTTGAATATTATGTCCAGGGCACCTATGTATTATATTGAGAGGCCAAGGATGTAGCTGAAAAATAAAGAAGTAATAATGTGGAACTGAATACTTATTGGCAGAAATATCTATCATCACCTCAATGCCCAGTCTAATCTCTGCAGAATTTACAGCGTCTGTCATAGGCACTGCAGGGAGACCACGCTGATAGCTTACGGGTACGTGTGCGTTTGATAGCTACCACTGGCTCTGAGGATGAAGAGTTTGAGAATTGGATTAAAGAAAGACTCTTACTGCTGCAAACACTTTCATGTCAATGGCAGAGCAAATGCTTTGGAAGACAGTGACCCCAGATTTAATCCCATCAGTAACTATGTTCAGTAATTAGGTGCATGAGCAAGTATATCAGGGACTTTAAATGGTTCAGAAAATGTTGCACCTGAGTATGATTGCTCTCATCAGTGTAAATCAGGAAGAACTCCGCTGGAGTTGCACTGGTGTCAGAGAGAAAAGACTCACGCCCATTAACTTGTGACCAGGGGAGAGGCTTGTCTGTCAGCCTCTTGAGTGGGAACTCAAGTTTTGTGGTGGCCTAGAGGAAGGCAATGCAGGGAAGCCTGGGTGAAATGTAACAGACACGCCTCTTGCTTGTCCTCCTGCAGCTGCTCCTTTAGCTCAACAGCAGAGAATTAATTCAAGGACATAGGAGACTTGGATTCTAGCTCCAACTGCGATTTCCACCAGACTTTGATCTCATTTATTCACAGTGCTAATACAACACAGGTATGGATCTCATCGGGATATAGGCCTCGTGTTTAGGAGGTAACAATAATGGACCCAGGGCCAGCATTACAGGGTGGCAAGCAGGGCAATTCCCTGGGGCTACATGCCACAGGGGGCCCAGCAAAGCTAAGTTGCTCGGGCTTCAGCTTCAGCCCCTGGTGGGGGGGCTTGGGCTTCCGCAGGACCAGCGTTAGACTCACTGGGGCTCAGGGCAGAAAGCCCAAGCCCTACCACCTGAGGCTGAAGCTGAAGCCTGAGCCCTGCCACCCAGGGCTGAATCCCTCAGGCTTCCGCCCCACGTGGCAGGGCTTTGGCTTTGGCTTTCTGCCTGGGGCTCCAGCGAGTCTAACGCTGTCCCTGAATGGACCTGTTTAGGCTTAAACGTTAGCTAGAATGACAACTTTTGGCTGTAACTGCTGATCCATGGAAGGCAAAATCAAACATGACAGCTCATTAATTGTTGAACAGGTGATCCCATGCCACGTTGGAATTTTACTGGATTGTATAGGGGAACCCGTGTCTGATACTGACTCCTGAGGGATTCTGTGTGGTGCAAAGATGCTCTTATGTTTGCCAGTCACTGTAGAAGTTTTTGTGTTTCTCATGTTCTCTAGCTCAAAGGAACAACTGTAGTAGCCCACTACAAGCACACGGTTTTGATGAGGCACCATTTTTGGTGGGTGAGATGGCAGCTTGTGGAGGATTATGAGCGCGACATGTGAGGCGGTCCCACAAATTGGACATTTGAGAACCTCAAAGCAGCTGCAAGTGCCCCCCACCCCTTTAGAGCTGGGCACCAATGTCAGCCCTGCAAAAAACACCCTGATCTCAGGGGGCTGATCGGGGCATGGGGGAGGAGGGGGGTGGATCAGTGGTGGAAGAAGGTGTGGCTGGAGTGATTCAGTTTCTACTGATTCCCCACTGCTGCAGAAGCCTGGTCGGGAATTACCCCCTGCAGCAGCAGATGAATAGGGAAAGCACAAACTGCCTGCTCTCAGACCCTCTACCTGCATTAGTGGTGGTTCAGGGACGAACCTGGCCCCTAATCTTTTCCTGCCTTCTTCTCTTCTGCCCGCTACCACAGGGATCGAGGGACCCAAACCTTCACAGCCAACCCTCCACATTCCTGTCCGCCAGCTTTTCTGTGGGAGTTCCACAGGCCTTGGTCCTCTTCTCCCGCTAGGCTGTATCTCTGGCTAATCTCATCTGCAAACACAAATTCCACTACCTTCTCTATAATGATGATCCATCAGTCCCCCCGAGTCCTGGTGCCGGAGGAGCTGTCAGTTTCCCAGAGGCAGG
Organism: Platysternon megacephalum; assembly: GCA_003942145.1. Lineage (NCBI taxonomy): Eukaryota > Metazoa > Chordata > Testudines > Platysternidae > Platysternon > Platysternon megacephalum. The sequence goes on from QXTE01000189.1 coordinate 2,621,941, forward strand.
GCCGGCTCCAGGGTTTTTGCCGCTCCAAGCGGCAGGGAAAAAAAAAAAAAGCCGCGATCGGCTCCACCGCGCCGCTTTCTTCTTCGGCGGCAATTCGGAGGCCGGTCCTTCCCTCCGAGAGGGACCAAGGGACCCGCCGCTGAATTGCCGCCGAAGAGCCCGACGTGCCGCCCCTTCCCTTTGGCCGCCCCAAGCACCTGCTTGCTGAGCTGGTGCCTGGAGCCGGCCCTGCCCAGAGGGCCGAAGGAGCTCGCTCTCCCCGCCATGGCCCTGGGGCTGGAGTTCTGTGGCCCACTGCAACATCCTTCTCTCTGGCCTTGACAAAGGCAGTCTTGCCTCCCTCGCATCCATACAGAATGCTGTTGCAAAGCTCATTTTTCTAACCCGTCGCTTGGACCCTCTCACCCCTCTTTGAATCCCTCCACTGGCTCCCACCTCTCTATGGCATAAAACATCAACTGCTTGTCTTCACTTTCCAGGCCTTTCATGGACAATCCCCACCCTACCTATCATCTCTCATTCGCTATCAAGCTGTCCATGCTCACCTCCGATCGGCCCGTGACACCAGCCTCCGTCACTCAGTTGTTACATTTTTAAACAAGCTTTGTGTTTTCTCTCTTGCTGCCTAGCATACGTGGGTGATGCTTCCCATGAACATTCACAAAGCTACCAGCTTCAAATCCCTTCTCAAAATGCTCCTTTGCTGTGAGGCCTTCAAAAATCTTGACAACAATTAGGCTGTGTGTTGGTGGGCTGCGACGACCACTGTCTGTCATGCTGACCAATATTTTCTCATTGTTTCTTTGTACTCCCCCGTCTATTTGTATCCATCTGTTGTCTCTTGTTTTAGACTTAGATTGTCAGCTCCTTAAGGCCTGGATCCTGTTTTTATTCCGTTTGTACAGCACCTGCTACAATGTATCCTGGTCTATGATTAGGGCTCCTTGGCGCTATGATAATACAAATCATAAATAAAAATAATAGTAAAATGTGGCCACTCTCTTCAGCCATCTCATCCATCCTCAGATGACTATTGAAGAGAATCTGGTCCTGAGTGCCAGATAAAGATTTAAGAGTTCATCTATAATCCAGGCTCCCCAAAGGACTACCCTTCCCCCGCCCCATCAATCCACAGCCAGAAGCCGCCCTCCCACTGTCCCTGGCTTCTGTGGGTCTCCCACCCCCACAAGGTAGGAACTCACTCAGCATCCCCCAAAAGGCAGTTTCACAATGCTCCCTCCCCACATGTGAATCTGTCTGCTGCACAGGTGAGAGAGGTAACCATGCAATTTCGCTGAATTCTACCTCACCTTATCCAAGCTCCACAGAAGGGTGTGTCAGGAATTCAGTTGGCTCCAGGTGTGGTCACCTGGCAACCCAGTGAGCCTGGCTGGGCCCAATAAACTCTCACTGAGTGCCCATGCTCCCTGACTGGTCAGAAGAGCCAGCAGACCATCATTTAAACTTTTCAGCAAGAGTGGCACAGGGGCTGCTCAATGTATTCCAGGCTTGCAGCTGTGCTAGGGCTGCTTCCTGTACCTTGCTCCAACCTATGCATGGTCCTGCTCCAGCCCCAGTCTCTCCCTTCCTCCAAACCCTCTGGGTCCTGAGTCCTGGCTCTGACCGCTGGCTTGTCTCCCGATCATGACTCCGGTTCTGCCGTCTGGCTCTGCTCCAACTACTAGGTCTGACTCCTGTTCCAACCAGAACGTCACCCTGCCTATGCCCCAGCGTGTGCCAGGGTGTAGAAGATATATTTATTAGTTACCCTAATCCCATGCAACCCTCATTCCCATAGGAAAGTAATCCGTGGTGGTAGGGATAAGAGGAGGGGAAAACAAAAATAGGGACGTAGGAATTGCCAGACTGTATCAGACCCATAGGCCATCTCATGCTGTATTCTGTCTTCAACAGTAGCAGCTGCTTCAGAGGAAGGTGCAAGAACCCTGGAGTAGGCAGTTGTGGGATAATTTACCCCACATGAAGGTCTTAGCCTAGTCCTTACTAGAGATGGTTTAAGACAGGGGCGGGCAAACTTTTTGGCCTGAGGGCTGCATCGGGTTTGAAAATTGTATGGAAGGCCGGTTAGGGGAGGAGGTCGTGGCCTGGCCCCACCCCCTTCTATCTGCCCCTCCCCCCAGGACTCCTGCCCCATCCAACCCCCCCTGTTCTGTGATGGCCCCCCCTGGGACACCTACCCCATCCACACACCCCCACTCCCTGTCCCCTGACTGCCCCCGGACCCCTGTCGCCCCATCCAACCCTTCCTCTCATTCCTGACGGCCCCGGGACCCCTGCCCCCCCATTCAACCCCCCCATACTCCCCCCCCGACCCCTATCCACACCCCTGACCACCACCCTGAACTCCCCTGCTCCCTGCCCCCTTACCACGCTGCCTGGAGCACCGGTGGCTGGCAGTGCTACAGCTGCAGCGCCCGGCTGGAGCTGGGCCACGCTGCCGCTGCTGCCACCACGCAGCACAGAGACCGGGTCAGGCCGGGCTCTGCAGCTGCGCTGCCCCAGGAGCTCACAGCCCTGCCGCCCAGAGCATTGTGCCGGCGGCGGAGCGAGCTGAGGCTGCGGGGGAGGGGGGACAGCAGGGGATAGGGTGACCAGATGTCCCGATTTTATAGGGACAGTCCCGATTTTGGGGTCTTTTTCTACTATAGGCTCCTATTACCCTCCCACCCCCGTCCTGATTTTTCACACTTGCTGTCTGGTCACCCTAGCAGGGGAGGGGCCGGGGGCTAGCCTCCTGGGCCAGGAGCTCGGGGGCTGGGCAGGACGGTCCCGTGGGCCGGATGTGGCCCACGGGCCGTAGTTTGCCCACCTCTGGTTTAAGAAAAAAAAAAAAAAAAAAAAATGGGGGAGGGATAGCTCAGTGGTTTGAGCATTGGCCTGCTAAACCCAGGGTTGTGAGTTCAATCCTTGAGGGGGCCACTTAGGGATCTGGGGCAAAAATTGGTCCTGCTAGTGAAGGCAGGGGGCTGGACTCGATGACCTTTCGAGGTCCCTTCCAGTTCTAGGAGATTGGTATATCTCCAATTATTATTATTATTATTAAGACCTCAACCATGAGATTTCCTATCTGTTTCAATACTTGTTTAGCATTGACTGGATGTTCTTGTTATCTATCCAAAGGGCCAGTCTCTCTTTGAATCTTGCTAAATTCTTGACCGCAGCGACATCCTGTGGCACTGAGTTTCACAGATCAGTTACATGCTGTGCGGAAGGATTTCCTTTTATCACCTTGGAATCTGCCTCCTTTCACTGAATAGCCCCTTGTTCTTTCTCTCTCTCACACATACCTATAGTATTTAACTCCTGCCCCATAGCCCTGCCCCCACCCCTTTTTACATGGCCACACCATTAACCACAAAACCATTTCCTCTTCTTCCCTTCCCTCTTCTACCTCCAGAGGTTTGTCCCAGGACCCAAGCCCCTGCTGCTAGGGGTGATGGAGCCAGTGCTTGTATGAGGTATTTACTCCAGAACAGTTCTGGATAGAACGGGGTGAACCAGGGCACTGCTGTGGTCATGCAGCAGCCCTGGACCCAAGTCCACCATATACACGATATAAATACATGATATTAAATATCAGTTTCTGTTTTGAATAATGGCTCCTTTTGATTTTCTTGTATAATTCCCAGAAGATGTTAGGGGCCTTTGAATGACCTATCTGGAAATATGCCCTTTGTTTGTTTGACAATGAACCTACCAATGCAATAGAATGGAATAAGTTAAGGGTTCCCAAACTTTTCTGTAGTATGGACCACCTCTTAATGGAGACATTGTCTTGAGGATGCCCCTGCCATATGTTGTCGTATGGAGCAAGTCCCTTCCCTTTGATGAATATGTAACATACTTGTGGTAACTATAGCAATTACATACATGGAAAAATGTAGTAAAGTATTTTTCTTTAGTATGAGCAAGACAAATGCCAGACACATGCTCTAGTTTTGCTCTTAATTTTTCCCCATAAGTTTTGTTTTATCTAGTTGGAACAAGGAGGAGAGGCAGATTTTTTTGGACCACCAGCATATGTTCTTCAGACCACTAGTTGCCTATGGGACCCAGTATTGCCAACCCTAAATGTTTACCAAAAAATCACATATGGAGTGGTGGTGTAGCCATGTTGGTCCTAGGATATTAGAGAGACAAGGTGGGTGAGTAAATATCTTTTATTGGACCAACTTCTGTTGGTGAAAGCAACAAAATTTTGAGCTACCTGAAGAAGAGCTCTGTGTAGCTTGAAAGCTTTGTCTCTCTCCCCAGCAGAAGTCAGTCCTATAAAAGATATTACCTCACCCACCTGGTCTCTCTGAAAAAAATCATGACTCAGGCCCCAAACACACACAATATATTTTTGGGTTAGTTTTTATTGCCTTCTGTTTGTTTTAGCTTTTAGGATGCAGTCGGGTCACATTTTCAAGATTTCTCTGCAACCATGAAGGCTACAACTTTTTCAGATGAAAGCTGAGATTCTCCTGTATTGCCATGCCTCCTGGAGTTGGGGCTTTAAGAAAATCACTCATTACTGCAAGACTCATGACAAAATCATGAGAGTTGGTAACATGGTGGACCATAGTTTGGGAACCTCTGCTAGGCAGATGGGAATTTCTGCCAATTATAGCCACCAGTATAGCTGCACCTGTGCACACTGCTAGTGTCTACACACAAAACGTTATTTGCACTCATGACCTTTACCCTGATGCCAAGCAGTGGTTAAGTTTCATTGGTGCAAACAGCAGCTTTTCCTGCCTACTCTAGGGGCTGCGCTGATGCAGCTATACCGATGGCTGTGAGCGGGGAAAACACCAGTAGATCGCTGGATCAATCGAGGCCAGCGGTTTCCCAATGGTGGTCCACAGTGTTGCCCACTCTCTTAATGTTACCTCTGGCTTTGATCAAGACAATCCCCTGTGCAGACAAGGCCATACAGACTGGGCCAAATGTCCCCGAAGCCCCAGGCCGAGGTAACTGTTACCCTGCAAGTGATGTAGCAGGCTGCTCATGCAAGCCCCATAAAAAGAGGGAAACCACTTCCCTAGGGTGGGGAAATGATGGTGGCAGGGCAGGTGCCAGGTCCAAGCAATGCAAGCCACGGTGGGAGGGAGCCATGAGAGGCGGCATCCCCGTGCAAGCGGGGTGACTTGGGGGCGCTGCCCCAGGGCCGTACAGGAAGGCAGCCAGAAGGCCGACCCTCAGAGATAGGGATGGGGTGTTCGCTTCTACCCCCCCCCCCCCCCCCCCCAAATCACTAGGGCTCCAGCCAGGGGAGGGCCTGGTTCTTTAAGAGGGGGCGGGGCAGCTAGCCAGAGGATCTGGCTATGTAGGGGGGGATGGGGGCGAGAAGAATGGCGGACAGGGGGCGGGGCTTCGGCGGGCAGGGGGGCGGGGCGTAGCGGAGGGGCGTGGCCCAGCGCGGAACGGCGCGCTGAGGTCAGCGGCGAGCGGCGCCGTCACAAAAGGAAGTGGCGGCGGTGGCCGAAGGGGGGTCCGGAGCCGGGCGCGAGCGAGCGAGCGAGCGGGCGGGGAGCTGGGCCCGAGGCCCCGCGGCGCCGTCCCGAGGCAGCGGAGCGGAGCCGCCCCCGCAGCCCGAGGGCGCGGGGGGAGCGGAGCGCGGCGAACAGGCCCCGGCGGAGGCAGGCGCGGAGGGAGGCAGGCAGGCAGGCGGGGGCCCCGGGGCGGCGGCGGCGGGGGGCGCCCCGGGCCCGCTCGGCGCCGCGCCATGGCCCAGCAGCAGGTGAGCAGCTCGCAGAAGGCGCTGATGCTGGAGCTGAAGTCGCTGCAGGAGGAGCCGGTGGAGGGCTTCCGCATCACCCTGGTGGACGAGTCCGACCTCTACAACTGGGAGGTGGCGATCTTCGGGCCCCCCAACACCCTCTACGAGGGCGGCTACTTCAAGGTAAGGGCCCGGCCCCGCCGTCGGCGCGCGCTCAGCCCCTCTGTGGGGGGGGGGGGCGCTGTGAGGTGAGGGGCCCCCCCTCTGTGTGTGTGTGTGGGGGGGCGCTGTGAGGTGAGGGGCCCCCCCTCTGTGTGTGTGTGGGGGGGGGGCGCTGTGAGGTGAGGGCCCCCCTCTGTGTGTGTGTGTGGGGGGCGCTGTGAGGTGAGGGGCCCCCTCTGTGTGTGTGTGGGGGGGGCGCTGTGAGGTGAGGGGCCCCCCTCTGTGTGTGTGGGGGGGCGCTGTGAGGTGAGGGGCCCCCTCTGTGTGTGTGTGTGGTGGAGTGTTGTGAGGTGAGGGGCTGCCCCCAGCTCACCCTCTGTGTGGTGGGGTGTTGTGAGGTGAGGGGCTGTCCCCAGCTCACCCTCTGTGTGTATGTGCGGAGGGGGTTAAGGTAAGGGGCCCCATGTACCCTAAACTCCTCTATTGCAGATGTGCTGCAGCTTCAAGTATAATGGACCCCCAAACCCCTCTGCTGCTTCAAGATAAGGGGACCCCACTTCCTCCAATCTCCTCTATTGGGGGGAGGGTGGGGGTTGCTTCAAGGTCCTGACACTTGCTCTTGGGTTTCCCATAACTCTTGGAGTGGACCCCTCCTCCACCCTGCATAGGGGGCTGTTTTAGGGCCCCCTGACACCGCCCTCAGGATTCTCCATGCCCCTCTGAGTAGGCCCATCATCTCCTTGTATGGTGGTCCTTCAAGGTAAGGTATGGGCTCAGGTTCCTTGTGTCTCTCTGGGAGGGGAGTGGGGGGGATGGCCTGCACACGTATGGGTGAGTTGCTTCAAGACCAGGCACCTGCTGCCCCCACCATCCTGTATGGGGGTGTGCAGCAAAATAAGGGCTCCCCCCGCTCACTCTCAGAATCAACTATCCCCTCCTTCTGCGCCCCCCCCCCCTCCAGTGTTCCAGAATGAAGTACTGTACTCCATGAGGGAAGCTACTTCAAGGTAAGGGGCCCCCATCCACTGGTTGCTTTTCAGCCTGTATGAAGGAGTCTTCTTCAGGATAGAGAACCTCCATCCTTGGAACTCTAGAACTCTGCATGTTAATTCAGAATAAGGGCCCTCATCATTGAGTCCCCATAACCTTTGTAGTGGGGAACACTTCTAGGGATACCATACCCTCTGTTGCCTAAGGATACCCTGTGGGGAGGCCCTTCCAATACCTGTGGAAGGGTACTTCAGAGTAGGTGGTTACTCTCATCCCCAGGTTGTCAAGGTGCCCCAACACTCTCTGCATAGGGGATCCCTTCAAGATAAAGGATCTAGGGGCTTCCCTTGTCCCCAGTGATTCCCCTATACCTTTCAGCTCCCCTATACTTGTATAAGGAGTCTACTTTAACTTGAAGAGCCCAGAGTGGTCTGTCATCTCCTACACTGGCAATGGTGGTTTAACATTCTGTATAAAAGGGGGCTGCTTCCGTATGAGGGATCTGTCCTCCGTTTAGAATGGGTGCCATTCTTTCTCCTGATGGTCCTGCTGCGAGCGTTCCTTCATCCCCTTTCCAAGTAATGTATCCATGCCAACACCATATAGAAAGACAGCTACTTCATGAAAAGGAACCCCTATGGCATTCTCCCATCCCTTCCCCCCAAGCTGTCCCTGGGGCAACAACATGTATGAGTGTGACTGTTTCTCAGTAATGGCCTGACCTTGGCGCCCCCCCCCCCCCCCCCCCCCCCCCCCCCCCCCCCCCCCCCCCCCCCCCCCCNGATGGATACTTCATGTTAAAGGTTCTCTCTGCTGCAGGAATGCCTCGGGTCATCCAGTGTTTGATTTACCTGTTATCTCTTAGTGCATCCCTCCTCCATCTCTCCCCAAACTTGGAAGAAGGGCTAAAAGGGCCATAAATCTGCTTCAGTGCAGAAGGCAGAGAAATGCTTTCAGTTCTCCTTCTGATCTTCTTGTCTTTCCAGAAAACTGCATAGCCATTATTTCTCCTCTTGTGACTAGAGTAAACAAGTCCTTTGACTTATGAGAAAGGAACTAAGGGGAGAGGGCTCCAAAATGTGGAGCCATTGGGAATGTTAGAAGATAACTGCGTTGATGGAGGTATGGGGAAGTAGTTAATCTTCTACTTGTTACAAATAGCATCTTTGAGGGTTGGCTGCTGTAGATGGTACCCCTGATAGTCAAATGTGGCCTGTCAGAATTTTGTAGTGTCCAGTGGCCTCTGATATGGCATCACCTGCTGTAACTTATTCCCATGGGATTCCCCCTTTCTAACAGTGACTCCAGTCTGCTCCATTTTATGCCCACTAGCTGGTGTCCTTTGACTCCTAGGAAGTTGAAGAAAAACTTGAACATGTTTACATCAGGTGGTTTGCACCTTCACTGACTTATTGCTTCTCTGGATCAGGGTGTAGATACTTTCTTTTGGGAAACCAAAATATTAACAGCCTGTAGCTTTTTTAATAAATCTGAGTCACCTTTAGTTTAGCCTCATTGTTTTGAAAGAACTTTGGCACAAGTCTCTTTCCTTTTCTAATGAGTATGGTTTACTTAGTCATGGCAGTGTGATGTTTGTATTTTTAGCCTTACCTCCATTATTACTTAGGAAGCAGCCCCAGTTTTGGACTAGTAACTGGGTCAGCTTTGCATCATATAAGGTGGGGTTAATCTTTCATACCTATACTTTGGAATTGGTGAGTAACACTAATAAAACAGGGAGGGTGGGTCTCAAGTATTTTGTATGTGTTTAGTTACTTGCTGGGTCCTGCATTTGTCTTTGGGCTTTAAAATGCTTGAACAAGCTGATAAGTGCATTTCCGAAGAATACTTTTAAGTTTAGGTTTCAGCTAGGAGGCCACAGTTGACTTGTAGTAAAGTAAAGCAGTGAATGATTATGGCTCAGTAGTAAAGTAAAGCAGTGAATGATTATGGCTCAGATGCTCTTCCCCTTGCTATACTGTATCTGCTGTAGCTTTTCCTGGGGAGAGATTTGTGTTCTGTTTGGCACAATTGACCTATTATACAGGTCTGCAGTGTTATATTTTTTTTTTCATTTCTATACTTCTGTATATAGATTTATTCCACTCTCATTACCATAGTATCAGAGTGTTTTCTAGTAGTGCATAAAGTAATTTGACTAACATTTGTCATATGTGATTTGTTCTCTCTCCTTTTCTCCCTAGGGGAAGACTTGTATGTGCTGTGTAAATGTTCCTTGTTTTGTTAGGGTTTTGTTTTGGGGCATTTCTTTTAAATACACACATAGCTCTGTTTGTTTGAGAAGGCAGGTCAAAGAAGTGCACCTTGCACTTGGAGCAAAAGGTGGTGAGGTTTGTGATATACCTCGCTTCTTGTGGGAGTTACCGAGAGAGCTTGACTGTCTCCTGCATGAGCTGGCTTTACCATTATGGTATGCAAATTCCATTGTACCTCAGGAATGGAGTTACTGATGAAGGTCGTCTTCATCCTGGAGTTTTGGCAATTGTTCAGATATGCTGGGCCCAGGCCACTGAGTCTTGAAGATAAGGACTGGGGCCTTGGACTTAACTGTGTTCTACGGGATGCCAGCATAGAGAGAGGAATGGAGACTTGATATGCTTGTGGCAACCTGTGTTGCTGAGGAGACTAGGCGCAGCGTTCTGTAGTAGCACGGTCTCTTGGCCAACTGGCGGTATTAAAAGTATTATTCATTGATGCTATGTGAGATCTTAGTGTTGGCAAAGAATCCAGGAGCAGTCTAAACTATTGCTGGATTCACCAGGTGTGTGTGCGCACCTTTGCAGCTATAGTGCAGTCTCCGTTGGTTGCACTCCTCAGAGTGCTTTCCTCTGCCCACCAACGTAATGTCCATCTCGTTCGGATTCAGCTTCAAATAGCTGTTCATTTACCAGCTGATCCTGTCCAAGCATTGGGCTATCTTGATGGGAGTGGTATGGTCAGAGTGGTAAAGGGTAGCCTAGAATGGTCATCTACATATCGTTGACATGAGAGCATGTTGTCTTGTCAGTTCACCTAGTGGCTGCATATAGATCTTAAATAAGACCAAAGAGATGATCCTTATGAGACCCCCACAAGTGATGGGTCTAGTGGCAGAGATGCAGCTTACCACTACTCTTTTAGTGCTTCCCTCCAGGAAGGATTTTAAACCATTTTAGAACATAGGATCTGTGACGGGTTGGATCACAGAAACCCCCTTGGGAGCTGCCGCCCGATGTGCAAAGACTACTTCTATTCCTGTTTTCCCTGCCAGCTCAGTGGCTTCAGCACCCTGTCTTGCTGAAGCCAGACACACCCGTCTGCTCCAACACAGACCCAGGGCCTGAATTACCTGCCCCAAAGCTGCAGGTTTACCTGAAAACAGCTCACAGAAGTGTGCTTGTCTTTAGCACTCAGACGCCCAACTCCCAGTGGGGTCTAAACCCAGATAAATCCGTTTTACCCTGTATAAAGCTTATACAGGGTAAACTCATAAATTGTTTGCCCTCTATAACACTGATAGAGAGAGATGCACAGTTGTTTGCTCCCCCAGGTATTAATACATACTCTGACTTAAAATCACTTTCTACTTATTAATTATTAAATACAGAAAGTAGGATTTAAGTGGTTCCAAGTAGTAACAGACAGAACAAAGTAAGTCACCCAGCAAAATAAAATAAAATGCGCAAATCTATGTCTAATCAAACTGAATACAGATAATCTCACCCTCAGAGATGCTTCAGTAAGTTTTTTCTCAGACTGGACACCTTCCAGGCCTGGGCACAATTCTTTCCCCTGGTACAGCTCTTGTTCCAGCTCAGGTGATAGCTAGGGGATTCTTCATGATGGCTCCTCTCCCTCTCTGTTCTCTTCCACCCCTTTATATATCTTTTGCATAAGGCGGGAATCCTTTGTCCCTCTGGGTTCCCCCACCCCTCACTGGAAAAGCACCAGGTTAAAGATGGATTCCAGTTCAGGTGACATGATCACATGTCACTGCAAGGCTTCATTACTCACTTGCCAGCACACACATATACAGGAAGACTCACAGGTAAATACAGCCATCTGCAGACAATGGCTCTGGTTAATGGGAGTCATCAAGATTCCAAACCACCATTAATGGCCCACACTTTGCATAATTACAATAGGCCCTCAGAGTTATATTTTATATTTCTAGTTTTAGATACAAGAGTGGTACATTTATACAAATAGGATGATCACACTCAGTAGATTATAAGCTTTCTGATGATACCTTTTGCATGAAGCATATTCCAGTTACATTATACTCACTTATTATCATGTTTTTATAAAACTATTCCAATTACATTATATTCACTTATCATGTTTTTACAAAACCATATAGACTGCACAACGTCACAGGATCTCTGTCACTTCTCCCAGGCAGTGCAGAAGTATCTTAATGTTAACAGTGTTGACTGGTGCAGAGAGGTCCAGTAGGAGGAGAATGGATGTCTCCATCCACTGATAGCAAGAGATAATCTATCACTGCCACAAAATCAGTTTCCATCCTGTACCCGGGCCTGAATCCAGCTTGTGTTGATTGGAGGATGTTCGCTTCAGTTTGATGAACTTGTATTAAGCCTTTGGCTAGAGTCTTATTACACTAGGAAAGTTTTGGCTGGAATAGCTATACTTGTATAACTTACTGGCAAACCCTCCTAGTGTAGATGTAGCTTATACTGACACAAGTGCTGCTGGCAACATAGCTTGTACCAGTTCCCCAAGACACGTAAGCTATACCAGCAAAACACTTTTATGGCACCAGAAGTGCATCTACACTGGGACTTATACTGGCATAATTATGCTTAGGGCCCTACCAAATTCACTGTCCATTATGGTCAATTTCACGACCATAGGATTTGAAAATTGGTAAATTTCACATTTTCAGATGTTTAAATCTGAAATTTCATGATATTGTAACCGGTCGGGGTCCAGACCCAAAAGGGGATTGTGTGTGGGGGGTGTCGCAAGCCTGTTATGGGGAGGTCATGGGATTGCCACTCTCACTTCTGTACTGCCTTCAGAGCTGGACTCTGAAGGCAGCAACTGCGGAGCTTCTTCCAGCTGCAGCAGATTCCTGGAGGTGGGTCTGATCTCTTCTCTCTCTTTCTCCTCTCTCCCGCCCCTGCCCCCCCACAGCTGTGCAGGAGATGGACAAGTCCTGTCCCTCCCCTGCCTCACCGGAGCTAGGAGCCCCCTTTGCTGGGGCGCTCCTGGGGATGTCAGATTTCACAGGGAAGGGCTTATTTCACGGTCTGTGACATGTTTTTCATGGCCGTGAAATTGGTAGGGCCCTAGTTACACTGGTATAAACTAAGTGTTGCCCACATATGGTTGTTCTAGCAGCTTGTTCAGGAATGGAAGTTTTGATACTGGGTAGTAGTTGCCTAGAACAAATGTATCCGGGTGGATTGGGGGGAGGGATAGCTCAGTGGTTTGAGCATTGGCCTGCTAAACCCAGGGTTGTGAGTTCAATCCTTGAGGGGGCCACTTAGGGATCTGGGGCAAAATCAGTACTTGGTCCTGCTAGTGAAGGCAGGGGGCTGGACTTGATGACCTTTCAAGGTCCCTTCCAGTTCTATGAGATAGGTATATCTCCATATATTATTATATTATATTTATTTCTTCTGTGCTGGTTATACTATTGTCTGTTGGAGGAAAGGATGATTCCTTCTGAAATACCAGTTCCTCATTCAGGATTATAAGTGGCACTGTCTTCTCTCTTTCACAAGCTGAGAAGAGGTCTTGGGTTGAAATGCCTCTAAGATATCCAGTAATTCTTGAATGAACGTACTGGACTCCAGGAATTCATGTGGGCTCTTACTGGCTGGTACAGGGGAGCAGACCCATGTTTGAGAAGCATTCCTGCAAGTGCATATTCTTTTCCATCAAGTAGGATACTAGTCCTTTGCAGTGCTTGGTACTATGTTCTGATGTGGCCTGTCAGGCACTCAGGATTGATGAAGGGGTTTGCCATCCTGGACAGCTCCTTAGGGTGGGATTTGGAGGCTGATAGGAAGGTTCTCCTACCCTGTAATATAGCCTCAGTATAAGCTTGGAGAAAGTCTGTCTCTGTTTTCCACCATCAGTGCTTAAGTTTCTGACCTCCTCTTTCTATTACAAGGTATCAAACACCCAAGGAGATCTGTTGTGGGTGAAGAGGAGGAGCTGGCTGGGTGTGTGTGTGTGTGTGGATGGTCAAGGTTCACCAGATTAACTCCTTGCCTTGTGGGTGGAGTGCTGTTGTCCATTGGCATGCTTTGGAATCCACTGCAGTTTGCCTTTTATCAAATCAGGGTCATGGGTCTTTCTCTGTTTCTGGGAGCTGGAAAAACTCTTGATAACTGCTTTAATGAGATGATGGTCTGTCCAGAAGACAGTGGCTGGGTTGTGGTCATCTTGATATTGGCATCTAATCCGAAGATCTGGTCCAAGGTGTGACTGGCTGTGTGGGTTGGACTGGAGAGAATCTGAGAGAGACAAGTGAGGAGAGGGGATTTGGGGTTTTGAGAAGAGTATCAGACACATGTCTCCCTTTAATCCTGTCCAAAACTGGGAACACAAGGTAACATAGGAAGCCTAAGAAGATGTGGGTGTAACTTTCTACTAAGTTATATAAGCTTGTTTTTTGTGTTGAACAGTGTTTCTATATAAAACAGGCTTGTGGGCAGTAGTTAAAATTGGGTCTATAAGTAATGTCCCTGATGGGGGATGATTAACATGATGGCATTGGGGTAGGGCAAACCTGAAAAGGGGAATGTATATAATTCTTGGGATAAAAAATTTGGGAAGTTGATAATAAGATGCATCCAGAAGCAGAGTCAGATGAACCTGAATTCAGTCTCACTAGTCAAAATTTGTAGTTAAGATACCGAGGACGAGTTGCTTATGTAAAGGGTGTGACTTCCATCATGATAATAGAAACAGTGGGTAGCACAGGAGTTAAAGATAGTACATAGCAACTAATAGATTAATATATTTAATAGCAAAGCAAAATTTTAAATTTAAAGGGACACAGTTGATTTAAAAATCACACTTGTCTGCAAAGTTATATATTTGATATGATGTCCTAGATGTTTCTCCAGTCATTCAAGATGGGATGGTTCCTGCCTGGAGGAGCTCACAGTTTAAGGATAGGCATGTGGATAGAGGCTAAGGAAGGGCGCAGTAAATAGGGATGGTTCTTATACAGGTCAGCTAGATTCTTTGTAGAAAGCATGACAAGCGGAAGTTTAAGAGGGGCTTAAATGTGGGCAGGGTAGTGGCCTTGTAGATGAGCTGAGAGGTCCTATCATGCATATAAGAGATGTAATCTTGTGAAGCTGATAGATGGATGGTCAAAGGCCCCGTCTACACTACCCGCCGAAATCGGCGGGTAGCCATCGAACTATCGGGGATCGAATTATCGCGTCTTGTCTGGACGCGATAAGTCGATCCCCGAACGCGCTACTTCGAACTCCGGTACTCCTGCAGGGTGAGCGGAGTTACCGGAGTCGACGTGGGAGCCGCGAACTTCGATCGCGGCGCCGCGCGGACGCGAGGTAAGCGCGCCAAATTCGAACTAAGATACTTCGACTTCAGCTACGCGAATAGCGTAGCTGAAGTCGAAGTATCTTAGTTCGATCCCGCCCCTAGTGTGGACCAGCCCAAAGACATGGCTGCAGAGTGGAGGGAGCAGGGTGACATGAAGCTTGACAAACAAAATGGGGCAGAATTGCATAGAGCTCTGAATATGGTGATAAGAGTTATTTGTAACAATTTAAGGTTAATACCTTTTTAGTTTTTCTCTAATCCTTCACTTTATTGTGGGTTTGTGTACTTGGTGAAGTTGTGTTGTCATATACACAAATCATCACCCATCCATCTCCATTGCTACTATGATCAGTACTCCGCACAATAACTTTCAGTATCCCTGGGTCCTAAATATGCTTATCACAACATGTGGTATACCTCATCCTGTGCAGCAAATGTCCCAACAACTACTATGTGGGTGAAATCAGACAATCGCTACACTGTGGAATGAACTCTCACAGAAAAATAGGACCAATACACCTTATTGCCCATAAGCAAACACTTTTGATAAAGCGATCACTCCATATCTGGCCTTTCAGTCTTTGTCCTCAAAGGAAACCTGCACAACACCTTCAAAATGAGTCTGGAAACTCAAATTCATAAGTCTGCTGGACATTAAAAATCATGAACTTAACAGAGATGCTGGTTTTATGGCTCATTACAACAATTTGTAATGCGTCCTGCTAACCCTATTTTGTGTTAGAACTGCACAAGTGTTAATTGCCCACTTCATTCATGGTCTACAATGTGATTGAAGCCCTTATGCTTAGCAATCTGTCCCTCCTTGTATTTAGATAGGACACTTTCTGGTTACCTTCTCAAGGCCTGAGGAAGAGCTTTGTGGGGCTTGAAAGTCTGTCCAACTTCTGTTGGAGGAAGGGTCCAATAAAAGATACTGTCACCCACCTTGTTTCTCTCATATCTTGGGGCCAACACCGTTACAACAACACTATAGTCATTCTTGCTGTCTCCTGTATAGTCAAATTGTGTTTTCCTCTTTGTGGGTCTTTGTTATAAGAGAAGAGAGATTATGGTTAAAATAGGAAATATTGTAAAACCACAGCCTGGCTGGAGGATTGAGGGGGCAGGTTTAACACCTGGAACTGTTTTTATATTTCTTTTAATAGATGCTGCCAACTTGCTCTAGTCAAACTTTTCTAACAACATTTCAGGATCTATTTTCAAGTATTTCAGCGTCAGTTGCTTTTAACCTTTTTATCTGGAGTTGACATGTCACATTTAGTAGTACAAAAAGAGGTAGAACAAACATACCTAATTGCTTGTACACCATCTCCTTCAAGTCACCCAAATCTTCTAGTACATACGGTGTGGCTGTTAAAGTGCCTGGGGATGCGTATTTAGAAAAACAGACAAACTCATGGTGAAGGACATTCAAGCAATGGTGACAGCTTCAAATGCTTGTTTTCCACTTCACTTGATGACTGAACTTCTTCTAGCAAGGAATTCAGTGTTCCTTCATAACACTTAGAGAAAGCTAGTATCTGAACTTTCCTTTGTACTATCCTCTTATCAAACAGGCATTAGTGCCCAATATATCTATATCTACACTTCATTTTAAACCTCTTTTATACTAGCATATTATTCTCAAAGAAGCTGCCAGTCATTGATTCACTTCAAGTTTTTGGCTTCCTAATATTAGATAGCAGTGGGCTTCTTATATTCTGATCAGTTGCAGACCTGGTGCATCCAGCTTGAGCCACTACCAGTTAACCTTACCGCTTATTCAGATTGAGGCCTCCCGTTCACACTTTCTTTGACTGCTTACTGTATTTGTCTCCAGTCTCTTTTTTGAACAGTTTGTGACCCCTGCTGTGATTTTTCTCCACCGCTCCAAAAAAGCCTCATGAATGAAATACTACATCTAATATCTTGTATAATTTTTTGGGGTTTTGAAGCTAGCTGACCCCCAGATCCGCACAGCACACAACAGCTGTCAGAAATGGTGCTTTGAAAGGGATGGGGCGCATGTCTCCAGGGCAGCCAAGTTCAAAACAATGAGCAGAGCGGTCACTTGAGGCATTATGGGACAGCTCTGGAGGCCAATTACAGAACAGAAAGCAATCAAGTGTGTACACTGGCAATAGAGCGCTGGAGCCTCTGCACAAATAGCCTTACCACTCTCGTTGAGGTGGTTTTTTGCAGCGCTGCAACTGAGGAGTTTCTGCGCATGAAGTGGCTTGGCAGTGTGTACACGTCTGCAGTTTGAGCACAAAAAGCTGCTTTACTGTGCAGAAACTTGCCCGTGGTTTTCATCCTATTTACCATTGTGGGTCTCACATGAAGCTCTGTTATGTGGGCCACATCCACACAATATATATAATACCTGCATGGCCCTGAGGTTGTCACATGGGCCACAGCTGCATGCCGATAAGGGCCGTGGGTTGAGAACCTCTAGTCTAGGACAAGTAAAAGATGGATACAAACTTGGGAGTACAAGAAAACAATGTTAAGTAAGCATGATAGACAGTAGTCTCAGCATGCCAGCAGCTGTACTGAAGGAGGTATTGATCATGTATGTATAATATCAAATGACTTTTGTGTGCTTCATTTTACAACCTTAACATACTAGCTAAATTAAGCAATGTTAGAGGAATGTTCGCTACATCTGTGTAGACTGGTGGTTCTCAACCAGGGGTCTGGGAGCCCCTGGGGGGGCCACATGCAGGCTTCAGGGGGTCCACCAAGCAGGGCCAGCGTTAGACTCGCTGGGGCCCAGTGCAGAAAGCCGAAGCCCCACCGCATGGGTCTTAAGCCCAGGGTTGAAGCTGAAGCCTGACCAATGTAGCTTTGCGGGGGCCCCTGTGGCGTGGGGCCCCAGGCAATTGCCCAGTTTGCTACTCCCTAATGCTGGCCCTGGCTTTTATATGCAGAAAAACAGTTGTGGCAAACGTGGGCAGTGGAGTTTTATAGCATGTTGAGGGGGCCTCAGAAAGAAAAAGGTTGAGACCCTCTGTTGTAGACTGAGAGAATACTCATTTTTGCTCTGTGCACTGAGTTGATAACTAGTTATGTGGTGATAGAATTCTGTAACCTCCATTTAAAAGACTAGCAGTCAAGACTAGCCCCTAGAACTTTCTCTCAGTAACTTGATTTATTAGCCAAACACATCAATATACAAGACTACTACATCTTTCTAATCTATAGTATTGCCAAAAGTGAACTGCACACAACTTTTTTTTTGAAGTCCCAAACACTCAAGGCTTTTTAAAAAAACCATGGCTATTGTTAAAAAACATAATTGGCACTATAGCTTAACAGAACAGTTTTAGATCCTGAGAAATCTGACCTGAAGGCTTCGTGCGTGTGTGTGTGTGTGTGTGTGTTTTTAAAGCCAGTGAATGACCTCACAAATGCCACAAACAGAATGAAAATAGAGGGTGTCTTAAATGGCTTGACTCTTTTGACCTTTGTTTATGGTAGCTGCCATAAACAATGAGGAAGATAGCAGGCTGCAGCTCAGATTCCTCAGGGTCTCAGACTCTCTAATTGAATTAAAGTACTAAGGATAGTTCAGTGTCTTTTAGGATCTTACCTGTGTTTTGGAACAGAGCAAACAAAAAACACTGCTTAAACAGTTAACCTTAATTTGCTGCCCTTTTTTTTTTTAAACCCCCCCCCCCGGGACAAAATTGAGTCCATTATAGTGGATGCATGCTTCCAAGAGGCAAGTAAAATTTGTCCAAGTAAAGAGGGGTATCTGTGTTTAAGAGCTCATTAAAATTTAAATACAGGGTTTTCCTCATGCCCTAGTCCCACCAAGGTCTTTGAAAAAGGCTGGGATTCCATAATATGAAACTATTTGCTAGATGGCATAAGAATACTGTACAAGATGCACGTTTAGTGGGGCAGTCCAGCTAACCATTTAGGCCATGTCTGCACTGCCATTTTTGTCGGTGTAACTTATGTTGCTCAGGGGTGTGGAAAAAACTCGCCCCTCGGAGTGACATAAGTTACACCAGTGAGGACAGTGCTATGTTACCCGGAAAGTTGCTACCGCTGCTTGTGGAAGTGGTTTTATTATGTTGATGAGAGAGCTCTTTCCTGCTGTAAGCTCGTTAGTGTAGATGTGGCCTTCGACTGAATGACCTGCTATATTTCTGTGCTGGTGTAGGTTTGTCCCCTATTGTAAACTTCCTGTTAATCTGATTTCTAAAACTCCAAAGCAATGGGGGTTATTTCTTTGGGAGACTCTTCTACAGCCAAAGGCACATCACTATCAGATTTCTTTAAATATGGTCACTATAGAAATATCTGAAATGTGATTCTTTTCTACATCCTTGGGGCTCTTCTAAAGAAAGGTTATACCACTGACAATACTGGTGCAGTTTCAGCAATACAACCCCTTTAGTGTGGACACAGTATCTGTATAAAGGTGCTTATTCCAGTATTCACCTTCCTTCGTGGGAATAAGTTATACTAGTATAAGGTACCTTTTTACTGATTACCCCAAAACCCACTCTCGCTCCCTCCACATACACACAACACACTCCCTGTCACACTCCACCCCACCCCACCCTATTTGAAAAGCACATTGCAACCATTTGCATGCTGGGATAGTTACCACAATGCACTGCTGTCTGTGGCCGTTGCAAGAGCTGCTAATGTGGCCACGCCAGTGCGCTGTCAGTGTGGACAGACTACAGCGCTTTCCCTACAGCGCTCTACGAAACCTGGTTTAACTCCAAGCGCTCTACATCTGCAAGTGTAGCCATGCCCTCAGTGTAGATCGTGTACTCCACTGAAACATTACAGCAGTGCAGCTGCACTGGTGTAGTGCTTTGAGTGTAGACTTAAAGTGTACCCTCACTCTTGGTTTGATAAGTGTCCTGTGATGCACCCAAATGCCTTTGAACTTCTGTACACACATTCTAATGTTTTCTCTTGTATGGAAAGGCTAGTGAACATTCAAATGTTCTTGCATATGAAGACGTTAATTGTTGTGTGCTCAAACTGAGCTGAAAGCTTCATCTCAAATTGATCACTTAATTATTGTCTTCCACCAGTTATAATGATTTTAAGAGAGTTCTCATCTAAAGCACACTTGTGGGTGCTGTAAAAATAATTCCTTCCACTTAAATTTCATTGACTTCAAACCAGCTACAGACAAATGCTATTACATATGGCCGTGACTGTAGCCAAAAAGGCTTGAGCATTATGATTGCAGCAAGTTGAATTTGGATCTTTGATGTCAACTTGTTAGGGATTAGATTGTAGTTAGCAAACTTGCCTTCTGACTTTAGTGCAGGCAGCACAATAAAGAAAGGGCTCCCAAAACTTTCCCTTTCATGCATTTTGATGTACCAAATATGTGTAATGCCCCTCCTGTGTATATTTAATGAATCCCAGGCCACTGGGCTGAATGTGGCAAAGCTTGAACATTGGAGGTGTAAAATGAGAAACAGAATTATTTTGCAGAGTGGCCTAAATTCTTGTGGTTATAAATCAAAGTAGCTACTTACTGATATACAGGGCTATTATATCAATATTGCATCAGTGCCTAGGAACCCCAGTTATTGACACTGACCTCATTGTGCTAGGCACTGTATACACACCCACAAAAAATGATGTATGTAATATACAAGAGTTAGGTAGTACAGTAATAAAAAATAAACAAATTCACTCACATTTAAAATAACAAAATAAATGTATAACACCTGTCATAAACCTCTCCACTCCTGAAATCCTCCTCTTTCTAAAAGACTGAGGGGTGGGAAGATGAGTGGTGTTATGTGCTTTGGAAGATTAGAATGTAGCTTCTGGCAGACGAAAGGTGGGGAACAAGTTCCAAAACCGACTGCCCTGCTATCAGCAATCCCTAGTTTGTATCGTGGAAGTGCCAACTCGGCTGCCTCTGCTGATCTCAACAGTGGCAGTATTGTTGCAGGGAGGCAGGCAATCTCAAGGGAAATGAAGATCCAGCCACTCAAAGGTTTATAGGTGAAAACTAATGTTGGTCTCTGAAACTTCTGCATAGCCAATGCAGATCCCAGAGCACTGGTGTATGTCTACAATAGCCCTTGCATTGGTGACAGAAAAATGTGGGATACTATCAGAAATGTCAGTGTAGACAAGGACACTGAGCTGCCATATTCTGCTCTAGTTTCCGTTTAAATGGTCTCTGCTAATAGCAATCAATCTTGAGCTCATAAAATTGTGATTACTATGGCAAGTCCCCATTGAAGTGGTCTTCTTACTAGGTACAGATACGGGAAGAAGGGAACAAAAGACTATTGCTCTTGGCCACAGCTATTATGTGGGCATCCAGGAGCAGCTCAAATTTTAACCTAAGTTGAGCATCAATGTTCTAAATGGCAGTCTCAATCCCTCAGTTAGAGGTACCCATACATCTTGACTACTTCCCCAGCCCAGTAACATTGGTCTTACACAATTTGAATGTGACTGGTATTTTATGCTTTTTAACATAAAGTGGAGTAGTGGGGCTCTGTTTCAAGTCAAGCAAAAATCCTTCTATTTTAAGGGTAGTGGTTAGTCTAAATGCTGCAGCTGTTAGAATCCCCATGGTATTTACATTGTATGTTAACATAAATGTAATGAGTGCCCTGTATGTAGATGAGCACCTATAGTTCTAGTCTTCAAAATAACCCTTTCAGGGCAGGGTGCTGTATTTGCTCCCTTGCTCCTGCTCACATCCACTATAGAACAATAGTACATGTCCTTCTGGAGCACACAAGCACACTGTGTACAATGAACAATTGCCTTTGATACACTACATTTCATTAGTCTAAAACCAACTTCCAAGAGACCACGTTGGCTCATTAGAGGGGGAGAGAGCATGTGGGGAACTTCCATTCAGTTTGGGAAAGGCTGTTAAAGTGCCACTTCACAAAATGATCACTCCATATCCTTTTCTCTCAAGACTGAGAGGTACAAGGGTGAGGTAATATCTCTTACTGGACCAATGTCAGGTCCTGAAGAAGAGCTCTGTGTGGCTCGAAAGCTTGTCTCTTACTGGACCAACTTCTGTTGGTGGAAAAAGCCACTGCTTCACCCACCTTGTCACTTAACAAGAGTAGCCATAGTTAATGTAGTGGATGGAATTTTATATGCCAGGAATAATAGGAGAAAATTGAGCAAAGCAAAACTTTGACTGAATATCAAAAACCATCCTACCATTGATATAATTTAACTGGAAGTGATCTCATAAGGGAAGTTGTAGGACACATCTGTATCTACATTGCACAACATACTAGGAAAATGCACTGTATGTAATCTTGCTTCGACATGAAGAACTGCTTCGTACTCTTCCAGGTCTAGCTCCTGTGTTTTATTTGTGTTGTGAAATCATGATGTATCTTGATACTCCCAACCTTTAGATTTTTAGGCTATGTAGAGAATTGTGGAACTCTGTAGAACTGGCAGAATAGTTCAAGGGGTAATGGTAGCCCTGTAGCTGTGATGGTGTGGAAGTTAGCAGAGAGAGCTATTGGCTTGTAGAAACCTTGCCTTTTCAGTTCTTGGTAATTCACTAAGTCCTCTCCACACATGTACTTTAACACCATGCTGCATGGTGAACTCTTATGAATCTCTGAACCTAAAAACCAATGTCTAGAAGCAGTCAGTTTGGTGGACTAAAGGATTAAGGCAAACTCTAACTCAGGGGTAGGCAACCTATGGCACGTGTGCCGAAGGCGGCACGCAAGCTGATTTTCAGTGGCACTCTCACTGCCCGGGTCCTGGCCACCGGTCCGGGCGGCTCTGCATTTTAATTGAATTTTAAAAGAAGCTTCTTAAACATTTTAAAAACCTTATTTACTTTACATACAACAATAGTTTAGCTATATATTATAGACTTATAGAAAGAGACCTTCTAAAAATGTTAAAATGTATGACCGGCACGCGAAACCTTAAATTAGAGTGAATAAATGAAGACTCGGCACACCACTTCTGAAAGGTTGCCGACCCCTGCTCTAACTGCTTCATTCCAGCAGAAGGATACCATATGTCTTTCAGAAGGTATCAGATGCTTTTATGTCAGACAATGCCCAGTCAGTCCTGTTGTAACATCAGGAAAGACTGTTTTTTCTAGTTTCTGTACTGCTGATCTCCCTTAGATAGTAATATTAACGTATGACACAGAAAACTTTTTTGTAGCCACTATCCTGAATGGTGATGGTCTCCGCTTGGTGTCAGACTGGATGAAAGGGACAACAAAATCCAGAATTCATCTGTTATGCTCGTTTGCAGAGCATGCACTATCTAGAATGGTCTGCAGTTGCCACCTATGTCGTGTGAAAGGAAAACCAACACAATGCATTGTTTGAGATCTTTTGGTGGCTGCATAAGGTACTCATGTGAGAGACAGGTGGGTTGGGTCAAGGGCAGGGGAAAAATGCAGAAGCCACGAGTCCGTCGCCTTTGTTAAATATAATGTAGGACACTACACTGAACTTGTTATGAAACTAATTAGTGACTATAACAATAGGATGCAGTGTGGTCTAGTGCAGGGGTTCTCAAACTTCATTGCACTGCGACCCCTCCTCTGACAACAAATTTCTACACGACCTTAGGGGGGGACCGAAGCCTGAGCCCACCCAAGTCCCGGCACCCTGGGTGGGAGGGCCAACGCCTGAGCACCACTGTCCTGGGTGTGTGTGGGGGTGTCAGTCGAAGCTCAAGGGCTTCAGCCTGAGGCAGGGGGCCTGTAACCTTTCTTAATCAAAATGTTGTATGGTATCAATTCAAATACCTTACAGAAGTCTATATTTGGGGCATCTAGTAAAATGTTCTTAAACAATCCTCAGTTATCACTCACTTTCCATTCCAGTAGTAACTCAGGATGTCAAGAGTTTGCCAAACCCATCAAAGAATTCTTGAACTGCCCTGTCTACCCTACCTTGTTTTCTCAGAAAGCCAATCCATTATACCATCCCTACAGGAAGACTCAGATCTTTAAGCATCCTAAGCCAGGCTTGTTTGTCTTCATTATAAGTGAAATCTTAAGCTGGGAAGGAGCCCCCTACTCTGGGGATATTATGCAGTTCAGACATCTTGGGGAGAAAGGCATGAAGTTCATGTTCAGGTCTCTGGGCTTTTTAAGACTGATTTGGCCAGAATGACTTTCACTGGAGGCAAAACTGTCCCTTGTTGGCTGCCTCTGCAACAGGTGCATTTAGGCATCAACTTTTGAGGATGTGCCAGAGGGCCCTGTGCTGGTTTTAGTGGAACTATATTTTCTACTTCCTTCCCCTTCTACACCTCCCTTTGAGGGTCAAGTGTCTCAATTTTTTAGATATTGCAGGTACACCTCTACCCCAATATAACGCGACCCAATATAACACAAATTCGGATATAATGCGGTAAAGCTGTGCTCCGGGGGGGCGGGGCTGGGCACTCTGGTCGATCAAAGCAAGTTGGATATAACGCGGTAAGATTTTTTGGCTCCCAAGGACAGCGTTATATCGAGGTAGAGGTGTAACTCTTGTGCTATAGCTAGGTTGACTTTCCTTCTTCCCTGTGCGTTGAAGTCCAGTTTCCAGTAAGGCTTCTGGAAGTAGAGAAATTGAGTGCCTAATAGAAGAAGATTGGTATGTATGCCCTTGGCATGTAGGGCTTGAGGGACTTGTGTGTCTTCTAAATGTGACTGCTACTTAAAGATTCTGTAACCACAAGGTCAGGTATGCGCTTTGCACAGTGTGGTTCTGTATAAACTGGTAAGTTACAAATTGCTAGAACAGTATTGCTGGTTATAGTTTACTATTAGCAGAACTTGGTTAAGTGTAATTTCCCAGTCTATGCCATAACATTGAGTTTAAAACACTTGGTCAGAAAACCAGTCTCTACATTTAGAGAGTGTTTTAAATAGAAAACTACAGCATGGATGACCTGCAGGTAATTTTTTTCCTGGTTGTAAGGTAGCTAGTATTTCCAAGTTTTAAACTCCTGTGAATTTAAACACACTGATTACCATATGTAGTGGCTTAATGCTTATTATTTTAGGCTGAAAAATGGCTGATTGCAATGGAGAGTTTAAGAACTATGCTATCAAATTAAAATGTTTGTTCCATTTTTTGCTTTTATTAATAGGTACGATGCAGGAACACGTGCTTATTACTGTCTCTTAACTTGTCATTTGATGCTTCATTCTATCGTAATAAAGGTTCACAGTACAAAATTCTTCCCGAGTTCCCTGATACAACGTTATAATTCTCTGTTCTAGACTCAACTCCTTTATGCAGCCACACTTCCATATATAAGCTGCTGAATATATTTTCAAGATAAAAATATGCAGGTAACTATGGAAATATCCACCCATAGAACTCTGAGAGAACAAACATCATTTGTAAAAATGTGTGTGCATGGATATTCACTTCTGAGTCTTCTTGGTCCTGCCACATGTTCTGATGGATATTGAAAATCATTTTACATTTCTCTTGGTAACATTATAAAACTTATTAAAGAATGAGCTTCCGTGGCTTCTTCAGTGTTTACTACAGAAATGGTAGATTCATAAACATGGTGTGGTGATTGGATACCTCTTTGGATATGTCTACTCTGCATTGAAAAACCCACAGCTGGCCCAAGTCAGCCGACTCAGGCTTCTGGGCTCTAAAATTGCAATGTATGCATTCAGGCTAGGCTGGAGCCTGGGCTCTGAGACCGTGCAAGTAGGGAGGGGTTCATTCCATCAGTGCACAGGATGGACTGTACGTGGGAATTAATCAGATTTGTGTAATGAAGGAGTCCATCCTGTGCACTGAATGAGGCAGGAGTCTGGGGGACTTGGGTTGGGGGAGGAGTATGTGATCATGTAATTACAGTCTGTTAGAATGCATATGCACAATGGAACTGAATTAAGGTGGACCAGGCATCAAGCATTTTTCAGCTTTTGAGTGCTTGACTTTACTACCTTAACATTCTTATTGTAGTTTAATCGCTGTAAATGCATACACCTTTTGCCATCTCTCATGCTGTAGATAGCAAAACAATAACAAACTTTATCATGAATCCATAACTTGGTTTTAATCTTCTGCCTTTTTCCTTGTGAAGCACTTAATTAATTTATGTGCATTGGCAACAAAAACTTGACATCTGAATAAACTAAACAAAGTTTGAACTAATAGCTTGTCTTTTTGCCATAAGGATGTATTTGTAACTGCCAGCTGTGACATGTTTGTGAAGGCACCACTTCATGTTAAGCAACACCAGGTGTTAATTTCTTGGCAGAAGAAAATTACAGAAGGCTAGTCATAAACTTTCTGAATCTCTGATCTGCTAGTAATCGGTATCTGAACCTGTATTTGTACAACGTCTTTGTACAAGAGAAATAGTGATGGGTGAGTTGTAATGGTTAAGCTCTGTATTCAGATGGAAGCAGGGATTTTTCTAGTGCACTTTCAGCTGTGAAAGAGCATTCCATGGAAATATAGCTGTGGGCAAAAGTAGGTGGTAGGTTCAAAATCTATTAGGAAAATGACATCTCTGTTCCTAGTTCAATAAAATAGCTTTGTGTAAATGCTAGCATCTGTTTAAAAGCTGCCTCGTTACTTTACTAGTGTTAAGGATTTGTCTAAGGTATCTTCTGTATTCAACTTGTTCTTAATTTCTCACCAGCACTTCTATGGTGCAGCTCTGTGGGTGGTAGCATTTTGAGCACTCTAGCTCATACAGAGTGCTGAAGACATTTTTAACAATGTCATCTAGACCTGCTCTAAGCAGAACTAGATGACATGGTGGTTTAAAATGTTGCATGATCTGCACTAGCAACATCAGCAAGCCTATGGGTAACAATTAATACTTGGAAAGAACTCAAAGCAGTACTGAAGCTTCCATTTAAAATAAAAAAAGGACTACATACGTAATCCTTATGGCTGTGAAGATAATGCAGTGTTTTCTTCCAAAGTCTATTTTTGTGGGAAGATGCATAGCAATACAAAACTTTTCATTCTGGCTAGGAAGTTTATTCCTTAGGTTAGTATGTTTTGGATACGCTTTCCTAACCCAATTCTTGATATGTACTGTAACTTTCATCCATAGATCTCAAAGCACTCTATTAATTGAAATGGATTAAAAGGGCTAACGGTGTTAACATAACCCAATCTCTGTTTAATGTTAAACAGTGTTTAGCAAGGTCCGGGGATTGTTATACAGATACCTAAGCCTGGCACCATGGCACAAACACCATTAAAAATCTTTTTAACCTTTTAACTAAAAATACAGAAAAGAAGGAAAAGCAGTTAAAGCATTTGAAATATAAATTATGAAATGCTAAAATGAAAGCCGTAACATCCCCTTCTCCCTTTTTCCCTTTAGCTGTAAACCATCTTTAGAAGGAAAAACTCCCTGTTTGAGAGTCTTAGGTGTTATGAGAGAAGGTAAGTGTCACTCCAGAAGATGTTTGGGATTCATCAGGAACTGGTAGGGGTGACAATATCATCTAGGTCCCTCTCTCTCTCTGGCCTGTTCTGGTCAGGACACCTCTTAAGATCAGGATGATGAAGGCCCATGGTTCCAGGAAACCTGTGAGGGACAGCCATAATGGTGTTGGAGTTTGGTCCAGTAGCCTTTGTCTATATTTTCATCTGTTTGTTCTTTTCCCCCACAATATTTTTCTACCCACCACTCCCTTTTGGATCTTTAATAGTCCATGCCCTCATTTTATCTACCAAATAGGCTTAATATCTGACACCAATTTTGGCTCTAACGTTTGGCTCCACATCTGTTGGTTTTTAACTTCAACACAGTCCTTGAATCATATCGATAGATCTCTTCTGTTTAGACTAGACTAATTCAGTTTTTGCCTCCCTTTTCCAGTCAACATTTGTTATAGGTTATTATGACATCTTATAAACTTTTTACATACTTCTTACAGTTGAGCTCACAACTCAGGTACATTTGTAGGCCCAGTTGTCACAACAATTCACAAAGCTGCTTTTATTAACTTTCAAGGCCCTTTATAGTCAATCCCCACCGTATCTCTCATTTGCTGTTGAGCTATTGGTGCTTGCCTCTGATCAGCCGTGATGGCAGCCCCCACTCCTCATGTGTTAAACTTCGTGCTTTCTCATATGTCTGCCCCACGTGCTTGGGAGGAGATCCCAGGAAATATCAGCAAAGTTACCTCATTGTTAACCTTTGAGTCCCTCCTCAAAACTCTCCTTTGCTATGAGGCCTACAAAAGACTTGACATCCGTTAGGCTGTTGGTGGGCAGAGACCACTGCGTGTTATGCTGACCACTGTTGTCTCATTGTTTCCTTGTATTCCCCCCATCGGTCTATCTGTATCAGTCAGTCTTTTGTCTTACGTTTAGATTGTAAGCTGTTTAGGGCAGGGGCCATCTTTTTGTCCTGTGTTTGTACAGTGCCTATCACAGTTGCATCCTGGTACATGACTCAGACTTCCAGTTGCTATGATAATACAAATAATTAAAGAAGGTATTGCCGATGCAGAGGCATTAAGAAACTAATTATTTTCCAGAGGAACTGAGAATCTGCTGCTGCCATGGACTTCAGTTGAATATATGAGTGCTCAGTAAGTGTGAAAATTAGGCCCTACAGCAGGGGTCGGCAACCTTTCAGAAGTGGTGTGCCGAGTCTTCCTTTATTCACTCTAATTTAAGGTTTAGCGTGCCAGTAATACATTTGAATGTTTTTAGAAGGTATCTTTCTTTAAGTCTTTAATATATAACTAAACTATTGTTGTATGTAAAGTAAATAACGTTTTTAAAATGTTTACGAAGCTTAATTTAAAATTAAATTAAAATGCAGAGCACCGACGGACCGATTGCCAGAACCCAGGCAGTGTGAGTGCCACTGAAAATCAGCTCGCTTGCCGCCTTTGGCACGCATGCCATAGGTTGCCTACCCCTGCCCTACAGTAAAAGTGCCAAAGACTCATTTTCAAAAGTCACATCTAAAATAAGATGTGCAAATCATATAGGGTAAACATTTCAATAAATGCCTAAAATTGAACAGTGAGATAGTGGCTGGTCTAGGAATATAACTCAGATGTTCTGACTTGAGCTTGTGCTCTGCCTATTTGGATCATGCTGTCTCAGGGTTACGAGAGTTCTTAATGTTTTTGCAGGCTTTTAGTTACAATTCTTAGTAGAAGGCCTGGACATGAACATGTAAAGCTTACCTTCTATTGATTGATAGTAGTGACCTATTCAGATTCAGTTGGTCCAGTAATCTTGTTTTGAACTTTGTATGGTATCTTTCTTGTACTTTCTATTAAAATGGCGAAAAGAGGTACAAAAAATATTGCATAGTTGACACTGGCCTCTGGAGCGATGTGAACCTTGATATACCAGATCTTGCTGAAACTGTGCACTAGAGTATTCCATGCTCTTTTCAGAATCTGATATTTCAGCTGGCACTAATTTTGATAATATTCCTTTATCACAATTCCAAAAGGGCCCGCTTTACTTCATGGGTCTAACGTCAAATTTAAGCGGCTTTCTGTAGCTGTGAAGAGAGGTAAGCTGCTAAAGAGCAGCAGAAACCAAGTATTTTAAAAAGATGGCTAACCCATGCTTTAAATGTCCCTAAAGCACCTTGCATGTGGGATGAGTGCACGTACTCCCAAGTGTCAGACCTAAGTGTTTACATTTGTCTGAAACAAGATTTGATGGCAATATTAACAAACCCTTCATTCTGCTTGGTTAAGTTCCCTCTAAGCTGCGTGGCTGCGCAACAGCCTATTAAGCGCCGTGCAGGCACTCAGGGCTGTGGCGGGGAGAAATGCCTCTTCCCCAGCCCCACCCTGCTGCAGTCGGGGGAGAGGGCCAGGGGGGAGTCCTCTCCCCACCATAGCCCCGGGACAGCCCGCACCCCAAACCCCTCATCCCATCCCTATCCCAGAGCCCACACCCCCAGCTGGAGCCCTCACCCTCCTGCACCCCAATCCTCTGCCCCACCCCGCCACATGAATTTTGTAGTGTAACAATATGGAGGTGATGTGTCACACATCACCTCCGTATTGGTGTACATAACAAAATTCATTCCACACATGCGTGGGGAAAAATTAGAGGGAACACTGCTGCTTGGTGAACCTTACTGCTTCCAGTGATTAGGGTCTTGTTTAAATGATCTTTTTTTTATAAAGCACCCCTTGCAGAAGCGCACAGGGTGCTGAACAACAATTATAAATCCGACTTCTTATTCATTAACAAAAGAACATCCTGACCTCAGTGAAATTACTGACGAGGTGGGTAAAGGGTACATTTTAAGAACATTTTAGCTAATACGTTTTAAAACCGTGTAGGCAGGGTGAGGTTGATCCTCCAAGGTTTCTAAAGATGAACCTTTAAAAGCCTAGTCTAGACAAGCCCCAAATGACACTTAATCACTGACGGGAGCACTTCAGTGCTCCCTTGAATCCAAAAAATGTCATGTTGCGTTGTAATACAGTCAGACTTAGGGCTGGTCAACACACACAAAATTGCACTGAAATAACAAGGTATTACCTTTAAGCCTGTTTAGTTGTTTTGCTGCAAGTCAGTGAATGAAAGTGGTTACAGTTGATTTTAGGCAAAGTTGGTTGACTTTGAGCCACTTTTATTCTGAAATAACTGTCCACACACACTTTTAAACCTATCTAGTTATTTTAGTTAAAGGGAACTGACTTGAGCTGATTTAATTAAGTTTTTGTATGCTAGCCCTTAGTAAACTGTTTATCCCATTGTTCTAAAAATTGTAATTGGCTTCCAATGCTCCATTCCAATCACGAAGGTTTCCTGAGACTGATATGGCACTGCAGTTAGTTGCTGACGTGTCCTGAAGCATGAGAGTTGGTATCCCTTTAATCCTTTTTATAAACTTTTATCCTAGCTGATGTAATTGTGGATGTTCTTCTTATCCATATAAATGTCTAATCCTTTTTTGAATCCTGCTAAGCTTTTGGCCTTGATATTGCTTAGCAGTTATTTCCAGAGGTTGCTTATGAATTGCTTGTTTTCTAAGATCAGTTTTAAATTTGTTGATATTTAGTGCTGAAATCACCAAAATTTTGAATTACAACATGTCTTGTTATGAGGTGGATGTCAAACCTTCCTGGTTGTGTAACGCCAAGACCTGCCTTATAGGTGTCTCCAAACTTCCAAGTGGCCTTGTGTCTCTCACCTTCTGGCCCCAGAATTTTTACTTTTTGTTCCCTCATTTCTTGAAGCCTGTCATCATATACATTAGATGGCCTGCCTGTTACTCAGAAGTCTCCAGCGAAAGGCTTCCTCATCTTCCTTTGGGCATCTGTAAACTGTGAACGCTCATACTTTTTTCCTGTAGACTTGAGAAATGGCCACACTGTTGAGACCGGTGGGACTTTTCAATCTTTTTTTCCCTTGAATTATAAAAAGGAAGGAGAAATTCTTTCCTTGTTGGTACAGAATGGTAGAGGGCCCCCAGGGCAAAGTGACCAGGGTTCAGTTTTACTCGATAGCCGTTAGTTAGAAGTCATTACAAAAGATGACTTTTATTATGGAATTGCTCTGTTTAAAGCCTAGCAGAAGACCCCACGTTTGTTTTCTCTTATCTGCTGTGTCCTCTCTTCCCAAACACAGTGCTAGCTAGTGTTTTGCGCATGGCCATTTAAAGGCAAAGGTATGCTGCAGGATTTTGTATTCCTTTCTAATCTAAGTGTTTCTACCAGTGTGGACAGAGAGAATACAAATCATCAAATACTTACCTTGTACATTTTTTTTTCTGTCTTGGTGATAGACTCCTGTTATTGATTATATTTGTTTACAAATAAGTTTCATTTCTGGAAACTGCCTTGGCTAGAGGGTGCAGAATTCCTTGGTTCTTAACTGCTACTTACCTGTAACCGAAAGGTCTACCAATAATATGTACTGGTGTGAATAAGGATCCACGGGTATGATATCCACCAGCACAGATTCTCTAGTAATCGAATGTTGCACACTGCTGTTTCCTTTTACCTTCCCTTTTTCACTTAAGGAACTTAACCATTTCAGATTATCTAAACTCTGGCCCTGTAGCAAAGCTCTAGTGTCCCTCTTAATTTTTCAGTAGCGTTAAAGCATAGTTCATGTGTCTGGCTTCATAATTTCATTGGCGACCATCTAAGAATATACAAAAATGCCTTTATTGGTTTGCTGTATTTAGTTTTTTTTAGATGCAGTCCTGACTTAATAAGGAATGGCTTCATTTGAACATTTAACCGTTTTAACATCCTATGGCAAATGCTGACTAATCTGACTTTCTAGTACGTTTAATTTGCAAACTAAAATCTTGCTGTTGTGGCTTTTTTGTGTTAAACAACTGAACTATACAGGATAATGAACTAATGATGCAGACTCGCAGGATCATTAATCTGTTTTATTGCTCTAGCTGTATTAAAATCAACTCTAATCACAGTTGAAAAGCAAATGAACTGTGTTTTACCTTTAGGTATAATTGGACATACTGCCTTGTAAGTTTGTTTTTTGTGCTTCTGTTCCGTCTGTTAAAATAATGGGCTATTACATATGCTGCAAAGCCTAATACATAATTGATTGTGGAATACACACACTGCAGCACATACCATTATCTAGGCTGCAGGGGCTGTTTTTGTATCTGATTTGCTCAGAACAATTCTTTTTTCTAATAAAAGCTAGAGGATTTTCAATCCTGTCATTGGGGGTACCTGATTACTCTTCCCCTATCCTGATAAAAGTATCCAAAATGAAATGCTAAATCCCTCATCCAAATGCAGACTGACTTTTTTTGAGGATCCAGTGTCCCAGTAAACATCAAGCAGTTAGCACTGCACATGCCATTGCTCACATACTCATGAGGTCATTTCCCCAACATCTGACTCCTTAGTCTTTCCATATGAGGAAGATCCGGGTACTGGAACCTGGAATCCTGTCAAACATACGTAGTGTTGCTGTGCTCTGTAAAGTTTCTCTGTTTCTCTCCTTGGGATCTTTGTGTTCAAAAGATGCTGTTCAAGTGTAGTAGCTTAATGTATGCATATCAACAGGTACTTATGTGGACGTCCTCCAGACACTTTATTATGCCTTGTGGTGGAAGTCTTCCTTTTAAGGCCATAAAATGGCAATTTTTGATGTAGATCTTGCATACCTGCTTTTTGAGATGGGTGCCCTCTTTGGGACTGCCTTCAAAACTGTGGTGTGGTCAAGTACAGCTTAGTTTCTTTCTGAAACAAGAAACTGCAGGTAGTACTCTAATTTAAATGAGCATACTAGTATATGAGGAAAGGTCTCTAATCCAGACACTTACAATGAACAAACACTCCCACTATGGAAATGCATTTTTTTTTTCTGAAGGTGGAGTAATGCTTCCACCCCCCACTCACAAGAACTTGGTAGCTTTGTAAAGCAGAGCTCAGTCAGTTCAGACAAGCAGCAAAAATAAGTGCAATGTACAATCTATAGCATGGATAGTGGCTTTTTTGTACCCACTTATTCAAGGAACATTATAAACTGTCATCAAATTGTTGGGCAGAAAAGAGCTTCTCTTCTTCCCCAGTCTCCATTTCAGTTACAGCAACACAGTACCCAAAGAATAAAATAGGGTCAAAACTGACCAGAAAGCAAGAAGTGCCCCCACTTTGAGATGGCATTTTCTAAAACACTGTTAAATTTACTCTTCATTTTTGCTGAATATATTTGCAAAATACTTTTAGCATTAAAATATTTATACACATTGGGGCTGAATTTTGCCTCCACCCTCTTGTGAGAATTTTGTGACTTAAATGTCATTTGCATATAGCCAAAAAAATCTAACTGTAAACTCTTCAGGGCAGAGATTGTCACTTTATTATTTTTTTTTAATAGAACCCAATACTATGGGGCCCTGATCTGACTGGGAACTCTGGGTGCTGCAACAGTATAAATAAATCTGTGAAGTTAATCCCAGTACATGATGCAGTAAAGATTTTCTGGATATTAATGTGCTGCACAAAAATATCACTTGTTCAGTTGTTAGCTGTACAGCTTGTGTGGATGCAAATGTAGGCAAATTGATTAGTGTATTACATAACACTAAAATTCTCTGAGCTTCTATTTGGCAAGCCTCATGCATACTCCTCTGAGGCGAACAAGTAATTTTTCAGTAACTGGGTTATGAGTGAGCAGAATTTTGCATAATGTTTGGTTGTTTTGTAGCTTTGAAAGAGAATTTATGTACAACAGAAGTAGATATGGCATCTGTTCTTGTACAGGGGTTAGTGTTTTTTAGATTAAGTCTTAATCTAGTAATTGACAAACTTTAAAATATCCAAGACTGAAGTAATCAATAACTTAAGTCTGGTTAAAATGGCTAGTTTGGTCTTGTATATACCTATATTTAAATTAGTGAGGGAAAGTCATTAAACTGACCAACTTGGAATATTCCATTTTCTTGCATGTAGTGGAATAGTCAACATTGTGTGTGTGATCAGTACGGTATCAGTTGAGACTGAATGCATACCACTTGATTTTGATAAATGCTACAGTTTACATATGCAAACACTAAAATTCTTAGTCCATGGATGAGTCTTGTACACACTCTGCCTTGAGAGATTACTGAAAAATAGAGTGCAAAATTTTATTACAGTAGCATCTAGAGGCTCTAATCAGAGTCTATTCTGTGTGCATACTAACTGCAGATTCAAACGATAGCATTCGTCAAAATAATCTGGTAAATACTCAATCTAAAATGTTGTTTTCTAATTGGAAAAATACAGATATATCAACACTTCACTGGTCATTGAACTCCTGAGTGTTTACATCCATAGAATACTGGAAAAATGGTTGAAAACTGTTGCTTTAGAGGTTTATTAGATCTGAAGTGGTTACACCACTCTTCAATGGAATGCCTTCTTTAGATTATGCAGTTTGAATCTTTCAGAAGTGTGTAAGTGTACTGACACTTCCCTCAGTCATACAAGATACCTCCATATTAAGCCACCATTTCACTGTTTGCTTGTATAACTAATTCAGTTTACTAATCCCATTTCATTGCCTGTTTCCCAGAGTGTGTGGATGCAAACAAAACTTAACACTGTTTGGTGGTAAACCTGTTGTGATGCTAGGATGCCACACGTAGAATTCCAGGCGGCAAACTGTCAGTCCTTACTTGGCTGAGTCCTGTGAGCCTAAATAAAAACGGTTCTTCATTCTCCTGGTATTAATGCATCTTTTCCTCACACTGAGGTTATTGGCAGTTTCCCCTAGCAACCAGCACACTGCAGCAGTTTGCACATGAGAAGCACAGCTGTATAAGGCACAAGAATATCAGTAGCTGCAACTTTAGATACTCATGGGTTGGGGAGAAAGCATGTTTGTGTATTGAACAAACTTAGCACCATGAGATGTCCTTCTGTAGTGTTCCTTGATTTGCTTTCCAGAACTGACTTTATTCATTAATACTAGAGTGGAATAATTAACTCTCAATTTGAGGTTTCTCATGAATAGAATCTTAGTTCAAAGCCTCTTTACTAGCACTCATCTTCAATAGTTAATACCTTTTCCCATTCACTGTGGAAAAGCAGTGACTTCTGTTTATTGTAGAAATATAGGCCTGAAAGGGACTTGATAAGTCAAGTCCAGCCACCCGTGCAGAGGTAGGACCAAACATACCTAGATTTCTGACACGGATCTTGTCCAAATGGTTCTTAAAAACCTCCAATGACTGGGATTCCATAACCTCCCTTGGAAACCTATCCCAGAGTTTAACTACCTTATAGTTAGAAAGTTTTTCCTAATATCTACCCTAAATTTTCCTTTCTGCAGAAGGTTTGTCCACCTCTTTCTTAAAATGTGGCATCCAGAACTGGACGCAGTACTCTAGCAGGTTCACCAGGGCTGAGCAGAGTAGGATGCTGCATCTTGCATATAACACTCCTGTTATACACCTCAGAATATTAGCCTTTTTTGCCACTACATCGCAGCTGTATTACTGCATAGCCAGTTAATCCCCATTGTGTAGTTGTACACTTGATTCCTTCCTTGTCCTTGTTGATTTCAGACCAATTCTCTAATTTGTCATGTTCATTTTGAATTCTAATCCTGCCTCAGGTGCTTGCAACCCCTCGCAGCTCAGTGTCATCCACAAATTTGGAGTGTATTCTCTTGACTCCATTATCCAAATCAATAATGAATATATTGAATAGTATTGGACCCAGGACTGACCTCTGAAGAGATCCCACTGGGTCCCCCCTTTCATTTTGACAGTGAACTATTGATAACTACTCTGAGCATAGGTGCTGACTCCATGGGTGCTCGAGTGCTGAGCACCCACTATTTTTTCCAGCCCTGACCAGCAGCCCCACGGATCAGCTCTTCCCCCTCCCTCCGAGCACCTCCCACCTGCTGTGATCAGCTGTTCAGCAGTGTGGGGGAGGGGGAGCAGCGGGGGCAGGAAGAGGAAATGAAGAACTCCCCCCCCCGCCCCCCATGCTTTCCTTGCCACTCTATGTAATTTGCATCATTGTAGCTTCAGCACTTTATATAACACACGGGGAAACTGAGTGTGGAACAGTTCTTGGGCTCAGGACAGGATCTCTTCTCCCTGTATGGTTAGAAGCAAAAGGCGTAGAGCCAAATTCAGGTTTCTGCCTCAAGCCATGCTGGGGGGAGGGCGGGGTGTGTGTGCAGTGCTGTAGTGGCTCCTGCCCACTGTGATCAGCTGTTCAGCAGCATGGTGGGGGTGGGAGGGAGGAGTGGGGGTAGGAAGACGTGGGAGGGTGGCTTGGGGGAAGGGGTGGAGTGGGGGTTGAGCACCCCTCAGGAAGTCGGTGCCTCTGACGCTGAGTACCATCTTTCAGCTAGTTGTGCACCCACCTTTCTAGTAATTTAATCTAGATCACATTTCCCTTGCTTGCTTATGAGAAAGTAATGTGGGACTGTCAAAACCCTTACTAAAATCAAGACTTTCCATGGAACCGAACCAAACCTAACCTACCTGTTCTGAATTCTTTAAAGACTGCTGTTTTGAACTCTGCTGTCATTTATTCTGCTGCTGCTCTCACTCCTTCCTTTCCTTAGAACAATGAAACCATCATTTCATCATCACTTTCATTCAAATTCCCTTCCACCTTTACATTTGCAACCAATTTCTCCCTGTTGGTCAGAATCAAGTCTAAAATGGAAGAAACCAGGGGGACAGCCTCCACTTTCTGAAACAAAATGTTGTCCCCAATACATTCCAAGAATTTAATGGAAATTCTGTGTATTGCTGTATTAAAGCCCCCATTATTACCAGGTCTTGGGTATTGGATTTTTCTGTTCATTCTAGAAATGCCTCATCCACCATCTATTCCTGATTTGCTGGTCTGTAATAGACACCTACCATGACATCACCTTTATTTTTTTTCTCCTTTTATCTTTATCCAGATATTTTTCAACTTGTCTGCCTCATCTCCTTCTGGACCTCAGAGCAAGTGTATATATTCTTGATGTATAATGCAACATCCTCTCCCTTTTTTCCTTCGTGACCAATCTATCTCCCTCTATACCAATATTCCAGTCATGAGATTTATGCCACCAAGTCTGTGAATACATCATAATTTAGTTTATGTACTAATACTTCTAGTTGTTCCTGTTTGTTCCCCATTCTCCTATTTGTTTATAGATATCTGATATTGAGCAGATTTTCCTCTTTTTGCTCCCAGCATCCTATTGCAACTTTGCATATCCCCCTGCCCCCTGAAACATCTAGCCCTCTGCTAAAGTCCCTTTTTTATTCTTGCCTGTGAGCTTTTTGTCACTTGCCCTCTTTGAATCTAGTTTAAAGCCCTCCTCATTGAGTTGATGAGGAAAGGTGGTCCACCTGGCCAAGAAGGAGAACAGCATATCTCTTCCTAGCAGTCCTTCCTGTGACCACATCCTGTGGTCGAGAAAGCTGAAGCCCTCCCATCGAAACCTTCTCTGCAGCCATGCATTCATGTCCAGTGTGTACGTGTCCCTCCTTGGGTCCTTACCCGCAACAGGGAGGATGGACTAGAACATAACCTGCTCCCCAAACTCCTCCATCCTTGATCCTGAGCTCTGCAATCGTTGTTGATCTGCTCAGGGACATACCTGGTAGTAGTATTAGTGCCCATGAAGATGAGCATCATGGGGTAGTGGACAGAGGGACACCCTTTCCATTATGTCTTGGATGCGGGATCCAGGCAGGCATCACACTTCCCAGGATGTGTCGTCAGGTTGACAGATGGATACCTGTTACCCCGATCACCAGCACCCATTGCTGCCTCCTCTTCAGTGTGAAGACCATGAGCCTCCCAGCGCTGGGCGGGGGAGGTGGTTCCTCCTTACCCATTGTGGGGTCTGCTTCTCTCCTTCTGTTGCCAGTAGAGCATACAGGTTCTTGACCCAATGGGCAGGGTACAGAGGCACGAGTTCTCCTTCCTCCTCTGGTGTCACTGTAGCTGGCTAGCATCCTCTTGTCCCAGATGTTTCATCGACAGGATGCACACAAGTCCGTGGGCTCTTGGATGATGTGCATACAAGCCATCTTTCTGCAGCTCTTACCTGCTTCCTGAGGGACTCCACCAACAGACCTCTCTCACACTGGGTGTTTTCCCCCTACCTGGCTTTTGTTGGCGGGGACATGCAGGCCACATTGCCAGCAAGTCAAGACTGGGGCCTGGGTGGAAGCCTTGAGGGTTAGGATACTTGTCTGGCAGGGCCCACACAGGCGCAGGTAGAGGAAGAGCTGGTGGTGATGTGTAACAGTTGAACCCATACCTTTCCAACCTCCTTTCCCTGAGTTGAAAACTTTTATCTATTCACCTGGGAAGTTTTAGGTTCCATTTCAAAATCACATCAATTTTAAAATAAGCTAAAAGTAGTTTGTCGTCCCCCGCCCCCCCAAGTCTCCCTGACTATTTTTATGGCATCATGATCACACTTTTTTTTAAAATGCCTACTTTTCACCCCACTGCAATGTGAAGGACCCTTGGGGGTGGGTGGAAAGAGGGGAATGGAATTGATCTTGCATAAAGTAAGTTTGTGAGATTCTCCATATTTTGTTTTTCATCTATAATCTTTGTGTTAATTCTAAGACTAGTTAGTGTTCAGATAGAAGTGTGACTTAAGTTGCTGTCCCTTTAAGTCCTGACACCAATGTATGCATTAAATTTCAAATTGCATGCCTTCTTCAGTTCATCTTCCCTGCATTATATTTAAAGGATAATTTTGTTGGTAAAGACCACGTGAGTTGCTGGACATGTCTGCAAATTCATTTCCTTGTAAATTCTTACGTTGGTATGTTGCTTGGTAAACTGAGTGCTAAATTAGTATGTGGCTATTCATTTTGGAGGAGAGGAACAGGACAAAGTGTGTGTGTTTGTTTTTTAAAGCCACACTTTCTGAAATAGTCTGAACATGGCCTTGCCTTCTCTACACTTAAACAAGTACAGCAGGGGTAGTCGATAAGCGGGCAGTGGGCCAAATCTGGACTGCCAGACGCTTTTGAACGGACTCCAAAAATCTTATTTACTTATAATTGTTTTCTTTGGAGTCTGGACCTTGACAAAAAATGGTTGACTGCCCCTTAAGTACAGTGTATCTCTGCTGCAAACAGATGTCAGCAATAGGTAGCCTGTCTTGTCTGGGCAGATATTAAAGAGCTAATGTAAGTAACTGTAAGACAATGCTCCAATACATCTGTTAGTCTATAAGGTGCCACAGGACTCTTAATCTGGATCTGTAAAAAGCAACAAACACGGCTACCCCTCTGACACTTGTAAGACAATGGTCACTGTCAGAAAGGATGTCAGGCTAGAGGGCCTATTGGTCTGACCCAGTATGGTTTTTCTTATGTTCTTAAGTCCCCTTTAAAGTGCATTTGTATTTTGAATTGTCAGTGTGAAAATGGCACTACCAGAGTTGACAGATCTGATCTAGGTCATCTCTGCTTTCTTTAGGAAGCAAAACTTTTTCTGCAGTTTAGCCCTATTAACACTGCAAAGCCAGCATAACTGGGCAGAGAGAGTCTATTTTGACTTGTGCATCAGCAGAACTGTTAAATCATTTTCAGCTACAGGAGCAAATTCTGCCCTCAGTAGTTGCATCTTTACAACCAGATGCTACTGAAGGAATGCACAGATGTAAGTAAAGGGCAGATTTGGCATGCTGAATCTACTACTAATGCCTGAGCCAGAAAGAACAGTGTGACAATTTGTTTGCAGCACTGGAAGTCTAAATACATTTAAAAAAAAAAACACACTTTTCAGTTTGCTTGTGTTTACTTAGTTTCTAAATGTAGCTAGTTCAAATTAAACAGTTTTTTCTGTGTGTAGGTGCTTCATACAGCAACTGATGGAAGTGCATTTTAAAAAACACAAATTGGTAGAGGACTAAGTAGTAGGCATAGTACCTGAAACCTCTTT
The DNA here is from genome assembly GCA_003942145.1 of Platysternon megacephalum. Classification (NCBI taxonomy): domain Eukaryota; kingdom Metazoa; phylum Chordata; order Testudines; family Platysternidae; genus Platysternon; species Platysternon megacephalum. The sequence goes on from QXTE01000189.1 coordinate 2,661,726, forward strand.
AAATAATTAATAACAATAATAAAAAAAGCCCAGATATCCAGTTCAACTCCTAGTAATTTAGTAGCATAAACAGTCCTAACCGCAAAGAGCATACAATCAAATTAAGACAAATCTAGCAAGGAATAAGGCTTTCGCAAAAAAAAAAAAGGACACAAGGCTATGTGCACTGCTTCACTGGGTTGGGTAGCTTTTAAATTTTCTTTTTTGATATATGAGTCTGGGTTTTCATTTGTCACAGGGCTTTGAAGGTAGGTTGGTCCCAAGTGTAGAGGTCTTTTGTGTAGTCTTGTGTTTTGTAGAAATGTTAAATGTCTAGCATAAAGAGTAATACTAAACCTGATAAAATTGGCATGGTTAGATTTGAACTGTCACTTCACAAACTGTAAAGCGGGGGTCTCAAACTCAATTTACCTTAGTGCCAGTCCTCAAATCCTCCCAGTGGGCCAATGTCACTCATGCTGCCTGGAACCCGCCCCCCCAAAAAAACTGTCCCCACTTGCCTAAGGCTCTGGGATGGAGTTTGGATGGGGGATGAGGTCTGGGGTAGGGGATTGGGGTGCTGGCTCTGGGAAGGAGTTTGGGTGCAGAAGGGGTGAGAGGTTGGGCTCTGGGAGGGAGTTTGGGTGGGGAGGGGGTCTGGGGTGCAAGCTCTGGGATGGAGTTTGGGAGCTGGGGTGTGTGTGTGGGGAGGGGGTGCTGGCTCTGGGAGGGAGTTTGGGTGCAGAAGGGGTGCGAGGTTGGGCTCTGGGAGGGAGTTTGGGGGTGGGAGTGGGTGTGTGGGGATGGGGGGAGGGGGTGTGGTACTTACTTGGGGCTCCAGGGCAGGCCGGGGGGCCTCTGCGCGCTTCTGCCCCCAGGCACAGCCCCCGTGGCGGCTCATTGGCCGCAGAGGTGCTCGGGGCAGGGGCAGCATGTGGAGGCACAGCCCCGCCCCGCCTCTGGGCCGCAGGAAGGGGCCGGCAGCCACTGGAGCGAGCAGGCAGACGCCGCTCAGCTCTGCTGTGCTGCTGGGTCCCCTGCGGGCCGGGAGTTTGAGACCCCTACTCTAAAGAATGGAAACTGTTCACTTCACTTTGAAAATATCACAAAATATGGGAGTTCAGTCAGCCCAACATGCAATCAAATAAGAGTCTCTGAAAAGTTACAGCATGATAAACAAAACATTCAGATATTTTATGTGAGTATCCCGTTGCAAATACCACATGACCAAAACTTATCATCTTAGTCAGCTGATGACTTAGCAGAAAATTTTGAAATGGGAGTGTCCTCACTTGACACTGGATAGCCAACTGTCTTGGATGGTTTAGACCAGGGGTCGGCAATCTTTCAGAAGTGGTGTGCCGAGTCTTCATTTATTCACTCTAATTTAAGGTTTCGCGTGCCGGTCATACATTTTAACATTTTTAGAAGGTCTCTTTCTATAAGTCTATAATATATAGCTAAACTATTGTTGTATGTAAAGTAAATAACATTTTTAAAATGTTTAAGAAGCTTCTTTTAAAATTCAATTAAAATGCAGAGCCGCCCGGACCGGTGGCCAGGACCCGGGCAGTGAGAGTGCCACTGAAAATCAGCTTGCGTGCCGCCTTCGGCACACGTGCCATAGGTTGCCTACCCCTGGTTTAGACACAACAAATCCTGCATGTTGGCAGGGGGTTAGACTAGATGACCCTTGTGGTCCCTTTTAACTCTGTGGTTCCATGAGTCTATGAAATTGTCCACACTTTCTCAATAGTTTATATTGGGTATGAAGTAGCTGCTATTTGGGGGAAAGGCTTATGCCTTGCTTTATAACCACAATTTAGTGGTGGTGGGTGAAGCCTTAGTTATTAAAACTGAATTGCAGGCATTTCTGTCATAAACGCTAACTGAACAAGCAGCTGTATCTGGTTTCCTGGGATACCAATGCAGAAACAATGAACAGATATTAGCTGTTGTGCCCCTTCCAGTGTCTGTCCATTGTAGAATATGGTAAATGCACTTACCAACCATATTTTGTCAAATTGCTGTCTAATCAACTGAATTGCTCCCCAGGTTTATCATAAACCTCTAGTATTGGGCAGCAGTAAACACCTAGTGGTGGAATGATTTTTATATTTTGTAATGACAAACAGTTATGACTGGTAATGCAGTCAGTGACTAGGCATATGTGGCATCCATGTAGTGCTTAGTAGCTTTTTTTCATAGTCTTTCTCACTATAACCTCTCACTAAGAGGGGATATTGGTCAGCATGCTGGATTTATCCCTACTCTCGAGAAACTCACGGGATCTTCAACATCACTGCTAGTCTCTCAAACTGGAAGGACCTCTGTTTTAATGACAGCAGCTACTGAATAATAGTCTAGTACCCCACCAGTATTGTATTTCATTGTGAATATCCGCTCTGAATCAAAAACCTGGCATAGGGAATAAAACTCTCTTGAGGCTTATGCTACTAGTTGTGTTAAGTAGAACTTGTGTGCTGTTCCTGTGTACTTATACTGAATTTCTTCTAGTGAATTTTGACTTGGGCACTTCAGTATAGCATTTGAAGTGTAGGGTTGTCCTCTTACTTTAGAACCTTTGCTCCCTATTTGGTATATGAACTTAAATGTTAGGGCAAATAGCATATTCGCCATAAACATTTGAAATAAAGCTTAGGCGGGAAGCTATGGGAATTCTGAAGTGCATCTCATTGTTTGCAATGCATGGTAATTACTTAGTGTGAAGTAGCAGTAAATGAAATTTGGATAAGATTTTTTTCCCCAAAGCATAGTACACTAATTTGAGCCTTCAAGGAAAGGGGTGTGTCTGGGTGAATTCCAAACTATATTATTGGAAGGATGAAGTAACTATCTCGACCAAAAACCTCAGTTGTCTTAAAATCCAATTGTCTAAATTAATAGCCAGTTTGACTTGAACAAGTACACTTAATTCTAACTCCAAATCTCCTTCACTTCAGTAACTGAGCCTGGCCACAATGTAAGGAGGCTACGGTTTGAAATCTGTATCTGTAAGAACACAAGTGCAATTCTGCCTGGTGAAGAAAGGTCTTTAGGATGTGGCCAGATTGACAGCATTTAAACTTGACCTATATGAAAATAACTTCTGGAGAACTGACACCATAACTACTCTATAGCAGGGGCGGGCAAACTTTTTGGCCTGAGGGCCGCATCGGGTTTTGTAAATTGTATGGAGGGCCAGTTAGGGGAGGGGGTTGTGGCCCGGCCCCCACCTCCTATCTGCCCCCCTGGGACTCCTGCCCCCCCCCTCCCCCCGTTCCCTGACGGCCCCTCTGGGACCCCTGCCCCATCCACACATCCCCGCTCCCTGTCCCCTGACTGCCCCCAGACCACCGCCGCTGCATCCAACCCTTCCTCTCATTCCTGCCGGCCCCCCCCCCGGGACCCCTGCCCCTGACTGCCCCCTGCCGTCCCATCCAACCCCCCCTCCTTCCTGACTGTCCCCCAGAACCCCTGCCCCCATTCAATCCCGTTTGCCCCCCCGACCACCATCCACACCTCCGCCCCCTGACCACCACCACCTCGAACTCTCCTGCCCTCTCTCCAACCCTCCCTGCCCCCTTACCGCGCTGCCTGGAGCACCGGTGGCTGGCGGCGCTACAGCCGTGCTGCCCGGATGGAGCCGGAGCACGCCGCTGCACCGGGTCAGGCCGGGCTCTGCAGCTGCGCTGCCCCAGGAGCTCACAGCCCCGCCACCCAGAGCATTGCTGAGCTGAGGCTGCGGGGGAGGGGGATAGCAGGGGAGGGGCTGGGGGCGAGCCTCCCGGGCCAGGAGCTCGGGGGCTGGGCAGGACGGTCTGGCAGGCTGTAGTTTGCCCACCCCTGCTCTATAGGCTCAGCTACTTAATGGTAGAGAGAGCGCTTAGGGGGGAAAAAACAGTTCACACCACAATTGTATATGAGCTTTTCTTTTGCTTTGCAGTACCTTTTTAAAAAGTACTGATTCCTGCTGACCTTACTGATGGTGTCAAAGGCAATACTTGTTATCTTGGTGTGAATATCCTAGGTGATATGGCCATAGCTAGGTAGTTAATTTTTGTATTTTAATTATTGTAATGCATCTTGATCTTGAGGTATTTATTAAACTAAAATGTATAAACTGTCAGCTGATGCATGTATAAAATGTGCCAAAACTACTAAAATGGGAAATTGAATTTTATTTTTACACTTCCAAGAGAGATTTCTCAATTTTTAGAAAACAAATCCAGCTATAAAACACAGCTTAAGACTTTAAAAGAGCTCATCTATATCTTCTGATATGAGATGTCAATGGTGAGGAAAGCTTCTGTTAGAATAAGGGCATGTCTACATGAACACTTGGTGTACAGCAGGTTAGTGCAGGGTAGATTCATAACCTTACTTCATGGCAAGCTTGGGCATGTCTACACTACAGCTGTGCTGCTGTAGTGACCTATTGTAGATACTTCCTACATGGATGGAAGGGGCTTTTCAATCTACCTGTCTAAGAGGTGGTAGCTAGGTCAACAGAAGAATATCTTCCATCAACCTAACTGCCTCTATGCTGGGGGTTGGTTGTCCTAACCATGGCACTCAGGCTACGAAATCTTTTAGTGCCCTGAGCAACATAGCTAGGTTGATCTAATTTTTAAGTGCCTTAGTGGTCATGTAGAGCAGCCCTATGTGTAAGTGTTCAAGTTCTTGGAGAAGCAAGTCCATGCTAGGGGGGAAGAAGGCCTGAGGTGGCGTGTGGTTGTTTGCTGAATGGTTGTGTTCCTTGAGGTGTTTAAACTTCCCCAACTTAGTGTTTTTAAAATGGGATTTTTAAAAGTGCTTAGCATTGGCCTTGTTCTGTCATATTGAAGTCCATGGTAAAAGCTCCTACTTTTCAGTGGGGAGTGAGTTAAGCCAGCAGTGAGCCACTTTGAAAATACAACCATAAGTTTCTAGCCCTTGTAGCAGAGAACATTCTGAATACAAACGGATACAATTGTCGTCTGTCTCAAACTCACTGTAAGGGGCAAATGTACAGAAGGATCTAAATATAGGAGCCACTGTAGTTCGTTTGTGCAGAGGGGAGATACTTCCCAGAAGAGGTCCTTGGTGGCATGGCAGACTGTGGTCAGTAGATGAGTCATTACCCTTTTGTAAAATGCTGTACATATAGCTCAGTGTGATGTTTGGTGCTGACCAATCTAAGCACAGCAGGTGGAAATCAGCTAAAAGATTCTTTGTCAGGGTACACAATGTATCCTGCTATTTTCTCCTAGTACCACCACTGCATGTAAAAATAGCAAAAGTAGCTTCTAAAATGCTACCTGCCCACTCTACTAAGAACATAAGAATGGCCACACTGGGTCAGACCAAAGGTCCATCCAGCCCAGTATTCTGCCTGCTGACAGTGGCAAGAACTTTCTTTTATTTGTTTTAAACCTGCTGCCCATTAACTTCATTTGGTGGCCCCAGTTCTTATATTATGGGAACAAGTAAATAACTTTTCCTTATTCATTTTCTCCACACCACGCATGATTTTATATACCTCTATCATATCCCCCCTTAATCTCCTCTTTTCCAAGCTGAAAAGTTCTAGCCTCTTTAATCTCTTCTCATATAGAACCTGTTCCAAATCCCTAATCATTTTAGTTGCCCTTCTCTGAACCTTTTCTAATGCCAGTATATCTTTTTTGAGATGAGACCGCATCTGTACGCAGTATTCAAGATGTGGGCATACCATGGATTTATATAAGGGCAATAAGATATTCTCCGTCTTATTCTCTATCCCTTTTTGAATGATTCCTAACATCCTGTTTGCTTTTTTGACTGCCGCTGCACACTGTGTGGACGTTTTCAGAGAACTATCCACAATGACTCCAAGATCTTTCTTGATTAGTTGTAGCTAAATTAGCGCCCATCATATTGTATGTATAGTTGGGGTTATTTTTTCCAATGTGCATTACTTCACATTTATCCAAAATAAATTTCATTACATTTACTTCTGCAATAATCAGTTAACTATCTTATTTGTCTTAAGATGTCAATCCTCTTCCAGGAACAGAATTTTAACAAGCTGAAAGGAAGTTTTTCCTTTTTGAAAACCTGAAAAAATGATCAAATAGGACCCCTAACCACTTCGTAGCTAAATTTGCATTGGAGGTACATGTGGAGAGCTAGAACTCCCAACTTAATTAAAAAAAAAAAACACACAAAAATCAGGACTTCTATCACTAATCAGAATGTGTCTGGAGGTCTCTCTACTTTTAATATAATGTAGTCTAGTTCTTTTAAACTGAACCCTCTTGAGTGGCAATTACTGTAACTGTGTTGTATTAGTATGTATATCTCCTTTTGAGAGCTTGTCAGGTGGCCCGGTCCTAATTTGTATTACTTTCTGACAAGATTTAAAATTTGTTTTCACTGGGGCTATAGGCATTTTGGTCCCAGGATATAGATATATAGATGAATATAAATATGAGAGGGAGAGAGGAAAAAAAAGAAAATATATTTTATTGGACCAACTTCTGTTGGTGGAAGGGACATGCTTGTGTGCTTCACAGCTCTTCCTCAGGACCGTGTCCCTTCCACCAACAGAAGCTGGTCCAATAAAAGATATTGCCTCACCTGTCTAGTGTGTCTCAGGATTTAAAAGGAAACTTCAGCCTCTCCCTCAATTCTGTTAATGATTTTAGATCTTAAGAGAAGGATTTGTTAGCCTGTTTCTCAAGTTTTTTTGTTCTAGTGACCTACAATTTCTCAATGTTGCTGTCCTAAAGAAGCTGTTTCATAGTCACTAAAAACAAAGTTTTTTGTTTTTTGTTTTTTTTTTAAATACTTTGACTAAATCTAGTTTTGGAGTTGGTAGGGAGGGACAAGTGCTGAAATGATTCTTAATCCTTTTTAATATTTAAAATTCATCTGCATTCTCCTGCGTCTGATTATGTCTACAGGCCTATATAGCCCAACAGTTCATTCTGCTTTTGTCATTTCTTTAAGTCATAACATGGATGGGTCTGGTTTGATACTAAGCAGGTGTGACAGGGTCCCCAGGGTGCAACCTGAACTGTGCCCTCTGTCCCACCAACCTGGGGTATCCCTCTCACTCTGTGATGCTGTTGGCAGGCTACAAACCTTACACAGACATCCACAGGTAGGGACATACCCAACTGAGTTACATAAATGCTTTTTTCAACCACTCATGAACCAACAATATAGAGGCTCCAGCCAATTCCTTCCAGTTCCCTAGCCTTGCACCCCAGAACTATACCGTCTTGCTCTGGTCAGAAGCCTGACCGGTGTAAGTTCTTTACCCAGTCCACCCCTCCCTCGGTGTGGAGAGGACACACACTAGTCTTTGTAAACTGAGCTGAAATTTCCCAAGCACGTCAATCAAAACACACTGTTTTAGATCAAATATAAAACAGATTTATTAACTACAGAAAGATTTTAAGTGATTATAAGTAGTAAGCATAGAGATCAAAGCTGGTTACCTAAGAAATAAAAGTAAATTTGCATTCTAGTTTATAGAACTCAAACAGGATTTGAATCAAGCAGTCTCTCACTCTGCTAGATGATACAAACAGGTCACAGACCTTCAGTACACCGGCTGGAACTCCAGCCTGTGACCAAACTCGCCAGTTCAGTCTTTGCCCTCCAGATGTTTCTCCCAGGTTTTGAGGTGTGGGGGGAGTGAGGACAAGTCGTGATGTCACTTCCCCTCTTTATAGTTTCTTCCAGCTTGCAAGAAGCCTGGGAAACAAGCAGGGAGAACTGGAAGTCCTGGCACAGTCAAGGAATTATGATGTGGGTGGGATAACTCACATGACTAAAGTACTGTCATGGATGGATATAAACTGTTCAGGAAGGACAGGCAGGGCAGAAAAGGTGGGGGAGTTGCATTGTATGTAAGAGAGCAGTATGACTGCTCAGAGCTCCAGTATGGAACTGCAGAAAAACCTGAGTGTCTCTGAATTAAGTTTAGAAGTGTGAGCAACAAGGGTGATGTCATGGTGGGAGTCTGCTATAGACCACCAGACCAGGGGGATGAGGTGGATGAGGCTTTCTTCCGGCAACTAACAGAAGTTACTAGATCACAGGCCCTGGTTCTCATGGGAGACTTCAATCATCCTGATATCTGCTGGGAGAGCAATACAGCGGTGCACAGACAATCCAGGAAGTTTTTGGAAAGTGTAGGGGACAATTTCCTGGAGCAAGTGCTGGAAGAACCAACTAGGGGCAGAGCTCTTCTTGACCTGCTGCTCACAAACGGAAGAATTAGTAGGGGAAGCAAAAGTGGATGGGAACCTGGGAGGCAGTGACCATAAGATGGTAAAGTTCAGGATCCTGATACAAGAAAGAAAGGAGAGCAGCAGAATATGGACCCTGGACTTCAGAAAAGCAGACTTTGACTCCCTCAAGGAACTGATGGGCAGGATCCCCTGGGAAAATAACATGAGGGGGAAAGGAGTCCAGGAGAGCTGACTGTATTTTAAAGAATCCTTATTGAGGTTGCAGGAACAAACCATCCCAATGGGTAGAAAGAATAGCAGGCAACCAGCTTGGCTTAACAGTGAAATCCTTGCTGATCTTAAACACAAAGAAGCTATCCCTCCCCTGAGGGGGGGAGGGATAGCTCAGTGGTTTGAGCATTGGCCTGCTAAACCCAGGGTTGTGAGTTCAATCCTTGAGGGAGCCACTTAGGGATCTGGGGCAAAATTGGTCCTGCTAGTGAAGGCAGGGGGCTGGACTCGATGACCTTTCGGGGTCCCTTCCAGCTCTGAGATAGGTATATCTCCATATATATATTTATATTTATTTATTTATTTATTTATTTACAAGAAGTGGAAGATTGGACAAATGACCAGGGAGAAGTATAAAAATATTGCTCAGGTATGCAGGAGTGAAATCAGGAAGGCCAAATCACACTTGGAGTTGCAGCTAGCAAGAGATGTTAAGAGTAACAAGAAGGGTTTCTTCAGGTATGTTAGCAACAAGAAGAAAGTCAAGGAAAATGTGGGCCCCTTCCTGAATGAGGGAGGCAACCTAGTGACCGAGGATGTCGAAAAAGCTAATGTACTGAATGCTTTTGTTGCCTCTGTCTTCACGAACAAGGTCAGCTCCCAGACTACTGCACTGGGCAGCACAGCATGGGGAGTTGATGACCAGCCCTCTGTGGAGAAAGAAGTGATTCAGGACTATTTAGAAAAGCTGGGCAAGCACAAGTCCATGGGGCCGGATGCACTGCTTCCGAGGGTGCTAAAGGAGTTGGCGGATGTGATTGCAGAGCCATTGGCCATTATCTTTGAAAACTCATGGTGATTGGGGGTGGTCCCAGATGACTGTAAAAAGGCTAATGTAGTGCCCATCTTTAAAAAAGGGAAAGAGGAGGATCCAGGGAACTACAGGTCAGTCAGCCTCACCTCAATCCCTGGAAAAATCATGGAGCAGGTCCTCAAGGAATCAATTCTGAAGCACTTAGAGGAGAGGAAAGTGATCAGGAACAGTCAGCATGGATCCACCAAGGTCAAGTCATGCCTGACTATTGCCTTCTATGCCGAGATATCTGGTTCTGTGGATGAGGGGAAAGCAGTGGACTTGTTATTCCTTCACTTTAGCAAAGCTTTTGATACAGTCTCCCACAGTATTCTTGCCAGCATGTTAAAGAAGTATGGGCTGGATGACTGGACTCTAAGGTGGATAGAAAGCTGGCTAGATCGTCGGGCTCAACGGGTAGTGATCAATGGCTCCATTTCTAGTTGGCAGCCGGTATCAAGCGGAGTGCCCCAAGGGTCGGTCCTGGGGCCGGTTTTGTTCAGTATCTTCATTAATGATCTGGAGGATGGTGTGGACTGCATCCTCAGCAAGTTTGCTGATGACACTAAACTGGGAGGAGTGGTAGATACGCTGGAGGGTAGGGATAGGATACAGAGAGACATAGACAAATTGGAGGATTGGGCCAAAACAAATCCGATGAGGTTGAACAAGGAGAAGTGCACTCAGGACGGAAGAATCCCATGCACTGCTACAGACTAGGGACCGAGTGGCTAGGCAGCAGTTCTGCAGAAAAGGACCTAGGGGTTACAGTGGATGAGAAGCTGGATATGAGGCAACAGCGTGCCCTTGTTGCCAAGAAGACTAATAGCATTTTGGGCTGTATAAGTAGCGGCATTGCCAGCAGATCGAGGGACGTGATCATTCCCCTCTATTCGACATTGGTGAGGCCTCATCTGGAGTACTGTGTCCAGTTTTGGGCCCCACACTACAAGAAGAATGTGGAAAAATTGGAAAGAGTCCAGCGGAGGGCAACAAAAATGATTAGGGGGCTGGAGCACATGACTTATGAGAGGCTGAGGGAACTGGGATTGTATAGTCTGCAGAAGAGCAGGCAGAATAAGATGTAATGGTCTCAAGTTGCAGTGGGGGAGGTTTAGGTTGGATATTAGGAAAATCTTTTTCACTGGGAGGGTGGTGAAGCACTGGAATGGGTTACCTAGGGAGGTAGTGGAATCTCCTTCCTTAATGGTTTTTAAGGTCAGGCTTGCCAAAGCCCTGGCTGGGATGATTTAGTTGGGGATTGGTCCTGCTTTGAGCTGATGACCTCTTGTGGTCCCTTCCAACCCTGATATTCTATGATTCTATGATCTTTTGCTATGAAGTGGGTCCAGCAGTCTCCATTGTATGCGTGCTGTCTCTGAGAAGTCTTCTGAGATGGTGGTTGAGAGAGTGGATTCTTTTCAATGAGCCATCTGTGCATCTTGCTACTCCATTGTTGTACCTGAAAGGCTGGTTGTGGGTGTTCCTCATCTCGCAACATATTTTAGTAACTCATAGCAAAACTGCATAAGGTCACATACAGTGATAGAACATAACATCCAACAGATCAAGACTTTTAAAATGATACGTCTTTGTTTCGGTCTTCACCGAGAGGTCCGAAGGAATGCCTAACATAGTGAATGCTAATGGGAAGGGGGTAGGTTTAGAAGATAAAATAAGAAAAGAACAAGTTAAAAATCACTTAGAAAAGTTAGATGCCTGCAAGTCACCAGGGCCTGAAGAGAGGCATCCTAGAATACTCAAGGAGCTAATAGAGGAGGAATCTGAGCCTCTAGCTACTATCTTTGGAAAATCATGGGAGACGGGAGAGATTCCGGAAGACTGGAAAAGGGCAAATATAGTGCCCATCTATAAAAAGGGAAATAAAAACAACCCAGGAAACTACAGACCAGTTAGTTTAACTTCTGTGCCAGGGAAGATAATGGAGCAAGTAATTAAGGAAATCATCTGCAAAAACTTGGAAGGTGGTAAGGTGATAGGGAATAGCCAGCCATGAGGGCAGGGGACTGGACTCAATGACCTCTCGAGGTCCCTTCCAATCCTAGAATCTATGAATAAGGCATATTTTGTACAGAACATATCATAATTATATGACAGTGGTGAATATGGGGGTTCCAGGATGCTGCCTTGAGTTACAGAATGCCACAGCAAGTGTTCAGAAATTTTTGGAGTTCTTGTTTTTAGTAAAGCGTGGTTAATTGGTTGCTAGTGGGATGTTAATTCTTATGAACTGTCTTATCTTCACTCCCAAACACTGGTATCTGTTTTAAAAAAAAAATAAAAATAAAAGTGAGTGTGTGGGGGGCGGGGGATGGGACCCTTCCCATATGTTTGGGCTGTTTCCCACAACACTCAAACCTAGCTTTTCATCTTCCTATTTCACTTCTGCCTGTCTCACTGAATGCGGAAGCTCCTTGTTGTGATTCCTGGATCGGAGCTATTTTGTTCTTGACATGTAATGTGTAGCGGGAAAGTTCATGTTCAGTCCAGTGGTGAACTCTTAACCATTAAGCATTTGTTGGTTCTATTTAGTGTGAACAAGCCAGTGTGGCTTCTACATAACTAGGGCACAGATGAAACTTGTAACAACGTAACTGCTTTTTAAAATGTTAGTTATTTTACAGAGCCTTTGAGTTAGGCTAGCCTTCTTTATACCAAACACTTTACTGCCAGTGGGCATTGCCATAGGCAAAGTCCCGAGCTGTGATTTGATATGACTGGGGTAGGAGGGCAGATGGAAATCCCTCTCTACCAACTCTGCACTTACCTGACTTAGGATCTGTTCCTGCCGCTGGTCAGGAAGGAAGTGGGGTTTTTCCAAGACACTACATGGCACATGGTAGACTGCATAGCTGGCTCTTTGTCTCTTAACCATGTAACCTTTCTTCAGTGCAGGAGCTTAAACTGCCAAATTTCACTTTGGTATTTTAAGGTACAATATTAGCTTGTGAAAATATAGGACCTTACCTTTAGCATGCAGTCTTTGAAGTATAAAAAGTGAGTCTAACTGCTCTGCGCCCTGTATGAAATCTTAGATTGGAGTGCTGAAAATTGTAGATTCTATATTTATCATGTTGAAAGGTTGACTCCTGCCTCTGATCAGCTTCCCTTGCCCATTTGTTAAACTTTCAAACAAGCACCTTCATGCTTTCTCCTGTGCTACCCCTCACACTTGGGAGAAACTTCCCATAAATGTCTACAAAGTCACTTCACTGTTCTCCTTAAAACTCTCCTCTTGCTACATCTCCCCAAAGGAAAAAAAAAAAACCCACTTGACAATGGTTAGGGTCCTGGTGTGCTGAGACCACAGTCTGATGCTGACCAATATTGTTTCACAGTTTCCTTATACTTCCCAGTCTATTTGTATTCTCCTGTGTAAGCTCTTTGGCGCAGAGACTATCTTTCTTCTGTGTTTGTACAGAGCCTAGCACAGTAGGGTGGTGGTCCATGACTAAGGCTCTTAGGTGCAATAGTAACACATTATTTGTAACTCCTCATTCCAGTCAATGTTGTATTTAATACTTGTCCTGGTATCTAAGGAGGACATAGGGAGAGAGTGAAGGGTTAATAACATAGTACAGTAAAGGGGTACAAAACTTAAGTGCTGAGTTTAAACTTGGGCCCAGGTTGGTACTAATAATAAACTCTTAATCTGCAGCTTTCAAAGCATTCCGGTAGTTACTAATGGTTTCCATCAATTTTTCAGTGGATAGATATAAAGGTAATTATAACAACCTTGTTTGTGTTTACAGCAGAGGCTGAGAATTGGCATATATACTCATCTGTTTTATTACCACTGGAGGGTCCTCCAGGTCATACTTCATTCATTTTAGCAATATGAGGAAGCTTCTACTGGCTGTACTGTGGACAGAACTTCCGTTTCCAAAGCTATCTGTTCAGCACCTTTTCACAAGCACTGAATTATTCTCAAAATACCTGTAACCCTTCACCCTCTTGCTGTGATGGAAAAGGCTACGATTTAGTCAGAGGTCGTGGAAGTCACGGAATCTGTGACTTCCAGCAAGTTCCGTGACTTCAGCCTGCAGTGGTTGGGAGCTGCAGGGTCCCCTGCCTCCCGCGGGTGCCAAGGGACCTCCCCCCAGAGCTCCTGGTGGCCCTGGGCAGTGGGGGAATCCCCTCCCCCTGGAGCTGCCCCTGTTGCCCCGCTTCAGGCAGTGTGGGGACCCGCATATCCCCCATTTTGTCTCAGATATTTTTAGTAAAAGTCACGGATAAATTCACGGAGACTGTGACCTTTCTTTTTTTGCCTGTGACCTGTCCGTGACTTTTACTAAAAATATTCGTGACAATCTTAGCCTTAATTATGGATAATTGAGGCATAGAATACCATTGTGACCTAGTCACTAATATTGTTGTAGTACTTAAAACAATTGAAATAGAGACCTACACCATCAGTGGATAGAAATACATTGTTTCTAATTTACCTTGAACTATGAAAAGTTGAAGACAGTTCTCCTGAAACAGGGAAAAGTTCAGATTAATTTAGGCAGTAGAGTTGCCAATATCATGAACTACTCTAGGCTTCAAATAATTCCTCCATATTTTGGGTCTAGGATAGGATGCCATTGGTTAGGCTGGTACTTGTAGCAAATGTTCAGAATCGGTTTTGGCAAGGACCAAGCATATCTTCGGTGCTACTGCAATATCATAATATACTTTTGAATTATAGTGCCCAGAAGGATGCCTCAATCCCATTGTGCTAGGTATTATACAAACATAAGACGCTGTCTTGGACCAAAGAGCTTGCAGTGTAATATTAAGACAAGGCATAAATAGATTTAACGAAACAAGAGGAGGGAGAAGATGAAGGGAGGACAATGGCAAGTAATATATATGGAGTTATACCTATCTCATAGAACTGGAAGGGACCCTGAAAGGTCATTGAGTCCAGTCCCCTGCCTTCACTAGGCAGGACCAAGTACTGATTTTGCCCCAGATCCCTAAGTGGCCCCCTCAAGGATTGAACTTACAACCCTGGGTTTAGCAGGCCAGTGCTCAAACCACTGAGCTATCCCTCCCCCATGAAACCATAGGGTTGCAGATAGTGCACAACTTTTGATTCTGATTACTCTTCTGTTTGTTTTCCACCTTTCCCTGTTTTGAAACGTATTGTTAACATCAGCTTATTTCCTGTCTTGTATGTAAAATTCTCTCTTGGATCTTTATATTTAGTCCAAATACTTGTCCAGTTTCTCTGAGAAAATTCTCAAGACTTAAGCCCCTGATATATGTTATCACTCACCAGTGCACAGAGCACAGCTGTTTGTTTCCATCAGGTGAAGCATTAGAGCCCTTGTCACTGGAGAAGAGGCATGGACAAAGAGAATGGACTAGGCTTCAGTTGCTTCTCAGGATTTCTAGATACATTTTTGTGTAGCTGTCACTGTAGCATCATGTGAGATACTGGTACCCTGTAAGCTTTCTGCTCTGGACCCTGCCGCCTTCTGTCCAAACCAAAATCTCTGCCTGTTTTTGACCCCTACTCATGACTCTCCAGCCATCCACTTAAGCACAACACAGCAAAAACAGATCTTAATCTTCTCCCCCCACACGCTCCTCATTCCCTTGGTCACTGCAGACATCATCACTTATGTCCACTACTTAGGCATCCTCTTTGACTCCTCTCTCTAGAAGACCCACACATTCAGTCTTGTCTAAATCTTGCCACCTTTTTATGAACATCTCTAAGAACTAGCCTTTCATCTCTGTCCAAACAGTCTAAACCTCTTACCTTAATTTATCATAGAATCATAGAAGATTAGGATTGGAAGAGACCTCAGGAGGTCATCTAGTCCAAACCCCTGCTCAAAGCAGGACCAACCCCAACTAAATCATCCCAGCCAGGGCTTTGTAAAGCCGGGCCTTAAAAACCTCTAAGGATGGAGATTCCACCACCTCCCTAGGTAACCCATTCCAGTGCTTCACCACCCTCCTAGTGAAATAGTGTTTCCTAATACCCAACCTAGACCTCCCCCACTGCAACTTGAGACCATTGCTCCTTGTTCTGTCATCTGCCACCACTGAGAACAGCCAAGCTCCATCCTCTTTGTAACCCCCCTTCAGGTAGTTGAAGGCTGCTATCAAATCCCCCCTCACTCTTCTCTTCTGCAGAATAAACAAGCCCAGTTCCCTCAGCCTCTCCTCATAAGTCATGTGCCTCAGCCCCCTAGTCATTTTCGTTGCCCTCTGCTGGACTCTCTCCATTTGTCCGCATCCTTTCTGTAGTGGGGGGCCCAAAACTGGACACAGCACTACAGATGTGGCCTCACCAGTGCCTAATAGAGGGGAATAATCACTTCCCTCAGTCTGCTGGCAATGCTCCCACTAATGCAGCCCAATATGCTGTTAGCCTTCTTGGCAACAAGGGCACACTGCTGACTGATATCCAGCTTCTCATCCACTGTAATCCCCAGATCCTTTTCTGCAGAACTGCTGCTTAGCCAGTTGGTCCCCAGCCTGTAGCGGTGCATGGGATTCTTCTGTTCTAAGTGAAGGACTCTGCACTTCTCCTTGTTGAACCTCATCAGATTTCTTTTGTCCCAATCTCCAATTTGTCTAGGTCACTCTGAACCCTATCCCTACCCTCCAGCGTATCTACCTCTCCCCCCAGCTTAATGTCATCTGTGAACTTGCTGAGGGTGCAATCCATCCCATCATCCAGATCATTAATAAAGATGTTGAACAAAACGAGCCCCAGGACTGACCCCTGGGGCACTCCGTTTGATACCGGCTGCCAACTAGACATCGAGCCGTTGATCACTACCCGTTGAGCCCGCCGATCTAGCCAGCTTTCTATCCACCTTATAGTCCATTCATCCAATCCATGGTTGTTTTTTAACTTGCTGGCAAGAATACTGTGGGAGACGGTATCAAAAACTTTGAAGTCAAGTTATATCACGTCCACCGCTTTCCCCATATCCACAGAGCCAGTTATCTAATCATAGAAGGCGTTCAGGTTGGTCAGGCATGACTTGCCTTTGGTGAATACATGTAGACTGTTCCTGATCACTTTCCTCTCCTCCAAGTGCTTCAAAATGGTTTCCTTGAGGACCTGCTCCATGATTTTTCCAGGTTCTGAGGTGAGGCTGACTGGTGTGTAGTTCCCCAGATTCTCCTTCTTCCCTTTTTTTAAAGATGGGCCCTATATTTGTCTTTTCCCAATTGTCCAGGACCTTCCTCGGTCGCCATGAGTTTTCAAAGATAATGGCCAATGGCGCTGCAATCACATCAGCCAATTCCCTCAGTACCCTCGGATGCATTAGATCTGGACCCATGGACTTGTGCATGTCCAGCTTTTCTAAATAGTCCTTAACCTGTTCTTCACCACTGAGGGCTGCTCACCTCCTCCCCATACTGTGTTGCGCAGGACAGCAGTGTGAGAGCTGACCTTGTCTGTGAAGACTGAGGCAAAAAAAGCATTGAGTACTTCAGCTTTTCCCACATCATCTGTCACTAGGTTGCCTCCCCCATTCATTAAGGGTCCCACCCCGTCCCTGACCTCTTCCTTGTTGCTAACATACTTGTAGAAACCCTTCTTGTTACCCTTCACATCCCTGCAACCTCTTTTTTGGGCTAGAGAAATGCTGTCTTGCTCTGATTGATTAATTATCCAGAAAGTTCTTGCAAAGATGATTTTCTTGGATTGTCACTTTGACCATGTCATCCCTCTCTGCTTCCTTTCACTGCTATGTCAAACATAAATGAACTGTTCCACATTCATAATTTAATGCAATGTAGATATCATGCCTTATGTTGTTGAGCCAATGACTCTGCCTCCACTCCACCAACAATGCTAGCCTCCATTGTCCACTTGTCAGATTTTCCAGAGTTCCTTCATGCTTTCTCCCTTCCTGTCCTTTATTCCTGGAATGAGCTCCCTTTTAAACATCCACAAAGCCACATTTTCCTCCTTCAGATCCCTTCTTAACTCACTTCTGCTGTGATGCATACAGTGTTCTTGACAGTGGTTAGGTAGCTGGTATGTCATGACTGCTGCTTATTGCAAAGATCCTCACTATTACCATGTGCTTTTCCCCATCTGTGTTTACCTGTTCTTTTCTGGTACTTGCATTTGTAAGCTGTTGGTTGGAGACTGTTAGGTATTTGTACATTGAGATCCTGATCTGGATTGGGGCCTCCTGGTGCTACAGTAGTACAAATAATAAAGGCCAGTGCAGGTGGCTGTCTCTTCGGTACTGCAACAACAGAAATAACTAATGGCGTCTTTCTGTAGAAGTAGGAGTAGAAGTTCAGACACTAAGCACAAAGTTTACTGCCTGTTCTATACTTGTTAGACTTGAGAAGCAATTCATTGGGAATCATAGTAATAAGTCAGATGTCCTCTCTGCTGCTTCTATCTGTCTTGCAGAGCTAGAATCCCACCTTGGTGTATATTGATAATACTTAGCACTTAGAATCTATAAACAGAAGACGGTCTATCAAAGCTTCTGTAATAGAGCCCATCACTATAGTGTGTGAATGCCTTCAGAGTTAGTCCATTTTTGGCTATATAACTAACTTTCCTCCCTACTACACTGAAACGACTTCTGAGTCATTTCAGTATCTCCCTGCTACCAACTGAAAGGATGCAGGATTCTGGTAATTTTGAGTAGTTTCCTTTTTAAAGTAGCTAACGTAAGAGTCAGCTTTTTTTCCCCATTCATCAGATCCTTTATGGTGCAGCTTGCTGTGAATTAAGTCATCACCTACTTATGAATAAAGCTGTCATTTAATCTGGTTAGAGCTCTCCAGAACATCCTCTAAACTTGGAGTGGGAAGAGGGAGGAGATGGGGAGAGAATGTGAACCTCTTACAAGTCAGAAATGGAATCTGACAAATGGGACCATTGTTCAGGCTGTTATTACTTCCATAGTAAGGCCTGTTAAACTTCAGGGTGACTGTCTCCCTTGAGGAGGCTTTTGCATTATTTTTTTAAACTTAGTTTAGTCATAACAGTGATCTAGCTGAAACAGCCCATGCTTATGGAGATGCCAGGCATTCAGTTTTGAAAGCATACCTTCAAGTTACCATGCTTATTTAAATACAGATTTTCACCAGTAGATAACTGCTGGCATGTCACTTGAGTTACTGTCATGAACCATCTGAGCAGCATTGTGTGTAGGTATAACTAACCTAACTTGCTGAGAGAAGAATGTCACCTTACAATGTTTTGTAAACTAACTGTACACTAGGACTAAGAAACCAATATAAAGTTTTCAGATTAGAATAAAAATCCTCAAAACTCAACACAATTTCCATAAGGGGTGGTGTAACTGTTTAGCCCTTCCTGTAATAAGTTCCACTGCTTCTCCCTAGTTTCTTTACCCATGTCCACAGCTTTAAACAGAAGAGTTCAGCTATTTATTAATGCAGTAGTTTGAACATGAGCAGAATGGTAGCATCAGTTCTTATTTGGTTTCTTTTTTGGGGGAGTTTTGTATGGCAGTGAAATGGAGACTTCAAATAGTTCTAGTTTTTTTAGGTATCTAGCTAATCTGGTCTCCAAAACAAATATGGTTTCTGTTCTTTAAATTATAACCAGTGCCTCTAGCTTCAGAATTTTCTCTCTCAAAAGAATTGCTGCCTGAACTGATGGTGAGAAATACCAAGTTGTATAACACTGCAGCAGTAGTGCTTTGGTTTGCACTTACAATTCTATAAATAATTCTCTTCCCTTGCTGCTTTCAGCAGGGGGAAGGCTGCTTATGAAAGAGGTGACTGCATCAAGAGCTGCCCTGTGTTTTTAGCTGAACATGTGATTGACTGTCTCTCTTGGGAAAGCTTAGCTGATACAGATTCTGAATTGCATATGAAGAGATGGAATCAAGGTGGTTATTCAGTGAATGACTCATGAATGTTCAGAGGTTAGGCTGATATTTATTTAAAGCACTATCTAAAAATATTTAGTTAAATATGAGTGGCATGAAAAAGATGCTTCCAAAGCAAACTATTTCCTATCTACTGTGAATGAAAGGGTGACATACTAGATTACATGGCATACCTGAAAGGCTGAATAACTGCATCTACTCATTTCACTTCAGTTTGTACATGTAAAGCCACAAAGCAAAGGAGGAGGTTGAATTGCTCATCAAAATCTGTCAACTTAGTAGAACCCGACAAACTGTCTGAGGAATGCAGATAATAGGGTGAGGAGAAATGGGGGAGCTGATATTAAAATATATCTTGGTGTGTATTCCATTGTGACTTCTCTCTTCGAGTGATTGGCTGTGTATAAAATAGTCACTTACCGTTATGTTTGAGTCAGACTCTGAATAAAGTTAAACATATGATCAAAATAGAGCTGTGTTTAAAGACAAGTCTGGAGAACTACATGCATCGCACTTTTTCACATTCAGCCATTGCATATAGCACAGTAAACCTGCTTTTAAGAAGCTGAGTCATTTATCCATATTATTGAAGTTCAAAACACCGTTCCATAGATCAAACAAGATTCGTCTGGCATGTGTAGAGAATTCAATCGCAGACTGATGCAGCTCTTAGTAAATGACACCACTCTCTGGACTTCTGAATTAGGTAAATAGTGGCGATGCTAACGTGGAGTCCTCTTTCACAATATTGCTATCAAGGCGCAGCACAAATTCTAGTGGGTAGAAGCTTACTCATGACTTGCTGAGATATCCTAAACAGCTGGCTGGATTGCACTGTCTGCCCTGCATCTGGGAGCAAGCTTCCCAACCCAGGTCCGCAGACGTGTGCTAGTGTGGCGTGTGCTAGGGTGCTAAAAATGTCTGTGTAGATGGTGTTTTGACGTTGTGACTCAAGCCTACCCCTTTGAAAGCCTGAGAGCCCAAATTCCAGCCCAAGTCCCAACATCAAAGCATGGTCTACCCACCTATTTTTAGTGCACTAGTGTGAGCCCTACTAACACAGATCTGTGGACTCAGGTTGGGGGGCTTGCTCCCAGATGCAGTGTAGACATACCCTTAGTATCTAATGTAGCCTGCCCGTTTTCTCCATCCCCACCACACCAGACACCACAAGTGGGCCCCTCAGCCTGAACAACTTCAGATGCTATTGTTGGGTCCTGTTCAGTGTTACACTGTAGTGATGACTGCCTAGACTTCAATTTTCTGCAAGAAATGCTGCTAAGTTTTGGGAGTATGTGCCTTTTTTAAAAGCATCTATAGTTGAGTATTGTTTCCTCTCAATGGGTGCATGAATATAATTTTTATGAAGGCCACTGTAAATTGTCTAACTTGACTAGTGGTTTAATGAGCGAGCAGAATGTCCCAGTACGAACGTAGTTGCTTAATCATAGCAGCAGCATTGCTGTTAGGAATGGATTGGAAGTAGAAATGTTATGCAGTTGTGCCTGACTGTGTTCTAAAAAGTATTTTCTCATCTAACCAACAGGTAGTGCAGGCTGTGCATAAACTGATGCTTTAAGAGGCTTAAGGATCATTCCTGAAGTTGTTCAAAGTAAATTTTGGCAGATATTTCATCATGGATTCAACAGAATGAAAATTCAGCTGCTAGACTAAGAAAACATTTCTTTCCTGCCTTTCATACTGCTTTCTTGTTTGAATGGCATTGACTACACTCTTTCAAAGCCCCTCCTTAAAACACATTTGCAAAAGACCTATTAAAGCATATCCCTCGCTTTGCTGAAGCACTGAGTAGATAGTAGAATATTTTTAAAGTGGAACTAGAACTAATGAGGCCTAGGCTAAACTTCCCTGCTTTTTTCCAGCCAGGTGCACCACAGGTTTCTAATCTACATGAAGAAGTGGGTCATTGAAGGAGGAGGCTAGACCTCAGGATACTTGTTGATGCTTTATACTTACACAACACCTTTCAGCTATAACTCAAAATGCTTTAGAGACATCAAGCATCTGTTTCCCATGTTGGGAGTGGGGTTGGCAGCTTAAACTCAGGAATGGTTTGTGACTTGCTCAAGGTCACACAGCATACTGGTAGCCTGGAGTATAAATTGCCTTTTTACTCCTGGATCCTGCCTTCAAATCTGTCAGTGACAACAGCTACACAACTTGTTTGCATAAGAAAGCAATGGCTAGATAATAGCTAGAGCTGCAAGTGAAGGGTCAGGGAAAACCCTGATAACCTGGCAAATCCTACACTGAACCTAGCTGGGAAGCTGTAAGGTTCCACCTGGTCTTCCAGCATGACTAGAATGGACCTGTTTCACTTTACCCATATAATGTTACACAAGCCAATGGATGCTAGCACTTTGGCAGTACTAAGGTATTGATCAAACTGAACGTTAGTGGAGTTCAGCTACACAGTTCCTCATCCTTGGATTTGTTTAGTCTGGAGAAGAGAAGAATCATAGAATCATAGAATATCGGGGTTGGAAGGGACCTCAGGAGGTCATCTAGTCCAACCCCCTGCTCAAAGCAGGACCTAATCCCCCTCCCCTCATCCCAGCCTGACCTTAAAAACCTTTAAGGAAGGAGATTCCACCACCTCCCTAGGGAATCCATTCTAGTGCTTCACCACCCTCCTAGTGAAAAAGTTTTTCCTAATATCCAATCTAAACCTCCCCCACTGCAACTTGAGACCATTCCTCCTTGTTCTGTCATCTGGTACCACTGAGAACAGTCTAGATCCATCCCCTTTGGAACCCCCTTTCAGGTAGTTGAAAGCAGCTATCAAATCCCCCCCCTCTCATTCTTCTCTTCTGCAGACTAAACAATCCCCGTTCCCTCAGCCTCTCCTCATAACTCATGTGCTCCAGCCCCCTAATCATTTTTGTTGCCCTCCGCTGGACTCTTTCCAATTTTTCCACATCCTTCTTGTAGTGTGGGGCCCAAAACTGGACACAGTACTCCAGGTGAGGCCTCACCAATGTCGACTGAGGGGGGACGTAACAGTTTTCAAGTATATAAAAGGATGTTACAAAAAGGAGGGAGAGGAAAAATTTGTTTCTAACTCCTGAGGATAGGAGAAGCAGCAATGGGCTTAAATTGCAGCAAGGGCAGTTTAGGTTGGACATTAGGAAAATCTTCCTGTCAGAGTGGTTAAGCACTGGAATAAATTTCCCAGGGAGGTTGTGGAATTGCCATGATTGGAGGTTTTTAAGAGCAGGTTAGACAAACACCTGTCAGGGATGATCTAGATAATACTTGGTCCTGCCTTGAGTGCAGAGGACTGGACTAGAAGACCTCTCGAGGTCCTTTCCAGTCCTATGATTCTATGCTACCTATAGCTGAGGATAATTTTAAAGCCTGTTGGCTCTGTCCTATTTTGTCAGCTTCAAAGTTCTTGTGTAGTCACCTTGAAGACTTAATTATATTCTTGTCTGAGTAAGAGAACCACTCTACTAAACTACCACCAGTTTTGGCAACGTTTAAGTATTTATGGAAGTTCTCCAGTCAAAGCATGCAAATGAGTTTGAAATTCTTTGAGGCGTCCTGCCCCCATTTGCCAAGCCTAACTTTCAAAGTAAAGATATATCAGTGGATGATGTAAGATTGTCTTAGGGGTTTGGAAAGGATGGGGAACTCTGAAGTGTATGTGCTCAGTATCCATCTATAAAAACATACGGGCCACAAATGTACTTTGTCCTCTCCCTCACATGAAGCAAAAGACTTGGAACTGACACCCTGAAGCTTGGAGAACAAGGCTTTGGGGAGACCATAAAAAGGTATTTCCATTAGAGGAAGGCAGGGAAATAGTAAGACATGATGTAGAAGAATTTTGAGCAGAGGTAGGGTCCATGGACCAGTTAAGGCAATAGGAAGGCTTGTAGATGACACGTTTGAGGGAAGCATTCAGGATCAATGATTACTCCAAACAAAGATGCTGCTACTGGTCAAATTTCAAAACTAAATAAACAATTAAATAGATTTAAATTCTTGCAAGTGTGGGAGGATAGGTGGGAACCAAGTTTAATGATATTCTCTGGCCAGTTATGCAGAATTAAGGTGACCAGATGTCCCGATATTTGGGGCTTTGTCTTGTATAGGTGCCTATTTACCCCCCCCCCCCCCCCCCCCCCCCCCTTCCCCCCCCCCCCCCCCCCGCCCCCGATTTTTCACACTTGCTGTCTGGTCACCCTATGCAGAATGCCAGATACTAGATTACCATAATAGTAATTTTGAGTCTTAACTGAGTCCAAAATATTTTGATCAATCTAAACCTTAACTCAAGCATTTCAAATGTTCCCTTTTAGATTTGTGATGGAGTGGGAACGATACCTTACTTTGTTGATGGGGCGGGGGGACAAGTAAAGTCCTCTGTAAATATCTGTTTTTGAAAGGTTGCTAAAGCTTCGAGACTGACATAGTAAAAGCATGGCGTATATACTTCCCACCAAATAGCTTGCCACGTACCTTCATTCTGACCTGCAAAAAATTCTAATCGTAGTATCCATGTATTTTAATAAAAGCTAGATTGCAAATAGGATTAAAGGTTAAACTTAATTTCTCTTCCTGGGCTGCCTATGGGATGACTAACAAGAATTTTAGTTATAAGCTGGGGACGCACCAGTTGGAAGTAACAGAAGAGGAGAAGGACCTCGGAGTCCTGGTTGATCGCAGGATGACTGAGTCGGCAATGTGATGTGGCCGTTAAAAAGGCTAATGCGGTCTTGGGATGCATTAGGCGAGGTATTTCTAGTAGAGATAAGGAGGTGCTAGTCCCGTTATACAAGGCGTTGGTGAGACCTCATTTGGAGTACTGTGTGCAGTTCTGGTCTCCCATGTTTAAGAAGGATGAATTCAAACTGGAACGGGTACAAAGAAGGGCCACTAGGATGATCCGAGGAATGGAAAGCCTGTCGTATGAAAGGAGACTTGAGGAGCTCGGTTTGTTTTCCTTAACCAAAAGAAGGTTGAGGGGAGATATGATTGCTCTCTTTAAATATATCAGAGGGATAAATACCAGGGAGGGAGAGGAATTATTTCAGCTCAGTACTAATGTGGACACGAGAACAAATGGATATAAATTGGCAGTCGGGAAGTTTAGGCTTGAAATTAGGCGAAGGTTTCTAACCATCAGAGGAGTGAAATACTGGAACAGCCTACCGAGGGAAACAGTGGGGGCGAAAGACCTCTCCGGCTTTAAGATTAAGCTTGATAAGTTTATGGAGGGAATGGTTTGATAGGATAACTTGATTTACTCAATAGGTCAATAATGTGCCACCACTGGTAATTAGTACCGATGGTCAATGTTGGGATATTGAAAGTCTTTTTCCTGAGTGTCTGGCTGGAGAGTCTTGCCCGCATGCTCGGGGTTCAGCTGATCGCCATATTTGGGGTCGGGAAGGAATTTTCCTCCAGGGTAGATTGGCAGAGGCCCTGGAGGTTTTTCGCCTTCCTCCGCAGCATGGGGCAGGGGTCGCTTGCTGGAGGATTATCTGCTACTTGAAGTCTTTAGATCAAGATTTGGGGACTTCAACAGCTGAGTCAAGGGTGAGAATTATTTCAGGAGTGGGTGGGTCAGCTTTTGTGGCCTGCATCATGCAGGAGGTCAGACTAGATGATCATAATGGTCCCTTCTGATCTTAAGTTCTGAACTAGGAGGAGGAGAGGGATAGCTCAGTGGTTTGAG
This sequence comes from Platysternon megacephalum, assembly GCA_003942145.1. Taxonomy (NCBI): domain Eukaryota; kingdom Metazoa; phylum Chordata; order Testudines; family Platysternidae; genus Platysternon; species Platysternon megacephalum. The sequence continues at coordinate 2,686,566 of QXTE01000189.1, forward strand.
CATTGGTCTGCTAAACCCAGGGTTGTGAGTTCAATCCTTGAGGGGGGCCATTTGGGGATTTAGTTGGGGATTGGTCCTGCTTTGAGTAGGGGGTTGGACTAGATGACCTCCTGAGGTCCCTTCCAACCCTGATATTCTATGATTCAGACCTCCAGTGGTTAAAATGTCTGTCTTGCTGCATGTGACAGAATCTGATATTCTATGATTCTGTGAACTAAATTTATAACAAATCACCATTTTTACTGTGGTATTGGCTGTATTATGTGAAATGATCTTTGGTTTAAGGTTTCAACACTAACTACAGAACATGTGCTGCAGAACCTCTAGGTTAGTGACTTGTAGTATAGAAGGAACCAAATAACTGTCATTTTTCTTTCCCGTGTGCTTAATTGCAGTTTTTCCTTTTTTTTTTTCTTTTTTTTTCTTTTTCTGCTGGTGCTGCTGAAAAGTATGCATTACTAACACTGCATGTGAACATAGCTCACTTTGAGCCTGGGATATAACTCTCTCAACAGTTCACTAGTCCGGCCCAGCTTTGAAATAGGCCCTTGCTTTGTCCAGTTCTTATTGGTAGTGTGTATTGCTGAGCTAGTAAGCCTTTGCATTGAAAAATGGGCATTGCAGAGTTGGCTTGGTTAATACAGGCAATAGTAGCCATGTGCTGATCCCAGTGCTGACAAAGCAACAAGAATAAATAGCGTGGTAGGGGAAGGGCATGGTTTCAGGAATATGCAGTTGGCCTGTTGTCAAGGGGGACAGATCATTCTGCTTTCAGCATACCTCTGCCATTTTAAACAGCTCTACAGCAAGATGTCAAAACTAAAATATTTTAAAGATACATTTGCTATGTTTAAGGCTGAACACCTATGTACTGTAAGGAAGCTGACAATGAGTTATCACAGTAGATGTAGTTTTACTGCAGATAGTGCCTTTAGTTGACCTCTGGTATTTCAAGAGCAGTTTATCCTTGACTCATCAGCATTTGAATCAGCCGTCCTATAATTCATACCTAGTAGCAATATTTAGTTGGGCAATACTGTGAACTATCTCTAATAAAATTTCACTCGAAGGTAGAAGTGACTTAATTGAAAGCTTCTTTATGATCCTAAACACTCTACTGGTTTGCCCCAGACTAAGTTTCTGATTAGCTCAGGAGTTTGTAAATGAAGATTAAGAGCTGTAATGCATCATGAAGACTAAAATATCTGAGCTTGACTCCTCTGACGCAAAAGGAAGAATATTTAAAAAAAAATATGTTCCTTCTCTTTGAGTTAGAGTGTAGGGAAATGACAGAATAACTGTTCAGCTCTTCACCCATTCCTTGTTCATGACACTTGGAGGAAAGGACCAAATGTGACTCAGTTTACACAGATCCCCTAAAGACAGCCCATGAATGAGAAAATATATATGTCACTTGTGCTCCATTCTTCTGTCGGACTATATTTTACCCTGATTTCATAAGTATGGTGCAGCTGTAACTTTGAACTTGGTCAGTATGCTGGCTTGCTGCCTTATTTGTCCATTTCCTGTTGAATTTAACACTGCCCAAAACCATTAGAGTATTTAACAGTCACACAAGCCATAACTGCCCATAAATATGAATTGAAGACCGACATAGTATTTACTGAAAGTGGGAATTTTCTATAGGCTATTTCTTGCTTGTAAAATTTACAAATTACAACACAATAATTGTAAAACTCTTAATTTGTAAATTTTAATGTTGCTATTATAATAGTTCCTAGAGGCTCTAATCAGAACCGGGGCCCCATTGTGTTAGGCACTGTGCAAACCTATAACATGGTTCCATTCTCAAAACGCTTGTAACTTAATATAAAAGGTTCACTTTGTGTTAAGTGACCTACAAAATGCTATACAAAAAAGGATTTATCCATTATTTTAAAATGTATAAAGGACACTTTTCAACAGGGGGGAGGGATAGCTCAGTGGTTTGAGCATTGGCCTGCTAAACCCAGGGTTGAGTTCAATCCTTGAGGGGGCCACTTAGGGATCTGGGGCAAAAATTGGTCCTGCTAGTGAAGGCAGGGGGCTGGACTCGATGACCTTTCGAGGTCCCTTCCAGTTCTAGGAGATTGGTATATCTCCAATTATTATTATTATAACAGGGTTTTTACCTGGAAGATGCTATGAGTGTCCGGATGGGTTTTCCTAGCGGGCCTTGTGGATGAGGAACAGTAGGCAAGGTGGTTTTTGTGTGTATCATGAGTTCATTCACCTTAATTGTAGAAGAGCAAGGGTTGTAAGTGTTCAACAAAGGTTTATCACGGAAATGTTAAACTTTTTGGTGGCGTTGTATAAACAACCAACAGTTTGACTAAAATTTCCTTCATCCTCTCAATAGCTTAATTTTCATTTCCTTTGATGTGTTTTGTTTCACTAGATCTGTAGTCTTCCAGATTAGACTGTGAATTGCAGGCCACCTTTATAATCATAAAGCAGCAAAACTTGATACAATCCCAATTTTTTTCCTTTATGGGTTATCTTTGGGAGTGCATATCCTGCATTAAATAGTTGCTTTCTAGTTCTATGTAATCTTCATTCAGGATTCCCAGAACTAATTTGGCTGGCTGTCTTGTTTGAATTCATTCAACCATTTGTTTTTTCTAACATGCATAGTTGAAAGCCAAGCGGTCTCTAATAGAACTCTGACTTGGTGCTTTCTGCTTGTACTACTTTAGTTAAATGTGATGTGATGTGTCTGAAAGGTGAAGTAAATTATGGGTGCAGTCAGGTGCTATACTGTGAACTCATGTTCAGGTATGATTTCAATCAGGACTTGAAACTTAGGGTCCGGGGTGGAAAGCTGGTGTCTAGCTCACTACATACATCACTTAGAACAACTTTTTATTGGAGAGGCTTGCAAAGACCTTGCACTCAACTTGACAGTATTTCTGTGTGTAATGCAATAGCGTTTGAATGCCACATCGGATCAATTCCAAAATTCCAGGGAATGTTCTAGGCATCAATGAGCAGAATGCAATTGATTTTAGGGGAAATGGGCAATACACTGAGCTGCTGTCATCTGTTTAGCACAGTCACTGCTTCAAGTACCTCTGCAGTTGTCTATAGATCAAACCACTGGTGTCTGGCACCCATTTAGTACCTTCTAGCATAACAATCCCTCTGCTTGTGGTCCTGATAGTATTTAGCATGTGATGCCCTGGATGACTTCTCTCCCAGACAGAAGAGAAATCCATGCTCTCCCTGCTGGAAGCTGTGTGAGGTGGATTCTCAGCAGGGACAGCCAGAAAAAAATGAGAGGAAGGAATGAAGTGTCCTCTCTCCTAGTGCCCATCCTGGTCTGTAGGGGTAGGACACCAGTCATCCACTTCTCCTTTCCAATCCAGGGTTGGGGGGAGACACTAAGCCATTGGCATGGGTGAAGGTGGGAATGGAGGGAAGAGAGACCCTGCTGTGGTGGGAGATGGAAATGGGCGGAGCGGGGGGGGGAGACAGAGCCCCAGGCATGGTGGGGAGAAGGCAGGACCCTACTAAAGGAGAATGGAGGGTAAAAAGCCAAAGCATCAGGGAGGAAGTGGGGAAATTTTGCAGAATCCCTGAAAGAGGGGGATTGGGAGGGTGGCAATACAGGGAGCTTGTTGGGTAGAATGTAAGGATGCAAGGAGCCCCTGGAGTGTTTAGTGAGCTTGGCCTGCACGAGCCACAAAGTGTGTGACCCACTACTTTGTATTAGTGGCAAGTCAGCCTAGCTAGCTTTAATAGTAATGGTGGTCTTGCAGGTTCTGAAGTTGGACAGCATCAAGGTGCTTCCGCTTCTTGACTGACTTGCTAAATGCACTGTTAATACTTAAGATGACCTCCACTAAATGTTTTCCAGGATGTAGTATTAAACACCACATTTCAATAATCCAGGCTTAATGTGGAAGAGCAAATCCATTAGGTGAGTTTTAAAAAGGTGTGATGCACCAGCCAGCAATAAAAGGCATTTTGTGGGATTAGATATTAAAATTAACACAGCAGTGGTTTGTATGGTTCCTGTACTTCTGTTGGCCTTGTGCCTCCGTGTTAAGTATGTGCTGTGCAGATACAGCCATTTTGGCTGAAGGCTTTCCTCTGGAATGCAACTGCTGAAAACAAGGTGTATAGTTGGAAGCCTGAGTTTCCTGCTTACTTGCAGCATACTCAGCGGTCACTGCACTGTTTACCTATGCTAAAAATAAGTGTTAGTGTGTGGGTATCTGTAGAAGTACCATGTATACTTTGGCCACTGATATTTGAGAACTAGTCCCACGGTCTGATATGAGCAGATAACTGAAGACTCCGCCAGTACATAATAAATCATTGATGGGAATTCTCTGCCTTAATTTCTCTCAACTGAAATACCCGAACTTTCAGTTGTCCAGATGGGAATTTCCCATCTATTTCAAAATCTTGAGTTACTGTGGCACAATCTGCCCACGCTTATGGAGATGAAAACATTTAATTTGCACTGGGCAAATGGATGAGTACAAAGTTGCTTTAATTTTTGTTTGTTCTGGTGTGGAAAGACTGGGTTACTGATAACATAAGAAAACTGTGGCTGGGACAGAAGTGGGAAATCGTCAGTGCCAATATTCCAGGTAACTGCTGGGAAACATCAAATACGTGTTTTTAAGTGAAAACCTAAAATTAACAAACATTTGATTGCTGAGAGAACCCTTTCTGTAAACAGGCACTTTGGGCCTTAGTAGTGGTTAAGTCCTTTACACATGAAGGAATTGGATGTAATCCAAACTATTGGTTGACAGTTGTGCACGCTGTGTGATAAACTAAAGCAGTAGTTCTCAACCAGGGGTACATGTGCCCCTGGGGATATGCAGAGGTCTTCCAGGGGGTACATCGGCTCATGTAGATACTTTACAACAGGCTACATTTTAAAAAAACTAGCGAAGTCAGGATAAACTAAAATTTCATACAGACAATGACTTGTTTATACTGCTCTATATGCTATACACTGAAATCTAAGTACAATATTTATATTCCAATTGATTTTATAATTGTATGGTAAAAAGGAAAAAGCAAGCAATTTTTCAGTAATAGTGTGCTGACACACTTTTTTTGTATTTTTAGGTCTGATTTTGTAAGCAAGTCGTTAAGTGAAATGAAACTTGGGGTACACGAGACAAATCAAACTTCTGAAAGGGGTAAATTTGTTACAACAGTAGCCCTTACAGTATTATCTTATGTATGAGGTGCATAAGCTAACATGCTTGAGTTTTATGCTTTCTCCTGAGCTTACCTGAAACAGCAATAACTTTGTGTAGTAAGTTTTGTTTTTTAAAAGGGTTTTACTGATTTCTTATTACAATAAAACAGTTGACATAGATGGAGACTAAGGGCTTGTTTGGACTACAGGGATGTGAATAGCTGTGTGCGATCAAGTGCTGTGCTGTAACTCTGCTGTGTTGACGCTGCGGGTGCAAACTGAAAGGTTCCAAGGTCACTTTAACATAGTCCTCTTCAAACAGGAGTTGAGTGCCTTTTCTAGGAGGCAGAAGTTGAGTTGAAAGTATCTAGAAATGTCAAAAGTTTCAGTGATGGTTTTTTTTTTTATACAACACTATCAGTGGGTAAAATATTTCTAATGCCACCACCTGGCCATGTCCTTCCATATCACCCTATTAAGAAACCTATGTAGCTAATGAGGTATGTTGTAGTATGAAGAAATAATTAGTTGTCTTTTGGAAAGCTACTAAATGTTACTTCTAGTGTAAGCATGGCAGAGGGTATTTATTGCGCATTAGTATCTTCACACTGAGATGCAAGGAACATCATACATTCAGGGCACATACACACCATCCCCCGGCTTCTCCCCCCCCCCNTAAACAATTTAAGACATTTTTTTTTTTAAGTTACTTAGGCTGTCTGCTGTTCTGCACCTCAGAGGAAGCTAAGTTTCAGTTATGCTGCGTGTTTATAGCTTGTAAAGACTGTTGGGAATAAAAAGCAAGACGTAACATTTTATTATAGGGAATGTAACTTTTTTTAAAAATGGTCTTTTCAGAGGTGCTGAGCACTTGCAGCTCCAATTGACTGCTGTGGAAACTGCTGGTCCTCTGCACATCTGAAAATCAGCTCAGTAGTCTTCTGAGTACTTGTTTTTTGCATAAAACATGCACTTTTCCCCAACAAATTTTCACTGTTGTGATAGAGTAACATGTTCATATTTATACTGTTCATAGAGGGGACAGTGGTAGGTAAATATTTTGGATGGAGTAAGTACTTAACAATTCTAGAAATGAAAAGCAACAGTAACTACCACACTCTGCCCATATTGATTGGCTCTCCGAATGCATTTAAGAACTGACTGGAAATTTTTAGTTTAGTAAACACTTTTAAAAACAAATGTACAGTAAAAGCTGTTTTATCCAGCACTTTAACTGGAAAACTCTCTAAACCGTCATTTCTGATCTTCATTGACAGTCCTGTTTTATAATCTGGTTGGTGCAGGGCCGGCAGGGGGTTGGGACATGGGAGGGGGTGTGGAACCCGGGCTCTGGGAGGGAGTTTGCATGCAGGGGGTGCCTGATCCAGGGGGCTGCTCACCTTGGGAAGTTCCCTGCAAGCAGCGACTGTCTTGGCTGCTCTTAGGCGGAGGCGCGACAGGCGGCTCTGCGTGCTGCCTCCACCCTCCACTGCTGCCCACGCAGCTCCCATTGGTTGCTGTTCCCGGCCAATGGGAGCTGCGGAGGCAGTTCTCGAGGCAGGGGCAGAGCTGCCTGCCACGCCTCTGCCTAGGAGCAGCTGGGAGAGGTCGCCGCTTGCGGGGAGCTGCCTGAGTTGAGCTGCCCCTGGATCCGGCACCTACACCCCAAGCCTCCTCCCAGAGCCCGTGACCCACACCACCTCCTGCACCCCAGCCCCGCACCTAAACGCCCTACCTCTTTTAACTGGCATTTTTCACTTACCGGCATCCCCCATTTCCCCAACATGCTGGATAAAACTGCTTTTACTGTAATATGATATCTAAATGGCTAACTTAGCTGACAACTGCTTTCTGAGGTTTCCCTTGAATGGCTTCCCTATGTGCATGTGCTTTGTTTGACCCATTTTAAATATGAAGGTATAGAGTAGCAGGAAAATGCAGGCAAAGCCAAATAATATACTCCAAATATGGAACACTGACAGCATCTGGAACATGTAGGGCAATAAACAGGAAGCAATCCACTAAAATAGCCATGCTTTTTCTGCAAATGTATTTAAATTGCATAGTGTAGTGTGTCAGCAATCTAGTTGAAGAGACTGTGTATGTCAAATAATTACATAGGATGGAATCTGCAGCCAACCCATTTTATCAAGCATAATATCATAGTGATGTTTAATTTACCCCTTAGTACCTCTTAACTAACACGTGCCTCGGAACTGGCAAAACACAGATCAAATCCTGACTTCTACTTTCCATCCTGCTACATCTTCAAGTGTTTCCAAGAACTATAGTGAGGGAAGTCAAGTGTTCAAATCTCTGAAATCTAGGATTTGCTCTGGTCCCTTTCTGTAGTTGGTTTAAGGTAAACTTAAAATGGCTCAACAGCTTGCTGGCGGGTGCTGGGGGGATGTTGGGTATCAAACTTAATGTTTTTTCCTGATTTGTGTGTTGGGGCTTTCTGGGTACTCACCCTAAAAATAAATTCCACTTGGAATTTAACCAAAGGCATGCTGCCTCAGATCTGCGCTACTCTGACAAAATATACACAGTAGAACCTATCTTAACCCAGTTCAGGGTATGTCACATAAAAAGTATCCAAATATCCTCCATTCTTCACAGGTCAGTGGGGTTGTATAAATTTATTTGCCACAAGTAACACACACTCACTCAAAAATGAGCTTTATATATATATATATATATATTATCCTTGGTCTTCTGACCTATTTAATTCAGGAAATATTTTAAATGGCAGTTTGTGATGATGCTGGATTCCCAGCTATGGCGATTAGTGAGTCTTCACCAACTGTGGCAGCTTGCCCCTGAAACTCCTGGTTTCCTTCACCCATTCAAATGAAATATATTAATGCTCAACTGGTGGAAAGCTGCTTTAAACTGATCATTTCTATTAGGAAAGTAAAATGCTGAGTAATACCTGGACACCTGTTTGTTTGAAAACTCTAATGAATGTCCTGGATATGAGTTCAGTTTCACTTTTGAAGCCAATGAGAAGGAGAGGTGAAAGTGATCACTGTAAAATTCCCCAATTTTTTTTGATCATTTGGGTTTCCCCAGTGCACTTAATCCTTCTGACTACAGCTTGAACAGCTGGCAGTGAAATGCTGACCTCTAGTGCTAAAGAGCTATACACTGGAAAAGCCAATTTCTGTATCTGGGTTGCTACACTAGAGCATCTCTGTACTCAGTACTTCAATTTAACTAAACAAAATAGAGCAGGAAATAATTGCTTGTTTCCAGATTCTGTAGCCTTCTGATCTTTTGTAAAGACATGACTGGTTACAATGTAAATTTGATGTGTAGGCAATTGATAGATTTAAAAGTGGTTCCCTAATGTATACTTTTTATCTGCTACCCCGACAGTGTTGTGTGGCACTCTACAGCAGTGGTTTCCAAACTTTTTTTCCCTCATGACCCAGTTGAAGAAAATTGTTGATGCCTGTGACCCAACATAATTATCTTTTCATAAAATCATAATACACCTCTTCCCCGATATAACGCGACCCGATATAACACAGATTTGGATATAACGCAGTAAAGCAGCGCTCTGGGGGGGGGGGCTGCGCACTCCAGCGGATCAAAGCAAGTTCGATATAACGCGGTTTCACCTATAATGCGGTAAGATTTCTTGGCTCCCGAGGACAGCGTTATATCTGGGTAGAGGTGTATTGCAATACATTCCAGCTTAACCCACTTCACATAACTAACACTAGCCTTAGTAAGCCTATGGTAAGGAGCGTGGGAGGTGGCCCAGGGTGGGGTGCAGGGTGAGGGCTCTAGGATCGAGCTGGGGTTGAGGGGGCTCAGGACTGAGGCAGAGGGTTGGGATGCAGGGGGGTGAGGGCTCTGGGGTGGGGCCAGGGATGAGTTTGGGGTGCAGGCAGGCTGCCCCCGGGCTGGGGCCAGAGGACTTCCCCCCCCCCCCCCCCCCCCCCCCCCCCCCCCCCCCCCCCCCCCCCCCCCNGGAGGGGTCTCTCTCTCTCTCTCTCTGTCCCTGCTGGCAGGCAGCACGGAGCTCTGGGGCCAGGGGAGAGGCCCGCAGCAGCCCTGCAAGCTCCCCTCCCGAGTTCCTGCTCACCCCCTACCTCTCTCCTCTCCAGGTCCCTGCTGCGCAGCAACAATCTTTATAATTTGAATCAGCAAGGTGACCCAGTACTTTGAAAAACACTGCTCTACAGTGTATATTGATTGGTTTTGTACACTCAGTGCATTCAATTTGTTCAATTCTGCAGTGTTTGTGTCTTAACAAGCAGTTCAGTGGTCAAATAGCCTCCTGGTTTACCCTACAGTTGTGCATGCAACCCAGAAACTGCTTAATAGTTTCTATAAAGGCACTGTCTTTGGATCTGTGTGATTTCTGGATGGAATACAATACAACATGGCAGTGGGAAAGTGCCTGTCAAAGTTAAATAGACCTGTCTAAACTGGTTTTCAAATTTTAAATCCTCTGCATTTAAATACAAATAAGGCTCCAAGTTGAAGGCACAAAAATCAAAGAAAGTTTAGGCTGAAGTTGTCTTGGACATGCCTAGCAGCATGTTAGGATGTTATCAAACAAGAGATGCAAAGTTATGCAAGCAAGCTTTCTATCTAGCTCAACCCTGGGTTTTTTATTTCTGGATTTAATTTGGACTCTTGAGCACTACTTTTCTCTCTTCTATTAAAATGTCAGAACTGGGGGTTGAATGGGCTTAGAAGGCTGACTGATGATCACTGTTGCATTATATTGTGAACATCCAGTTAGCATTTTTCTAAAAGTGTATACTCCAGTAAACCACCTCTGTTTAGGATTTGATACTACTGTACTTCCATAACACATGCTGTCTACCTGTATGTGGACACTCTGTGAAAGTGCTTAAAACAATTCAAGCTACTGAGAGTGCTGGTTTTGCTTTAAACTAGAGGAACCTAAATTGCAAAACAGGCTGGATTTTTATTTCAACGCACCTTGCCTCCTTACCAAATCTTAAGAGTGAATTTTAAGATGCTGGTTTGTACCCACCTCTAGTTTTAACTGTAACTAGAATCTATCTAGTTGACATCTAAAGGTCTAGTTGTTACTTTTCTTTATTAAAAAGATGCCCATCTAAGGCTCTGGGCATGCTAACCTACCATTAGTACAATAAAATTCTCTTATCGAGGTTCTGGTTTATGTGGCAGGATTACACAGCTCTGCAAAATGTAAGCCTTCTAATACCTGAATTTGTGAAGTGCTCAGATGCCATGGCAACAAGTGTAGTATAAATACCCAGCTTGGTAGACAGGTTAGTCTGCCTGAAGTAGAATTTCTACTACTTCCACCAACCAAGTCCTTCAAAACTGCCAACAAATATTCCTTGTGCCTATTCAATCGCATTGGTTTGTGCAGTGTACAGGTATTGATGTAAATGTTCTTTAGTTACCTCTTTGTGCTATGATCCAGTTAGCCCCACTAACGTGCTTGGAACATTAGAAAATTCCTCTTACTGGGGCCAAAAGGCTTAACCTATTTTGAGATTTTAAAAAAGGAAACTGATAATATTGGCCACTGAATTCTTAAGTGATTTTTAATTGTCAGTGATTATTTTTTAAACAGTTAATTAAGACATCTCGGGACTTTGACTCGAGTTAGAGCTACATGAAGTTGAGGCAGTTGCTTGCTTGTCTTTCCCTCTCTATTTACAAGGATTGCCAGTCCAAAGAACCTCAGTCCTGATCTTCAAATTCTCCTGTTCAAGTACCAGTCTGCTCATGAGACCCAATAATGGAGCTAAAAACTGTGTAGATTTGTCAGGTGCCTAATGTCCATTGAAGCACTAACAAAAAATGATCAACTTTGTTTCCTTTAAGATTGAAATCACTTTGGCCTCCAAACCTTCCAGTGTGAAAGACTAACATGGATTAATTTGCTGGTGCATTCTGTTACATGAAAACTGAGATTAATTTTATTTGTTGCAGGCTCACATTAAATTTCCTATCGACTATCCATATTCACCGCCTACCTTCAGATTCCTGACCAAAATGTGGCACCCCAACATTTATGAGGTAAGATACTTTTAGTGGTGCTTTTTCTCTTCAGGTGTACTAGACATGTTTTTAGTTTTGAGACTTATGTAATGCATTCAACGTTTGCTTGTCTTTAGTCACAGTTAAGCCACATTCTAGCTGTTATAACTTAGGCTTCGTATGTAAAAAGCTAAACCTAGATTTCTTTTTGGTAAGCACTCTAATTCAGAGAGTGGTATTCAACCCTTGCAGATAACCCCAGTTGTAACTGCCTCAGATTTACCACAGTTGTGAAGCTCTGCTGTTACTTGGAATGTTGGCAGTTACCAGTTTTTTCCATCCAGATTCGTTTGGGATCTTACTAATGACCAACAATTTCTCCAATCAACACTTTATCTGGCATGGCTTAGTCAGTAATTTGACGGACAGTGAATTTATAATTTTAATCTAAATAGCTTATTTTGAAGCTGTTTTTTCCTTTGTATTAAAGCAATAAATAGGCAACTATTGGGACTTGGGGTTGTATACTGTGTAAGCAAGCTAGAGAGTTGAGATTTTTCAAATGTACGGGGAAAGCTTGCCTCACGTTTAACTAAATGTGAATGCTCCTCCCTCCAGTTACGTTCTCCCCTGTGCCCCAAAAAATCCTTACTCTTCATCACTAACTATTGTAGATCATTTCATGATATCATTATAGTGGTTGGTCTAGCCTCTTCAGCAGTTAGTGAAACTAGAGGACCTTTTTACTATGTCACACTTCCTGATGATCTTTCAAGTACCATGTCAGTCTTAATTAACTATTGGTCTTGGGTTAAGGAATTTAGCAGTCTGCATCAGGCATCATGAGACCTATCCAAGAAGCAGCTCTAGGCAGATCCAGCTGTGACGAAGTGGGAATGCTGTTAATGTTTCCTCTGAATACTGTGTGGGTGCCTCAGTTTCCCCTATGCAGTTCTTAAGTATCTAGGTGGTGGGATAAGGGTGTATGGTTGTTGCAGAGCGACAGGCCAGTGCACATAAATGCCTGACACTTTGTCTCCTGGCAACTGATGGCCTGGGCCCCGCCTCTCCAAACTGAAGGTGTTGGAGACAAAGAGGTCAGGTGACCTCCTAGCCCAGGAAAGGGACAAAGCCCAGAGGAGGAGGGGCTGGAGGGGGTTTCAGTTTCGAGCTGGCTGGGGAAACGGACGGGCGCCCAGACGGGGCTCTAGCCCCCCTGGGGCCTCAAGATGGACCTAATTGAGCGGGTCCTGTTGTCTGTACCTGCAAGACCTGTTTTAGATTGTGTTCCTGTCATCTAATAAACCTCTGTTTTACTGGCTGGCTGAGAGTCACGTCTGACTGCGGAGTGGGGGGTGCTTGCAGGACCTCTGGCTTCCCCAGGACCCCGCCTGGGCGGACTCGCTGTGGGAAGCACACGGAGGGGCATATGCTGAATGCTCCAAGGAGAGACCCAGGAGGGGAAGACCTGTGAGCTTCTTGCCCTGAAAACAGTCTGCTCCGAGGGAGAGGAGGCTCCCCAAAGTCCTGACTGGCTTTGTGGGGAGCAGTTCCAGAGCATCGCCCAGGGACTCCGTGACACCAGCACTTTGTCAGTGCAAACAAATGTGATACCTAGTGTGGATTTCTGGATTCTTATGGAAACAATTTATCTTCCTTCTTTTTATGACCTGTACTTTTTCTTAGCACATTTTAGTCTTAAAGCCTTTGCCACTGGAGACCTTGCAGCAGCATTCTATGTTTGACGGTGTATGCATGTCACAGAATTCACAGAGGTACCTCACTTCAGAAGTCTTGTTCGGAAGTTGAGAGCCTATTCTCTAGATTGGCCTTTAGTGGAGGAGTCCAGAAAAATCCTTGGGGAACCTTCCACCTTTGACTATCTTAACAAAATTTCTGTTCTTAATCTTTAGTCTTGCCAGTCCCCTCTCATGAGAAATAAATGCACTCCAAGGATACTGCCCACTCCCCCCTTCAAAAATGTTCTACATTGTAAACCCTCCCTTCTTTCAACAATACAGTCTTTCCTATGATGAATAATATTCATATATGCTTGTGCTTAATGGGCTCAATAGAAAATGAGGAAGGCATTCCTTCCCAGGGTCTGAGCACACTTCTTGGATCTCTTGAGGAATGAGGACTCCAGCCCAAGTCTTGGACTTGGATGCCCTTACTCCAACATTGAAGTACATTGTGCTGCTCCTGAATGCCCAGTCCTGAACAAATGGTCTTAAACATGGTTTTCTCAGTAATCTCTCTAGACTGGAGGTTAGTTATTGAGCTGATGGCTTAGTCTTAACTGTTTGACTGGTGGCTTTTCCAAATCTGTACTGGCAAATAAGATCATACTCCATATTAATTTCTTGATGCTGAGGAGGGGGGCTGTTTTCTTATGCAAAGGACTATCCTGGGTTCAGGTAGTACATGGTGATTGGTATCCTTGTAGTGGCATTTGGAAAATCTTCCAACTTTTGCCGCCTCTTATTTAAAAACTTGAAACAGGAGATTAAACATATGGCCATGAAGATGTTTTTCTTTCTCAGGGCTCTGCTTCAACGGCATTAGATTTTGTGACCCGTAAGACCAATTAAAAACTAGGGCTGTCAAGCAGTTAAATAGAATTTGTGATTAATTGCACTGTTAATAATAGAATACCATTTATTTAAATATATTTGGACGTTTTCTACATTTTCAAATATATTGATTTGTTACAACACAGAATACAAAATGTACGGTAGTCACTTTATATTTGTGATTACAAATATTTGCACTGTAAAAAAAACAAAAGAAATAGTATTTTTCAAACCTAATACAAGTACTGTAGTGCATCTCTTTATCATGACCGTTGAACTTACAAAAGTAGAATTGTTTAAAAAACAGGAGATAATGCCGCCTGCTTTTTGTTTACAATATCACCTGAAAGTGAGAACAGGCGTTTGCATGGCACCGTTGTAGCCAGCATTGCAAGGTATTTACGTGCTAGTTGTGCTAAAGATTCCTATGTCCCTTCATCTTCAACCACCATTCCAGAGGACATGCATCCATGCTGATAATGGGTTCTGCTCGATAACTATCCAAAGCAGTGTGGACCATCTGAATCAGATGCCACAAGCAGAAGGTTGATTTTCTTTTTTGGTGGTTCGGGTTGCTCTTTTAAGACGTCTGAAAGCATGCTCCACACCTCTTCCCTCTCAGATTTTGGATGGCACTTCAGATTCTTAAACCTTGGGTCAAGTGCTGTAGCTATCTTCAGAAATCTCATATTGGTACCTTCTTTTGTTTTGTCAAATCTGCAGTGAAAGTGTTCTTAAAACAAACATGTGCTGGGTCATCATCCAAGACTGCTGTAACATGAAATATATGGCAGAATGAGGGCAAAACGGAGCAGGAGACCTACAATTCTTCCCCAAGGAGTTCAGTCACAAATTTAATTAACACATTATTTTTTTTAATGAGGGTGGTCAGCATGGAAGCAGGTCCTCTGCAATGGTGGCTGAAGTATGAAGAGGCATACGAAAGTTTTAGCATATCTGGCACGTAAATACCTTGCAATACCAACTACAAAAGCCTGCCATGCAAACGCCTGTTCTCACTTTCCGGTGACATTGTAAATAAGAAGTGGGCAGCATTATCTCCCGTAAATGTAAACAAACCTGTTTGTCTTAGTTATTGGCTGAACAAGAAGTTGGAATCAGTGGACTTGTAGGTTCTCAAGTTTTATATTTTGTTTTTTAAGTGCAGTTATGTAACAAAAACATCTACATTTGTAAGTTGCACATTCACAATAGAGATTGCACTTCAGTACTTGTATGAGGTGAATTGAAAAATACTATTCCTTTTATTTATCGTTTTTACAGTGCAAATATTTGTAATAAAAAAATAATACAACATGAGCACTGTCTACTTTGTATTCTGTTGACAGGTTTCAGAGTGGTAGCTGTCAGATTAGGCCTGAATAAAGACTGGGAGTGGTTGGGTTATTACAAAGCCTAAACTTAATTTCCCCAATACTAATTTCTCCCTACTGTTACTCACACCTTCTTGTCAACTGTCTGTAATGGGCCACTCTCTTACCACTTCAAAAGTTATTTTTCCTCCCTTGGTATCCTGCTGTTAATTGATTTATCTTGTTAAACTGACCTCACACTTGTTAAAGCAACCCCCATCCTTTCATGTATTTATACCTGCTCCTGTATTTTTCACTTCATGCATCTGATGAAGTGGGCTCATGAAAGCTTATGCCCAAATAAATGTTAGTCTCTAAGGTGCCACAAGGACTCCTCATTGTTTTTGTATTCTGTGTTGTAATTGAAATCAATATATTTGAAAATGTAGAAAAACATCCAAAATATTTAATAAATTTCAATTGGTATTCTATTGTTTAACAGTGCAATTAAAACTGCAATTAATCACGATTAATTTTTTTGAGTTAATCACATGAGTTAACTGCAATTAATCGACAGCCCTAATAAAAACTAATCCATACTGAATAGGAAGTGGGTTTAGCTGTGGATTCACAATCCCCAAATCCTCATGCAGGAAGTGAGGGCGTGTGAGGATGTGCCAGTTCAGTTATCTGATTTCCCAAAGTGAACCAAAGTTTTCTAACCCTTCTTGGGTTGAAGTAGAAGGACCTTTCCCCAGTAGTTATGAGTGGTGAAAAGATGGCATTCCTATAACTAAAGGAAGAAACTAGCTTAAAACTCTGTTCTTGTTTTTGGAGGTCACTTTTTGAGCAAAGATACGCAAGCTGTGAAAGTAAAAACTATATGTGAAACTAAGGACTGTGAAGCTTCCTGAAATCAGAAGAACCTGAAGTAGTAGTTCAATTTGCTGGCTGTTGTGTGTACTGCAAGACTGAGTGATTATCAGGAGGAGGAACTGGGACACCTACAGTTGCATGTGATGGCATGCTGCTGCCAAGAGTGGACTGAATCAAGGTACTGCAGACAAAAGGAACCAAATATTCACAGTTTTGCTGATGAATGCACATGGGGAGGTGTCAGAGTTCTGATTACAGTAGTGAGAGAAGGCATAAAAGTAAACCTTAATTCAATTATACCCTGGTAGGAATAATAGATATTTTCCATATTGAGCTTCTGTTAGACCATCCAGTCCATAATCTTGACAATGCTATGTTTAAGCCCAATTTCTGATGCCCCAAGCAATGTGGCTTCAATTTGCCACGAGAAATAAGTTTAAATAAGTCTAAGTTTAATACAACTAACTCTCAGGATGTTTTCTAATATTCAGTCTAATTTTTCCCTTGTATTACATCCAGTTACTTTTAGTTATGCCCCATTATGCAATCCTCAGGTCCTTTCCATCCTCTGTTTACAGCTTTCAAATATTTATCCTGCTCTTATATCCCCTTACCTATATTTAAATGGTTTTAAAATCTNCACATGAGTTAACTGCAATTAATCGACAGCCCTAATAAAAACTAATCCATACTGAATAGGAAGTGGGTTTAGCTGTGGATTCACAATCCCCAAATCCTCATGCAGGAAGTGAGGGCGTGTGAGGATGTGCCAGTTCAGTTATCTGATTTCCCAAAGTGAACCAAAGTTTTCTAACCCTTCTTGGGTTGAAGTAGAAGGACCTTTCCCCAGTAGTTATGAGTGGTGAAAAGATGGCATTCCTATAACTAAAGGAAGAAACTAGCTTAAAACTCTGTTCTTGTTTTTGGAGGTCACTTTTTGAGCAAAGATACGCAAGCTGTGAAAGTAAAAACTATATGTGAAACTAAGGACTGTGAAGCTTCCTGAAATCAGAAGAACCTGAAGTAGTAGTTCAATTTGCTGGCTGTTGTGTGTACTGCAAGACTGAGTGATTATCAGGAGGAGGAACTGGGACACCTACAGTTGCATGTGATGGCATGCTGCTGCCAAGAGTGGACTGAATCAAGGTACTGCAGACAAAAGGAACCAAATATTCACAGTTTTGCTGATGAATGCACATGGGGAGGTGTCAGAGTTCTGATTACAGTAGTGAGAGAAGGCATAAAAGTAAACCTTAATTCAATTATACCCTGGTAGGAATAATAGATATTTTCCATATTGAGCTTCTGTTAGACCATCCAGTCCATAATCTTGACAATGCTATGTTTAAGCCCAATTTCTGATGCCCCAAGCAATGTGGCTTCAATTTGCCACGAGAAATAAGTTTAAATAAGTCTAAGTTTAATACAACTAACTCTCAGGATGTTTTCTAATATTCAGTCTAATTTTTCCCTTGTATTACATCCAGTTACTTTTAGTTATGCCCCATTATGCAATCCTCAGGTCCTTTCCATCCTCTGTTTACAGCTTTCAAATATTTATCCTGCTCTTATATCCCCTTACCTATATTTAAATGGTTTTAAAATCTCTTAATCCATACAGGCCCCTATTCACTTTTTGTTCTCTGAAGCGTGAAGCTGAATGTATGTGATGTGTTAAACTTCCCACCACTTTTGAGTACTGGAAAAAAGAACTTCCCCTTTCCCTCTCTCCTGTTCCACAAAATAGTTGCTAGTCTGAGCACTACTTGTGGGTTAGACCAGCTCACTCCATCACTCTGGAGGCTTTTTGCTGAGTTCAGACTCCCTTTGTTGAACTACAGCAGCACTGCACTCTGACACAAGACTTCAGAGCTGAAACTACATAATCAATAGAAAACACTAATCAAACCCTTGTGGGCCACAGGATTAATACAACATCTAGAAGCTTACATTTACTTAGAAAATGTTTCTGTAATAGGGAGGGACTGTCCAAGCCAGGTGACACCTTCCATTATACAAAATAAAAACTTCTGCTGAGGAACTAACTTCTCATACATGGTATTCCCTCCTGTACCTCAGCACTGCTGGCTTTGTCTAGTAGCTCTAAAGTGACTAAACAGCCACAAGGCATTACTTCCCTGACCAAAAGCAGAAAATATCTAACAAAACAAGCAAGTTCTACTGGTTTAGGTGAGCAGCTGAGCCTCTAGGTGCTAAGAAGCCCCTAGTGAGGCTGAAAAGATCAATGACTTGAAGACTGCCACCAAGGCATACTGGCAAACATTTCTGAATGGGAGTTCCACAGCCAAGGTCCCTGACCTGAGAGTGCTCTGCCAACCTGATTAGAACCCATGAGAACCCAAGTTGTTGAAGTTCAGATCCAGGAATGCATTTGTCTGTGCAGGGTGGATTGATTTCTAAAGCCAAGTGATTTTAAGTGGCCAATTTCAATCATGATTTAAATAAGCAAGCAGGAAACTTATTTAAATTATCTGTTTTAATCTTGGTTTGTATTTGTATATTTTCTGTTTCCTAAAGAGAGGCTGATTTTTCCATTGGTAACCATTGTTGATATGCAACTAAAGATAGCCTTTACACTAAATTTGGTGCTGCTTTTTGCTAGCTGGGAAGATACACAATATTGATTTATTTAAGCAATTATAGAGCTTAATTTATTCAAGATTCTTAATTTTTATAATAGAAAATCATGAATGTGTTTATTTTCCTAAATGATTAATTTTTTTAATTTGATTTGTCAAGCTGTATTTGGAAACTAAAAATGCACAAAAACAGCATTTTAAAATTTAAAACTTGTTTTTACTAAAAGTACCTTAGATGTGCTGGATACACACAAACATTTTCAGAAAGTTTATCAAAACACGCTTTGCTTTAAAACTGATTTTTATTAAGCAAGGGAAGTACTAGCTGTAGTTAATGAATTGAGCTGGCTGATTGTTTCTGGTTACCATGTCCTTCAAGATCTTAGAATTAGTAGATCTCATACCTAGTTTTTATTGATAGTTTGGAAGAGGAAAACCAAGCTTTCCTGTTTTTTCAACTCCTAGTTTTTCTTAACTTTTTTTTGAATGAACTAGTAATTGAACCTAAACCAATTGAATAAACTGAAATAAAGCAAGTATTCTTTCAGCAGGTGCAGAAGAGGCTACTGCTGTCGAACACTGGTTTAACACTTAGTTTCTGGTTTTAGGTGCTTAGCCAGTGACTTCCACCAGTTCAGTTGTCTCACTTTGTCTTTAAAACTTGGTAACAAACATGTACTGCTTAAAAGTAATTTGTTTAAAAATATTTAGTAAATCTAGGTCTTAACATAGGTTGTCATAATTTCAAATTTAATTTAAAACACTTTTATTTTTATCTGCCTAAATCCACTTGTAACATGTTTCATGCCAAAGAAGGGGGTGGTTATGCTAACAGGGAACGTTACTGAAAGTGGAAAAAAACTGGGCTTTTCCTTGAGTTAATCTGAGAATCAGAAATGAAATTAAGTAACAAACTTTCTTCTCATTTTTTGAGGAAATGCCAAAAAAATTGAAGTTCCACCTAATAATATTTAATAGGCTTTGCTTCCACTGAATAATGCCGCCACCAGTGTATTGAGTTCATCTTTTTGGTATGCCACAGGACTGTGGTGGTCCATAATGAATCCGTGTTCAGTCTGTCCCGTAGAAGAGATCACAAACCACAGGGCAATATAAAGCTTTTAAATCCATGCATAGTTCCTATTTGTATCATTTGGAGTTGGGCCATAGATTACACCCTTACAGGCGCACAGTCCTTTTAATTATGTGCTGCGAAAGTGCCTCTTTCTTCCTCTGGGATGCTGGGAGGGAGTCTGTGTAACCTTCAGAGAGCATCTCTTCTGTTTCTCTCCTCTCACTGATGTTCTTGCATGGTGCGGGAGCCCATTTAAGAGTGCATCATGCTATCTGGTCAGTTTACTCTGCTCCCAGTGAGGAGCACTGCTATGAGTCCCTGGGTTAGGACAGAATGCCAAACTCAGCTGAGCACCTTAGCACTGGAGTGTTGTTCAGTTGCTGATGACAGGAAGTGAGCCAAGCCTGGATGAGGGAGCAAATGTGAATGGTCTTACGTTTACAGACTTATTTTGCAGGTGTGACTTTAGAAGAGGGCCAGTATATGTGCTCAACTTCTAGTTGTGATGTTCTGAGATCTTAACCTGTACTTTAAAAAGTTTCATATTGTAATCCCTCTGGAGTTTTCTCTGGCCGAGAGAATGCCATTTTATACTTTTTAAAATTCTCAGTAGTCCTCTAGCGTTTTATCCTCTCAAAAGGAAGCAAAGTAATGTAAGTTTATGAGGAGGCCACTGTGTTCTCATAGGGTTTCAGTGATTTAGCTGGATATTTCAGTAGCCATTTGGAACTACATAACTACTTGTCATGCCTGGAATCCCCTGTGACTGCAGTTGACTGTTTTTATAGCAATCACCTTATGAACTGTAGATTTTTGGGGGACTTATGTAACTTTTGGTATTCATTACCTTTTGTCTTTATTTAAAGACTGCAGCAATTCGAAATGGTTAAACATCTTGAATAGAAATTGCAGTGTTGCGTAGTAGGGTGGATTGTTTTAAATCAGATCACTTAAAATGAGTGGTTTTTAATCCATGATTTAAATCAGTAAGCAGGAAATTTTTGATTTAAATAATCTTGATCTTGTTTTGCATTTGTGTATATTTATTTAAGTTATAGTAGACCCTCCGTTACAACCACTTCGGGAATGAAGGATGTTTTTAACTCTGAACAAAACGTTAGGGTTGTTCTTTCAAAAGTTTACAACTGAACATTGACTTAATACAGCTTTGAAACTTTTACGCAGAAGAAAAATCATGCTTTTAACCATCTTAATTTAAATGAAATAAGCACAGAAACAATTTCCTTACCTTGTCAAATCTTTTTTTAAACTTCCTTTTTTCTTTTTCTAGTAGTTTACATTGCACACAGTAGTGCACTGTATTTGGTGGGTTTTTTCCGCTCTCTGCTGCTGCCTGATTGCATACTTCCGATTCCTAATGAGCTGTGTGGTTGACTGGTCAGTTCGTAACTATGGTGTTCTGAGGTTCTACTGTATTTTCCTAAAGAAAGGTTGATTCTCATTGGTTTGGTAGCCATTAAAATATGTTGACTTGCAACTAAATATAACCTTTACATTAAATTAGATTCCTCTTTTGCTTAAAAAAACACAAACAAAAAACTTTTTATCCACCCTATTGTTCACTAGTCTACTTCTGAGGCACACTGCGCATATGCTAAGGTGGCACATGACCAGGATTCATCCCCAAATTTGGTCCACTGGTTGGATCGTTAGCTTCCCCAGCTTGGGTCGGGTACTGATGGGGAGTGTGACGTGAATGCCGATCCAGTTTACACAAACTGCAAATTTACATTGTCTTTATGCACAAGGGCCTCCATTTGAAATATGTAAAATGGCTAAAGAAGAATTTGGTGGTATTCTTGGCCCTGTACAACTGCACAGGTTTGCCATACTTTACTGTTTAATAAATATTTTGATCTTGGGTAAAATTGCCCAGGAACCTATCCCAAGTGGCTGAAAGCACTTGGTCAAACAGTCCTCAGGCGTGGTGTTCCAAATTGTTCGTCCAATAATTCTGCTAATGTTTACTGAATCTTTAACCTCTGTCTTGCAGAATGGAGACGTATGTATTTCAATTCTTCACCCACCTGTAGATGACCCACAAAGTGGAGAACTGCCATCCGAAAGGTGGAACCCCACCCAGAATGTCAGGTAACAAAATACGGAACCACTGACTCCAAAAATGTAGACCTCCATGAACGTTCTCTTGTGGTCCATATGTCCATCCAGACCATAGCCTGTCTTCCGGCCTCCGATGGAAATAGGAAAACTGGCTTGGCAACCATCTCTAAAAATGGCTCGTCTGAATCTGACAAATAAGTATCTTAAATTGGAAAAATAATCTTCTAGTTAGTTACTGGAGTGCAGTGTGTTCAGATACTGTGCTACCTTGTTGAGATTTCCACTGTGTGTGGTGATGTATCATTGTTAAAAATTGCTCAGAGAATAAACTAGCTGTCTCAGATTTAGACTAGCCTTTCCAAATCCACACTGTCCTTCGTATTTAAACTACCATTCTACTTTTGAGTAAGTACTCTACTGAGATACCAGAAGTAGAAAAGACCCATCTTTCAGGATTTGTCTGCATACTCATTTACTAACGTTAGAGATTTGTCCTGAGGGATTGTGCAACCAAAAGGGGTAGAAAAATCCTCTTTAAAAGGCATTTCTGTGGCCTTCTGTCTAGCCCTGGTGACAGACTAAATCAAGCAGGGGGATCCAGCCTGTGGGCCAGGATTTTGACACCAGTGGCTTATGCTCTCTGCTTGTACCTTGGGCCTTTCCCTACTTTCTCCCCTGCCTTCCAGTATTTGGCAATCTTGTCCTCTCGAATGTTGTCCTAAGCAGATGGTCTCCAGGTATTTCCCCTTGGTGCCCAAACCTGAATGAGTCACGAGTCGCCAAAAGCACTCCAGGCTAACCAACACTTTCCTTTCTTTGGGCAGGTCTACATTTAAAAAGCTGTATCTGCACAGCTGTAGCACTTTAATGAAGATGCTGTATGTCTACAGGAGAGAACTCTCCCATTGGTGTAATTAATCCACCTCTGCGAGAGGTGGTAGCTGTGTTGACAGGAGCTCTCCTGCTGACATAGCGCTTAGTTTGGTATAACTACGTTGCTCAGGAATATGGATTTTTCATACCCCTGAGCAACATAGTTATACCAAAGTAATTCTGTAGTGTAGACCTACTCTTTGAAAATCCTAACTCTGTATATCCTCTCTTGAGTTTATAGTGCTCCATGCTACAATATGCCTCTAATGACACTTGCTTTATGTACAGTGGTGAACCATGCAGTGGTAATAGCTATCTAGCTACACATTGGAAAGAATTCTTGCTGGGATATTAAGAACTTCGAGTAAAGCTTTATGCTGTGTTTGTTTCTGTCTGATTCACAACCAAAAGATAAGGTTTTTTTTTTAAAAAGAACTGTCTCTAATCTGCATTATATTTTTAGAAAAGTATCAGCAAGTGGAAGTTTACTAAACAGTGATTCCCCTATTTCAGATCTTGCTCTATCCCTTGGTTTATTTTTTTTCTATTTTTATTGGTAACGTGTATTGAGGTCCCAGCCTATTGGCGAGAAGTCTAATATTTGGAAAGAGTCAAACAATGACACTATACAGGAGAGTTTCTGCCTTGATAGCTTAAGTAGCCAAGTGATGGCACTTTTGCTGTTGTGATCCTTAGGGCATGGAGCTCTGTCTCTCTATTCCTCAACCAATTTCTCCACTTACTATTAGCTTTCAGAAGATTGTCTCATAGTCCATGATTTTTAAGCTCTGACTAATTTGGGATTTTGTTAATTTATCATTAGAAAGAACTGTTGTGTAACCAAATGCTTTGGCAAAGAGGGGATAAGGAAGATTCCTGACCCTTAGGGCAGGTCTACACTACAGGGCTAAGTCAACCTAAGTTACGCAACTCCAGCTACGTGAATAACGTAGCTGGAGTCAACGTACCTTAGGTTGACTTATTGCGCTGTCTACGCCACACTGTGTCGACACGAAAAACTCTCCCGTGGATTTACCTTACGCTTCTCCTTCCGGTGGAGTCCCGGAGTCGACGGGAGAGTGATCGGTGGCTGCGCGTCAGTCCCCTGGTAAGTGGAGACAAGCCCATAGAATAGGCTAGCGAGCCACAGTCTGCAAGGTGCTGAAGTAGAATGGTCTTGGCTGAAAACTGGGCATTTTAATGAATCCGTGATTTATAATCCCAACTACACATACAAAAGGTTGGGGGTCTAAATGAGCTGTTATCACTAAGAAAGATCTTGGAGTCATCCTGGATAGTTCTCTGAAAACATCTCATCAATGTGCAGCAGCAGTCAAAAAAAGCTAACAGCATTGGGATCCATTAGGAAAAGGATAGGTAAGACTGAAAATATCATGCCACTATATAATTCATGATATGTTCACATCTTGAATACTGCATGCAGTTCTGGCCATCCCATCTCAAAAAAGATATATATTAGAATTGGAAAAAGTACAGAGAAGAGCAGCAGAAATGATTATGGGTATGGAACGGATTAAAGACCTGGGACTGCTCATTTTAGAAAAGACACAACTAAGGGACGCTGTGATAGGTGTATAAAATCATGAATGGTGTGGAGACCGTGGATAAGGAAATGTTTATTACCCCTTCACATAACACACAAACTAGGGGTCATCCAATGAAATTAATAGGCAGCAGGTTTGAAACTCACATAAGGAAGTCTCCTGACAATATTGACTTAGCCCACTAGAAACATTAATTTTGTTGACGTTCTTACCATACACCACCAGGCAGATGAGAATAACCAGATAGTTGGTAGTATTTCTCATTGGTGACCCTTGGGACCAGTACTTAAGGTACACACTTAAGTCAAATGAGCTTTGCTGGTTTAGGGAGGGTAGAATATCTCAAGCCACTTCTCCTCATCCTACTTCCTTGGGAATCTTTTAGGCACGATCCTAGACCATGTCTTCGCTACAGGGACTATCACCACGTAGCTATGTCAGTGTAACCCTGTAGCATGGACTCAGCCTACGTTGACAGAAGGGGTTTTTCCATCGCTGTAGGAACACCACTTCCTCAAGCATTGACAGCTAGATCAATAGCAGCATTTTTCTGTCCATCTAGCTGCGTCTCTGCTGGGGATTAGGTCAGTGTAGCTATGGTGCTAAAGGGTGTGTGTCCTATGCAACAGGGACTCACTAGCGCTAGGCCCAACTCTTCTCAACAATCAAGGCAGAGTGTCTGGAGAAGGGCACACAGTTTGAAGTCAAGAGATCCTGAGTTCTAATTACGGCTCTGCTTCTGGTTCTTGTGTGGCCTAGTGCAAACAGAAGAGTGGGCAAATCACACCAATCTGTAAAAATGGGGATATTTGTTAATTTTCTAGGGGCACTGAGGATGGATTACCATCTGTACAGTGATTTGAACGAGAAGACTTTGACCAAGGCATTCCTTTGGACAATAGGAGTAAAGCTTGTCTGTGCAGGAGGCGGAACTTTCTCCAGTAGTGGTCAGAGACTGGAATGAACTTGTCCAGAAACTGACCACCTTTCACTGCCAGTGCAAGGCTATTTTCTTTTACCTTGCATTCAGAGAAGGCTAAGGAGTGACTCGATTACAGTCGAGAAGTTACCTACAGGAGGAACAAATATTTAATAATGGGCTCTTCAGTCTAGCACAGAAAGGTATAGCATGATCCAATGGCTGGAAATTGAAATTAGACAAATTTAAGACTGAAAATAAGGGATACCAGTGAGAGTGAGTAACCATTGGAACAATTTACCAGGGCTCAGGGTCGATTTTTCCATCACTGACTATTTTTAAATCAAGATGGGATGTATTTGTAAAAGATCTGCTCTGAATTATTTTGGGCAAGTTCTGTGGCCTGTGTTGTACAAGTCAGACTAGATGATCACAATGGTCCCTTCTGGCCTGGAATAAATGACCATGACCTCTCCATGTGATCTCCTTGATATTTCTAATTAGAAAACATAATTGTTGGACTACCTACAGGTAACCATAAAATCATAGAATATCAGGGTTGGAAGGGACCTCAGGAGGTCATCTAGTCCAACCCCTTGCTCAAAGCAGGACCAATCCCCAGACAGATTTTTACCCCAGTTCCCTAAATGGCTCCCTCAAGGATTGAACTCTCAACCCTGGGTTTAGCAGGCCAATGCTCAAACCACTGAGCTATCCCTCCTCCCCCATAAAATTTTAACCCCCTGCTCAAAGCAGGACCAATCCCCAGACAGATTTTTTGCCCCAGATCCCTAAATGGCCCCCTCAAGGATTGAACTCACAACACTGGGTTTAGCAGGCCAATGCTCAAACCACTGCGCTATCCCTCCCCACCAGTCTGTTACCATGTTTCCTGTTGAAATAGGAAATTCCTGTAGTGTTCCATATATCACAAAGATCCAATGTGTTGATGCACAACTACTATGCCATCTGCCTATATACACATCATATACAGGGTTTATTTTAAAGTAAGATGTGAAAAGGAATGACTTCCATCTACCTCTCTTTTGTCCTATGGAATGCTGACACCCATGTGGGTTGTCAGTAGTAGCGATTGAACTTGTGACCTCTGGATCTCTACTGGCTGAGTTAAAAGATCCATGTCTCTTAGCCAACGCTGTAGCAAGCTCATCAACCTCTGGGGCCTAGCTACCACTAGAGGGAGACAATGCCATACTATTTGTGGGTATGGTTTGCGCTTATGTATCTGGCTGGTCTTTATATTGCTGCTATTTTGAATCCCTACTAAATTGTAACACTTTCAGAATAAGCCATCCCAGAGCACTGATGGTGACCTCTTTGAATAACATTGGTATCTGTTTCTTGAAAATACCTTACTTGAGACCTAAGTGAACAACCATTTACCTAGGAAACATGTATCCCAAATATATAGTTATAGGCATAACACTTAACACACTCTTGGACAGTAATCTATACCCCTCATGGTAATGTTTCACTCTTTAGAGCAATATAACTAGCAGGTATGACTTATTTCTTAGCCTGATAAGAGGAATATTCCCTGAGTTCTGTAGAAGCAAGTGTTTAGGCACTGTCTTCTCAGCTCTTGTCTTTGGTATCTCCTTCTATTTCATATATACACCTCTACCTCGATATAACGCTGTCCTCGGGAGCCAAAAAATCTTACCGCGTTAACTTGCTTTGATCCCCATCTCTTCCCCCCCCCCCGCCCCTCCCCGCAGCACTGCTTTACCACGTTATATCCGAATTTGTGTTATATCAGGTCACGTTATAGCGGGGTAGAGGTGTACTTTCCTTCCACTTAACTTCTAATGCATTTGTCTCTAGTAAGGCTTCAGGCAAGTGCAGTAAACATAACGGTAACTGCAGCCACGTGGCTGGGAGTATAGAATTACCTAGCTTAGTTTGCTGTTTGTGCCTTGTGCCTTTGTCATGAGGTGTGTGCATGCACCCAAGAGCACAGGCTCTTAAGCTTTGTTGATTGTTCTGTGAAATGTAACTTTTGGCCTTCCCGTTCTTGTTGTCTTGTTTAGAACCTGTCACTGCTCTTCATGGGTATTATGAACACATCCATCCTACTGAAGTGAGCTTTGCTCTCTTTTGGCTTGTTGTTGCTGCAGATAAAGGAGACTGTCTGCTAGGAGTTACATAACTGGCCGTGTGCTGATTCACAGCTCACCGAGAATCACTCTTGACAGTGTAACTGGGTACTGTAGAATTCTTGCCTTGTGTGTTCTCCTTGGGTTGCCCAGCAGCTGTCACCCATAGCACCGCGTGGGCTGGGGGAATCCAGGCAGGACCTACTGGGCATCCGAGACATCCCTAACAGCAGTCTGGCAAGAAAAAGCCAAGGCCTGGAATCCAGACTGTAGTATGGGGAATCCTTCTCTGAAGGCATCAGACCATAGCAACTGCCATCTCCTTCCCCACTACTGGGGCTGAACAAACAGGGTTTCCTGGGAGGCAGGAGGAGCATTGGGGAGCTCCCAGGAGCATTGGGGATTTCTCAAGTAGCCTGGCTCCTTGGGCCTACACAGCCCCTGGATGTCGGCAGACTGCCTTTTATAACTGGAACTATGGACATTGTTTCTGTCTACCAGTTGGCTGTCTGCCCCAAACACATCTGCAGCCAGCCTTGTGCTCCCTGCCTGCCTTTCGTTCCCTGTAACAAACAAGTGAAAGTAAATGGAACTGACAGGCCAGGTGCCCATCACCGCCCTGAACATTTTACTTTACGTTGAGCTCCCACCCACCACTGTCATGTCTGCCTTCTCTAGAATGTCAGCCTCAGGGCACAGGCAGTGTGCTGTCAGTTTGTGTGTGGGGGGTGCCCATCACAATGGGGAACTAATCCTGATTGGAGCATTTGGCTATTTAGGAAAGAATCTTGGGTGGATTCTTTAAATGATGAATATTCAGTTGCTAGGGCGAGGTAGGGGTGTATGTGGTTAAACTCTTACAAGCAAATATGTTTGTTCTCCTCAAACTCTAAACTCTTTACGCCAGGGACTCTGGCTGTGCAGGTTTCTGGTACTATCTTATAAACGCTAAAGCTGGGACTAAAGCACACGGGTGCTGAAAGCCCCCACTACCTCAGGTGTGTGTGTGTGGGGGGGGGGGGGATTATATCCAGCACCAGTTTGCACAGGCACCTAAACGCTTTCTCCTTTCAAATCTTCCTGGTTTGAAGATCTCCTAGTGCATCATTCGTGGAGTTGGTCAGAGAATTTTTTGACAAATCACCTTTTGATTGGAAAATACAGATTCCTCAAGACCTCATGGGAACTTATCAGGTTCAATGAAACTTTCATTGGGAAAGGTTTCTGACTCCTGTTCGGAATTTCTGGTCAGAGACCACATGTCCACTATTATAGCCAATAGCTCAGTAGTTAGGGCACTCACCTGGGGTGTGGGAGACCCCAGATTCAAGCTCCTGCTCCAAATCAGGCAGGACTGGAACTTGGGTCTCCTATATCCCAGGTGAGTGCTCTAACCACTGGGCTATTGGCTGTTCTGTGGGATGTGTGTGAGGGGTGTCTCTCTCTTATTATTATTATTATTATTATTATTATTATTATTATTATTGTGTGTGTTCTTGTTGTGTTTTATTTTGTGGTGTTTTTTGTTTTTTGAAAAACTTCAAAAGGTCTTGGGTCCATCCTAGTACTTAACAGGAACAATTTGCAGTCCTAAATATTTGCTGGATAGGGACGGTACTTTGTCCTGCTGTGAAGGCAGGGGACTGGACTCGATGACCTTTCAAGGTCCCTTCCAGTTTTATGAGAGAGTTCTCTCCATATATCTATATCGAGAGAGAGAGAGACTCAGACTCTTCCCCCCCACAAGTTTTCATTCTACAATCTCTCCAGTGAAACAAATTCCTGTTTGTTCTCTACCACTCCATTCTCTCCCTCCCCCTCCCCCCAACCTCTAAAGCTCCTGGCTAGTGGTGGTGTGAGCACATAAATCTTGTCATGCTGTTAATTCTGCTTTATTTCAGCTGTGGGGTGTGAATTTGCACCTAACTTTATTCTAAGTCTCAGCTCTAAATGCGTTCCTAAACTGGCAGCCTTAATTCACCTTCGACTTCTACCATAGCTCCATGAATGCTTAGCCCTGACCGCTAATGTTGCTTTTTTATTTTCCAGGACTATCCTACTCAGTGTAATCTCCTTGCTTAATGAGCCCAACACCTTCTCTCCGGCCAACGTGGATGCATCAGTCATGTTCAGGAAATGGAGGGACAGTAAAGGAAAAGACAAAGAGTATGCTGAAATCATTAGGTAAAGTCTTGTTTGGGCAGGAGACATTGCAATAAGAATTCAGTGTGATACTTCACGCATCTTTTAAAACCACTTATTTTAAAGTTTCTGGATGAGCTTGATGCTTACAGAGCTAGATGTTGAAGGGGACATGGAAAATTACAATAGGGTCATAAGAGCAATGAGTGAAATTGGGGGGGGGGGATCTTAAAATCTTAGGTATGTATACACAAATGCAAGGAGTATGAGGAAGAACTGGAAGTTAGCACATAAACTAAATTACAACAACTGGTATCACCGACTTGGTAGGATAAGTGTTATTACTGGAATATTTGTGTAGAGAGTGATAGCCTCTTCAGGAAGGGGGGGGAAGGGGGGGGAGGGTGTTGTTGCATTGTACATCAAGAATATACACATTTGTTCTGAGGTCCAAAAGAAGGTGAGAGGCAGACCAGTTGAAAGTCTCTGAATAAACATAGAAGAGGCAGGAGGGTCAGGAGGAGTGACTTCATGGTATGGATCTACTGTAGACCAGCAAATCAGAAGAGGAGGTGGATGAGGGATTTCTAGAACAAATAACAGAAATATCCAACACACAAAGCCTATTAGTAATGGGAGACTTTACTAATAGGACCTTCCCAGACATTCGTTGGAGAAGTAACATGGCAAAACACAACACTTCCAATAAGTTCTTGGGGACGACTTCTTGTTTCAGAAAGTGGAGGAAGTAACCAGGGGAACTAGCATGTTAGACTTGATTCTGACCAACAGGGAGAAATTGTTTGCAAATCTGAAGGTTGAAGGCAATTTGGGTAAAAGTACTCATAAAATGATGGGTTTCATGATTCTAAGGAAAGGAAGAAGTGAAAGCAGCAGAATAGGAACAGTGGACTTCAAAAAAAAAACAGACATCAACAGACTCAGCTAGTAGGTAGGATTCCATCAGAAGAAAATCTAAGGGATAAAGGTTCAGGAGAGCTGGCAGTTCCTCAAGGAGACAATATTAAAGGTACAACTGCAAACAATTCCAATGTGAAGGAAAGATAGGAAGAATAGAAAAAGGCCAGTATGGCTCCATCAGGAGCTCTTTAATGATCTGAAAATCAAAAAAGAATCCTACAAAAAGTAGAAACATGAACGAATTGCTAAGGATGTCTACAAAAAAAAAAGCACAAGCATGTAGGGACAAAATCAGAAAGGCTAAGGCACAAAATGAGTTACACCTAACGAGGGACATAAAAGGCAATAAGAAGAGGTTCTTTAAATACATTAAGAGCAAGAAAAAAATAAAGGAAACTGTAGGTACTCTACTTAATGGGGAAGAGAAGAGCTAATAACTGATGCCATCAAGAAGCTGGCGTGCTTAATGCTTATTTTGCGTCCGTCTCACTAAAATGATTAATAATGACCAGATACTCAACACAGTATCAATAAGGGGAAAGGAACACAAGCCAAAATAGAGAAGGCTAAAGAATATTTAGGTAAGTTAGATGCATTCAAGTCGTTGAAAGACTACTTGGAGTAGTTATCAATGGCTTGCCGTCAGAGTGGGAGGACGTACCTAGTGCTGTCCCACGGGGGTCAGTCCTGGATCCAGTACTAGCCAATATTTTCATTCATGACTTGGATAATGGAGTGAAGAGTGTCCTCATAAAATTTGGGAGGGCTTGCAAATACTTTGGAGGACAAGATTAAAATTCAAAATGACCTAGACACACTAGAGAATTGGTCTGAAATCAACAAAATGAAATTCAATAAAGACAAGTGCAAAGTACTACACTTATGGAGGAGAAATCAATGCACAACTACACAATGGGGAATAACTGTCTAGACTCTAGGTAGTAGTACTGCTGAAAAGAATCTGGGAGTTATCTGGATCACAAATTGAACAAACCAACAACTTGATGCAGCTGTAAAAAAAGCGATTCTGGGTTGTATTAAAAGGAGTGTTGTGTGTAAGACACAGGACGTAATTATCCTGCTTGGCACTGGTGCGGCCTCAATGGGAGTACTGTGTCCAGTTCTGAGCACCACACTTTAGGAAAAATGTGGACAAATTGGAGACTGTCCAGAGGAGGAGAACAAAAATAAGTTTTCGAAACCTGACATGTGAGGAAAGGTTAAACTTGGCATGTTTAGTCTTGAGAAGAGAAGACTGAGGCGGGGACCTGATAAGTCTTCCAATATGTTAAGGGCTGTTGTAAAGAAGATGATCAACTGTTCTGCATGTCCACTGAAGGCAGGACAAGAAGTAATGGGCTTAATCTGCAGCAAGGGAGATTTTGGTTAGATATTAGAGGAAAACTTTCTAACTACAAGGGTTGTTAAGCTTTGGAACAGGCTTCCAAGGGAGGCTGTGGAATTCCCATCATTGGAGGTTTTTCAGAATAGGTTGGACAAACACCTGTCAGGGTGGCTTAGGTGTACTTGGTCCTGCCTCAGCACAGGGGGCAAGATTTGGTGACCTGTTCAGGTCCCTTCCAGCCCTTCACTTCTAGGATTCTACGTCAGAGTCACATAAATGTGTTTTTATTTGATTGGACCAACTTCTGTTTGTTTAGCATATCTCTTGCACTAATCAGTTCCATCTTGTACGTACTTAGCTGTGACACGGAGTACCTTTCCCAGACCTGAAGTAGAGCTCTGTGTAGCTTGAAAGCTTCTCCCTCTTTCTCTCCAACAAGTTTGGTCCAATTAAAAAATATTACCTCACTCACCTTGTGTCTCTGATATCCTAGTACCAACACTGCTCCAGCAACACTGCAAACATAAATAAGTTGTCACTTCTAACCTGAATATCTCTGGAAGCTGTTACTTTGGCTCTCTTTAGAAGGTTAAAGTTAATCTTAAAGCCATTTCTCTGCCTTGGTGGCAGGAGCCCCTGCTGGAGCACTCGTAGTGTGCTATTGATGCTGACTGCTGGCACAAAAAGGTCAACATATCTTTTGACTGCTTTGCTTTGTCAGATTGTTCTGGCATAATACTCATACAAAGTCCTTTGGCCACTAACAAATCCCCATCTGGATCACTGTTTCCCTTTGCGCATTGCCTGTGTGGCTTGGTGACTGGTTAATTACTCATGTAATTTTGTTAATTCCATGCTTAATGAATTCACTTGAGGTTGCACGCCTGACCCTCTTGTTTTTTAAATGCTGTTTCTGTACTGTAACTTTACTTAACAAAATCTGCAGTGCATATTTCTGAGCTTGAAGCATCTGTTTAAAATCCTGCCTGTCTTTCATTTAGAATGGTGATTCTTAGAAGTCCCTAGTTCTGTCAAGTCACTCGTTACTGAAGAACCCTTGTAAAGGCAGTAAGGCCCTCTCTGTCAGTCAGCTTTCAAGAGTCTTTTTGACTACTGGAGGATTTTCCCTTCCCCAGGTGGTAGTGACTAGACATGCATGGAGCCAGCACTTTATTTATCTTGCATCCGAAGAAGTGGGTATTCACCCACGAAAGCTCATGCTGCAAAACATCTGTTAGTCTATAAGGTGCCACAGGATTCTTTGCTGCTTTTACACTTTATTTAGGGTACACTTTAGGAATATGTTGAGAGTTCTGGATTAGAGCTGATGACTTCCAATAGTTAAATCAGCCTCATAGTTGCATAAGTGTTGGGTGCAAGATCCTCTGCCCATGTACAGTCATATAAGCGCCAACTCTCACCAGCTGTTAGGGTAAAATGTCATGATGTAAGAATGAGACAATCAACCCTTTCCTCAGTGAAACGTGCGGATGGCCAACTGTAATTGGGAGTGTGATGTGTCGTCTCTTAAAGGCAGAACCCTAATTATCAGCTGGCTAATCTATCAATATTTCTGTAAGGGAACTGTTTACACACACACACACACACACACACACACACACACACACACACACACACACACAGACACACACACATACACACACACACACACACAGACACACACACATACACACACACACACACACAAACACACACACACACACACACGTAATGGCTTCCAAACAGTGTTGCTAGAAAGGACTGGATAGCTGCAGCTCAAGGTAGCCAACCTTTAGACAGACTAAATTTTCAGAGGCACTTGGCATTGACTCAGCTCTGCATTTACTTCAGTGGGAGCACAGCAGTGCTAAGCACTTCTGAAAATGCCATCCTAAGTATAGCTGGATAAAACTTTTAGTGGAACTTAAATGCTTTTGGAGAAACGTTGAGACTGTAGCCACCAGAGGAAACCACTTGATATGTTTGTCGTCCCCCCCCCCCCCCCCCCCTTTTTTTTTTTTTTTTTGTTAAGGACCCCTTTTTGGAAAGAGGAAGGTTGATTGATTAATGCAATGAAACTTTCTACCTGTAACTAGCTTATGCAAGTCACTAATATTGGACCTTAAAATACACTATCTTGTGTTGCTGGAGTTTTGGAAGAGTTTACTGGGGCTTTTAACAGTTTGTAGCAATCCCACACTAGTGACTGGAAGAAAACAAACTTGTGTGTTAGCTTCACTTGCTATACTTTTGACTCAACTGCTGGCTTCCTTTGGAATGCACGTGCTGAAATGGCTTCACTGTCTCTGTGCCAGGGATGAGGTTTATGTTGGTTCTTGGAGATTGCTCTGCAAGTGTTTTGGAAGGGAAAGCTACGGCCGAACCTGTGATCACATTGCTGCTTTCTCTTCTCTACCTTGCAGGAAACAGGTTTTGGCTACCAAGGCTGAGGCGGAAAAGGATGGCGTGAAGGTCCCCACTACGCTGGCAGAGTACTGCATCAAAACTAAAGTGCCTTCCAATGACAACAGTTCAGATTTGCTTTATGACGACTTGTACGATGACGACATTGATGATGAAGACGAGGAGGAGGAAGATGCTGAGTGTTACGATGATGATGATTCTGGCAACGAAGAGTCGTGACCTGCTCCCTACATGCCCCTGTACTGCCCTGCCGACTCAGGCCAAAAGGGAGCAGTGGTAACCTAGCAACAGTCCAGCAAAAAATACACGGGGGAAATCAACAACAAACTCTTGTCTCCTGCTGTACGGATCTCTGTTTGCTCTTTTTTATGGACCTCTTAGAGAGAGAGAGAGACCCTTCACAGAATGTCTGAATTCTTGCATTCTTAACCCTTTCATCACTGTATTATGATTTCTTTTTTAAGAAAGAAACTCCCCCTCTCGCTTCTTCTCTACGAAACGTTCACAGTGAAACAGGTTTGGTCTGTGTTTAAATACTTTAATTAAACACAGTCTTGCATCGAGATGTTTAATGTATTTAAAGCTGGAACGAACCCATTGAAGTTGGGTCCTTGGGAGTTCACAAGTGCTGCATTTACTGGGAAGAAAAAACAAACAAAACCACACAAAAAAGCAAATTGCCAAGGTTTAGCTGCTCCATTTACAATAATAGCGTGTGCACATTTGTGTAGCTTTGTGGTGGTGGTGGTTTTTTTCCCTTTTTTCAAGGCTTGGGGCGGAGAGTGTAAGCTACTGTGTGTTGAGCTTGATGGAATGTGTTACTGAAAGGTACAGTATTCCTTTTCAGCCTGGTCTAGTTAGGAAGTAGACAGCCCCTGGAGCCTTGTGCCCAGAGGGCAGAATCAGCTGCCTTTTTACCAAGTGTATGATATGAACCCTAAAATAAACACTTAACACTTCACATCTGTACAACTGAGCCCTGGGTTGCTATTTATTTTTCAGACTGGTTGGGGTTTAGAAATCACTATGCCGTTTGTTAGAATGCTGCTGAGATCTGCTGCTGGCTCCCATTGTTGGGAGGGAATCGTGAAAATACCAACTTAAATCCTCTCCTCCTTCAGAATGCAAAGTTGGCCACCTTAAAAGTGGTGGCAGGTTGTCAGCCAGTATTAGTCCTAGGAGCATGTGATCAGTGTCTAGAATCTGCCGTTTTCAATAAGCTACTACACCTCTGGAGAGTCTAGTCTGTGCGTTAGTCGTAGCTGCCAGTTGCTCTTCTCTGCACCCCAAATGCCTACTATTGACTTTTAGCATCTACCTTTTTGTTTATTTAAATGGGTAAGACTAGTTGTGAGTTGGCAAATGATAGGGCCCACCAAGACTTGCTGCTGTAGATTGTGGGCTTTGAGGCAGAATCCAAAATTCCCTTGTGCAACAATGCGCTCACAAGAACTAGAAATACCAGTCTGGCCTTCCCCATGCTTATCAGTGGACAGACTTTCTGAATCGACCGTCAAACCAAGACTGTCCTCATTACTGGAGAGGGAAAGGGGATCCCGGTGACCAAGCTTTGTTGTGGTCACATAGCGCTCAAATACTGATGCCAGCTTGTTCATGGCTGAAGAGATGTGTCAAAGTGCATGGACCCAGATGGCTGAAGGGAGCTCTGCAAACCAGGATTAGAAATAGCTGCTGCTAGGCTTTCAGCATGCTCATTGGGTGGTGTGCAAAACTCAGACCGTTCAGCAACTCAAGAATCTCTTGCATGTGCCAGGGAGCTTTTGGCAGAAGATCCGACCTACCATCCTCAAACTTTTTGAGGAGGGGAAAATAGCTTATTTTTTCCCTCAGCAGAATTTGATTGCTTGACCTGGTTGACATCACAAATCCATTATAAAGCACTGTTGTGATTTGGCTGCAGTGTGGCACCCTGCGTTGGCCTTTGGGACTACTTTTTGCCCACTGATTCGGACAGCATTTCAAGTATACTGAGCCTCTGATCGCTTCAAGAACCTGCTCTAGTGGCGTGGAGTGACTCATGGTGCTGTTCTGGCTTCAGTGGGAGTTTTGCCTATGTGGGGGGAGTAAGGACTGTTGCGTCAGGCCCCTTTAATGACATTTTGGTTGCCCCCTTGTCCTCAGGGTTTCCAGTGGCATGTCACCACCTTTCACTAACCCTGCCTCCTCAAAGTTGATTGGCTGGGGAAGCCTTCTAACTTGTTAATAAAGTGAAAGCTGGGAGTGCTGGATCTGTGAGCGCAAGGGCTGTGACTTCCTGGTATCAGAAGAGCGGATGTGTCCCCTGGGCTGGGAGCTGATCTTTTTATTAAAAAAAAAAAAAAAAAAGATACTGAAGTAAGCTGCCAGCTGTTTGGAGTTGAAAGCAGTCCAGCCTCAGCTACAAGGAAAGAGCAGGAACATTATGCCAGGGACTGGAAATGCAGGGTTCACTTCATACATTTTTTTTTTTAAAGGTTGGTTAAAGCCTTTTTTGCTGATAGAAACAAGAGGAAAACGTGGCTGTTCCTTTCTGAAGGCTCCACTGTGTGATCCTATCAAGACATTCCAGGACATGGTATCTGAGACATTGGCACCAGCTTGCTGGTGGGGAAACCCCCTCCCTGTGCCCCATGGCATGACCAGAGAAAAAGCACCCTGTTTGTGTCTTATTGATTAAAGGCAGCCTCCTACAAAAACTTGCATCCCTCCACCCATGTCCTCACGCCCGATACAAGGACCTCAGTCTGCCTGCCTGCGTGGCATTCCCTTGGGCGCTAGTCAGTCCCTCTACTTAAGCAGTCAGATTGAGTTCTGCTGAGTCACATGAGGCTTTGCCCACCATCCTCTCCAGGAATGAGGGACCTTTTCCCTGCAGCACTTTTGGAGTGAGCAAATGGGGCTCTTGCATGAGGCGTGTAGTGCAGTTACCACTAAGGCAAACAGTTTCAGCCAGAAACGGATACTTCCAGACCTGCGGTGTACTAGCTTCTTAAAAACCACTAGGAATGTATTCAGTGCAATTAGATTGCAAGAACCAAGCGCATATCCCTTGAACTCATTCATGGGAATAGTTCTTAGGAGAATAACTATTCCCTCTGAGGCAGTCGGTGCTTTCTAGGGAAACTAACCTCACTCTTTTTTTTTTTTTTTTTTTTTGGGGTGGTGGTGGTGAAGGGGATGGGTGTAACTTAAGGTAGGGAAGCAAACAACCCAATCAATGCAACACCATTTGTGCTGATGACTTGGTTTGAAATGAGGATACTGCATCTTTCAGGATCTTTCCCTTGTACTTTGACCGTCTTCACTGTATGCTCTCCAGTGATTTGTATTCTCAAGCTTGGTGTTGTAAGATGCGTTATCATGATTCTTCTGTTACCCTTCATTTTATTTTTTTTATTTTTTAAAAAACCTGTTCCCAGAGCTCCTACACTAGCCAGATTAACTTCTCTCCCCCTCCGTCCCCTGCAGTGTCATTGCTTGATGACTTGCTGGTTTCCTTTTCAAGATACAAACAACCGAAGTATGACTATGAAACTATTTAAGAGATTATGAGGAAAAATGTTTACCTGACCTGTGTATTCTTTTCTTACCCCCGTCTCCCGTCCCAACCAATGTTGACGTTTACATTTATAATTCAAGTGCAGTTTTCAACCATTCTGAGACCAGCAGGGTGCACTAGATTTTCTTAGTAGTTTTCTTAGCTGAAAATCCTGGATGTTTCCTTTTTTTTTTTTTTTTCTTCCCTTCAATATAATTTACCAGAAAGGATTAACTGATGCATTTTGTGTTGTCTTCCCCTTCAATAGTTTATTTTGTCTTTTCTGCACATCTGTCTACTAATAAAATGTGAAATAAAAATATCCCTGTATTGTTACTTCCCTGTCAACCAGACCACTTTGTTGCATATGTTAAAAGCTCTGAATGCCAGCTCTTTGAAGGGGTGCTGAGGTTCTGTCCTTCAGAGCGGCAACATCCAGTGTTCGAGGGGTTGTGTAAAGAAAAAGAGAGACCCTGCCCCCAAAATGCTAGCCTTTAGCATTCATGTCGGGGTGGGGAAAATCCCACCTGCCCCAAGCATGGTCTTAGGAAAGACCAGAGCAGTCTGGAGAAACGGGCACTTAAGGCCGAGCTCCAGCATGAAAAGTATTGAACTACTCTTAGCATAGCTGACAAACTCCTAGAAATGTAGGGCTGGAAGGGACCTCGAGGTCATTTAGTCCAGCCCCCCACTGAGGCAGGACTAAGTGAAAAGGGTAAGTTTAACTGACAAAAAAGAGAGAGGACTTAAGCCTGTCATAAAATAAAGCTTAGTAACAGAGGGTGTCCAGGTTTTTTCTTAGACTGGAATTAATCTGTCTCAATTGCCTAAATGTGTCTTGCTTTATACAGGGCCTGAGCATGTTCCCCTTGAAGTAACAAGCTTTGCTGCTGATTTCAGGGGAGCAAAACATGACCACAGTGAAACCTGGCTTAAGTGGTCATGGTAGACCCTGATGGCTATTTGCTTAGTGGAAATAGACTTAGGGAACAGGTCACTCCAGTAGCTGTTTTGTCAGTTCTTAAGCCAAGACCTGGTTGAAGAAGGCTGGCCTCATGGACAGGGGTGTACGGGGTCAGATTAGCCTGACAGTTCTAAAGGTCAGTCTCCCTATTCCCCTTCCTCATGAACTAGTATTTGCTGCTGATAGAATGAACAAATGCTACACTACGCCTAAAATTAGATCTGGGCCAGTTCACACATTTCCCTCTAGCGAATACCCACTCACGATGACCTGCAACTACTGCTGGAAACTAACTTACTGAAGAGTGAATTGCATTGAATGGTAGTGCATTTTGTTTCAGCAAGCAGTTCTCCCACCATTGAGTGTGCTGCACCTCTGTGTGAGTGGAGCTGTGCGAAGATGGTCTTGGCATGACTGCCTGAAAGGGCTGGCCACTAGAGCTGTACTGCATTGCACTGGACACATTGGATTGGTATCAAAGCTAAGGAAGTACTTAACTATTTCCTATACTGCTATGTGTAATGCAGGGGACAGCTGTCAAAGGCAGGTATGAATTTGTATACTGGAAAAACGACTAGCCAGTCTTCACTGTGTAACACTGCTCTCCTTTAATTTTTGTTACTCTAGTGTTGCCTAGAGCACCTCTATGGACCCCCGATGCAAATATTCCCTATGCAGGGCCAGTGCCTGTACAAACCCCTGTAAGAAGGGGGGGGGAAGAATGACCCCACAACAAACCTAACTTAGGTGGAATATGCAACTAAAAGATACTCACCCTCTTAGTGTCTCTGCTTCATAAGCTTAAGTTTCATACCTTTACAAATTCTTCTGGACCCGTGTCGTATGGTGACAGGATAATTTGGTTTGATGTAATGGAAGATAAGGCCTCTCCTAGCGCCTGCATCCCTCAGCCTACCTGGAAATGTTAATCCCAACTCCACTCAAGTTTCTGAATAGTTCTTACCTTGTCAGTAAAGTGCTAGAATGTGGGTAAATAAGTACTAAATACAACAATGAGCTTGTCTCACCTACCTGAAGGCCCCTAAATAACCACTATTAAAATATACTTCCTCCCAACAGTACCTGGGGCACTGCTCAGTGGTGAAGCTCCAACTTGCATGATGGGGGAAGCTGGCTGCCTGTGGACAGAGGGGGACAAGTCACTGGAAAGCAGCTGGCTCGTCCCCCAGCTGTGGGGGAGCACCACAGCTCTTAGGGGGATATTAGACCATAGAGAAATCACTGAGTAGGCAGCCAGGGTGGTACACAACAGCATTGATCCTGCCCCCACAGGAAGGGGGCTTATTTCTGCACTGCATCAAGCTGCCACAGGGCCTATTACTCCTCCAGCTGGAGCTGACAAGAGTAGCGCAGAGGGGACCAGGTCTGCCGCTGTGAAAGTGCAGCTCTCCAGCTCACAACCACCTGAGAAAGAGGCAGCAGTGCAAGCTGTCAATGCAGAACTGGTAAAGGATTGCAGAAGAGTGCTACTTCCAGGACAGGACTGCAGGGCCCAACCCACCCTTTTCACTTCCATATTCTCCAGAGCTCAGGGGACTAGCCCTGGCCAAAGCCCAGCAGCAATTAAGCCTGTGCTGCAAAGACAATAACAAGGCAGCTCAGTGGCACAGGTGCTGCTAGTGCTTTTCAGTATTAATGTAGAGGAGTAATGAAAGGCAGCAGGTTCCAGCTCAGCTTTGAAGGTATGTCTACACTGCACTTAAAGAGCCCTGTGAACCTGAGCCAGGTGCCATGGGCCAGCTGTGGGTTTTTACTTGCAGTGTAGACAGCCCATGCTGCAGCCCAGCTCTAGGACCCAGCAAACATCTACACTGCAATTAAATAACCCCTTCGATTGCGTGTCCAATTGCAGTGTAGACCTACCATGAGAAACTAGCTGTAGCAATTAGTAGCTGAGAGTTATACACTGTGTGATGACTATCGGCAAAGCTGGTCTCCGCAGACTCAGAGCCAATCAATGAAAGAGCCAGTCAGCTCTAAAATCTGAGCTGGAATTGCCAAGGAAGTAGATTAAAAGTACCTCATGCTTCTGCAAAGGGAAGACTTGACCCTTCATGGTAGAAGCTGGTCAATGCATAGCCCCACCTCAAAAAACCTATTAAACCATATTGAGTCACGTAATTCCTGCTAGGTTGGGGGTACAGACTCAAACTGTGTTCGTTCCAGCACCTGCCTACAGTTAGGTCAGCAAACAAATACCATCAGAGACACGTCTCCTCACTCATTGTGCCTAGGTGCCCTACTCTGAAATGATTCTGTGGTTGTACCAGCAATAGCCCTGGGAGAGCAAAGCTGGTCTCTCTCTGAGTGCTTACTGAAGCTATGCTTAGTAGTGGGTGAAACTTACGCCCGCCTAGAGCTCACATACCACCCAGTACATTGTAAATGGTGCATAGAGCACAGGCTGGCCTGCTGGAGTGTGAAGTGCCAACTGGGAACAGAGTTGTTGTGCACCTCCCACAGAGGCCTAAGAACCCCCCTTAACTTTGGTCACATACATCATGAGAGAAAAAAACATACTTCAAAATCTCATCCAAGGCCTCAAAGAGAATATTGCATCTCTTGCTGTAACTTTCCTTCCTCCCGCAGCAAAAGAAAAAAAGGGGGGGGGTTAGGAAAGTCTGGACTTTTAATAGAGTACCCAGAGAATGGGAAACAGTAGGAACATCCCAAGACCTATTTCTGCTTCATACTGGAAACAGATGCAGAAACACCAAGTAAATAGGCAGCCTGAGGGAAAAGCAGTTTTCAGGCTTGAGTAGCCTTTGAAAAGTTTGGACCCCAAAATTGTTTAAAATAGTCCCATTTTCCCTAAAGGAGATGCATTACTTCTTCCTCAGCCTGAGACACCTGGCAAGAAAACTGACCTGTTGCCTTCCCACAGGGAAGCATTAAAGCTGTCCTGCAAAGGAACTTGGAGCTGTCTGTGCTGCCCTGAATTCCAACAGGAGCAGCTCACACATGGCAAAATGCTCTTGCACTAAGTGGTCCTGCGCTCTAGCAGTACATCAATCGCAGAGATGATCCAATTGAAGCCAGCATGAAAACCCCAAGCCAAAGTGTCATTCCTGTTACACATGGGGCCCTAGGGACTTCCGAAACCCAGCTGTAAGCAAAACACACCCAATGGTGTCCATCAGGGGCTTTTAAACACACAGGCAAAGGCGGCCCACTTCAGACCACCTCTGGGGATTTGCAGCTCAGCCTTGACGGGACATTTGGGCTGACACCCATTTTCTAAGACACCTACTGAAAATGCCAGCAGGTTAAGTCTTCTGTATTCATTGCTTACTCTGGCCATATTCAGTTTATGGCAAACTTCCCTTTTAGTGGTCAGGCAAGTCTCGACTTGTACCACAGCAGCCTCTGCTGGCTGTAGTGCTGAGCTGAAGGCAACATTAAGATGTGCATTAGACTCTGGGGCAGAGGAATCTGCTCTTCCACACCCTAGGATGGGGAGAAAGATGTCAGTCACATTTCTGGTGACTTCACCTCTCCCTTCATTTCCCTGGAACTTCAGCCACACAGGCCTTTTTTCCCCTCTTTCTTTAAAAGAGCATTGGAAGGCAGCTCTTCTCTACCAATGTCTCTAGTGCATTCAAACTGGCTAGAGGTGCTGTCGCCTGGGGCCACTTTCGCATTTGTCCCTCTGATTAAAGGAAGATTTATCCCTGGACACTGGCAGCTTTTTTTTTTTTTTTTTTTTTAAAGCCCAACAGCTGTATCAACAAAGCTACATTTCTGGGGGAGTAGAATGCTGAGGAGAGGACGAGCCTGAAGGCCATCCACTGAAAAAGCTGATGAAGAAAGGAGATGCCATTTCCAGTGCATGGGGCTGTAGAGTAAGAGGTTCCAGCCAGCTAAATAGCTCCAGGATGAGGTGCACAGGTCTCACCATGCACCCCTCCGAACTCCCTTTACATCCACTAAGCTTAACTAGCAGGGATCCAGCTTGCTACTCAATTCTAAACAGCCGCTAGTCCCTTTGAAGGCAGACACCCCTTTCCCCCCAAACCCCTCAGCCGTGCGGATGGTCTCATCCCACTGTCTGCAGGAGAGGGAATGGGAAGGGGTTTAGAAAGCAACTGCTCCTTGAGTCTTTGTGAATGGAGACAGCAAACACCAGTTATACGCTCAGATCTTTATTATTAGGTGGAGTAAGGGCTAAAAAGAAATGAAACTTCTAAAACATTCACCGTACTGGTGCAGGACAGGAAGGACTAAGAGCTTCCTCCATCAGTCTTTTTAAAAAAAAAAAAAAAAGTGGGGAGGGGTAATGAAGTTTCCATCCATTAGCTCTGGGTATCCTGGGCAGGGGCAAGAAGAGGTACAAGAGACAGCTTATACTTTTATTTAAGAAACCGCTACATAGTTTTGCCTCTAATGATGCAAAGGAGGTTCCAGGACACACTGACTGAGCCATCCAAAGTCTCTTGCTAGAGAAACAAAAAACCCTGTCAATTTTTTTTTTATTTATTTAAAAATTGTGAAATAAAAAGATGATGCTGCAGCTCGTGGCCACGGTAACAAAACTGTCCACGAGAGTTAGTCTTCCACACCAGAGGCGGTGGGGGGAGGTAGGGGACAAAAGAAGGGAGAGGGCCCACAAAACAGTTTAAAAAAGTAACGGCTACATCTGAAAGGAAAAAAAATCAAACCAACAGGAGACAGAACCCTTGATTTGTCTTTCAGGCCAGGCCTTCCCATCTGCCTGAACTAGGAACTGCGTTAAATAAATGGGCTCCTTCTTCAACAAAAATGGCACAGTTTGTCTTTTGACAGATTATAAAGCCCTTAGAGCTTTAAAAAAAAACAAAAACAAAAACAAAGGAAGATGCCCTGGTGCAGAATGGAAGTGAATAATTAATTCTCCCTACAAAGAAAATAAAACAGGCTGCAAAGATGCAGAAACCACATTTAGGCTCTATTACATTTACAAATACATACATAAATATATTACATACAACAGCAACTCAAAGAGGGAGCGGGCGAGCGCCACAGAAGGATGGCTGGCTGCAGTTCTCCCCGCACAGACGTTTGGCTGAGCAGTTACTTTTTCTCCTAATAGTTCCAGGAATGGGCATCGGCTTTTTCTTCTTTCAGTCTCCCCCTGCCTCCCCCCCTTCCTTGTTTCGGTTTTAGTTTGTCCAGTATGGAGAAGTGCCATAGGCGGTTTTGGTAGCCTGAGACTTTTGCTGCATGGTGCTTGGCTGATTGCGCTGGCCAGATCCACCCTGGAAAGAAATGAAAAGGGAGCACATGTTCAGATCAGAAGCCACTGCGGCTGGATCCCTAATCCTGAAGCCTCAGGGAGCACACTGCATTTATTACCTTGCAGCAGTAAAAGACCTGCCTGCCCCATCCATCCTCTCAGCAGCCCTGGGGATGGCCTTTGAAAGCAGCAAGGTCTATGATAAAGCAGGGAAATGGTGTCCCTTGGCCCCACTCTGGAGGAAGAGTTGGGTATTCCAGCATCATGCTGCCCCAGGCCTCAACAAAATCCACAAACAGCCAAAGTGAATCCCACCGGGAACACATGGCAGAAGTGCTGAGTAAGCTCCTTTGCACAAGGCTTGCCCCATCTGGGACACGTCAGCCAGCCACCTCCCTGCCTCTTTTCAGCCAGAAAACATTCTTGCCTGCTGCAGCAAGGAGATGGCTGGGAGCGATCATCTGTTGCATGGAAGAGATTCCTTGAAACTGCACACTGAGGGCATGGCCAGTACCCAGCTTTCTACAGGTCAAGAGAATCAAAGCATCTGGATGCTCCGAGAATCATTTTGCCACCATCTTTACAACAACCTGAACCCCAAAGGGAAGCGTCAACTCTGGATGACCGTCATCCTGGCTGTGTCACGTGATGTAACTGGCCTTGAGGCCATCCCATATCTGCTTGGAAAACACCAATCTCCACTAGCACTGGTCTTTAGCAGTCAGGAAGGACATGGGCCCAGAGCACAGGTTGTGGTGTCAAGTTCTCTTAGCACCTCAACATGCATTACGGGCAGACACTCAAGCCAAGATGCTGCAGCGTTTGTCCCCTGCTGCCAAGATACTGTCCTGCCTCCTAGAACGCAGACAACCCAGCCCCAATCTAGGTGACTTTCACCACAGAGCAACTAGCGGTTTCCTCAGAAGAAGAGGAAC
The DNA here is from genome assembly GCA_003942145.1 of Platysternon megacephalum. Classification (NCBI taxonomy): domain Eukaryota; kingdom Metazoa; phylum Chordata; order Testudines; family Platysternidae; genus Platysternon; species Platysternon megacephalum. The sequence continues at coordinate 2,731,225 of QXTE01000189.1, forward strand.
TCAACTCAGCCGAGCAGAACTAGGATTAACCAAGCTGTCCACGACCTGAAACAAGTCAGCTGACTGAGCGTGGGTGGAGCAGAGACCCCTCTCTGCCTCCTGACCACTCACAATAAAAGTTCTTTTTAAAAATTTTGATGCAGTCAGCTTGAGACTTCCCCAGCCGGCACCCGAGCCACCTCCTCTCTTGCTGATCATCTGTTAACCTAGGAGGACAAATCTGAGGCCTAGGACACTTGGGGTCACTGTGGTGATGGTAGGGGGTGAAAGACTTATTAAAGCCTACCTAATCGTTGATAGAGTAGTCTGTCAAAGGAACAGGGCCGCCTTCCCTCAATGCCCTCTGGGAACACTCCAGTTCCGTGAGTCTCTTAGGGCAGAGGAACAAAACACATTCCCCACCCTAAAAAGAAAGGTGTACCCCAAACTCAAACAGCAGGAGGCAATGATTGGCCCATGATCCAGGAAAATCATTCAAGTGGCTGACCCCAATGCCAGCCAACTCTAGATCGAGAATGTGACCAGCTGCATGACCTGAGCTAAGTCCATGATTTCTCTGGCTAATAAGCCACACTGCAGAAAACTAATTAGAAGAGGCAAACAAGGAGAGTGAAGGAAAATGGTCAGAAGTTGGATGGGCAAAGGAGGTCCCTCCAGGGAGGGCTGGGACACCAGAGTGTACAGGTGTAAGACGTCAGACACATCCAGGGACAGGGAAACAATTTGTTCTGTTCAGACTCAAAGCAGAACTTTGCATATTTTTCAAGAGACATTAACAGAGAAGAAGGGAAATGAACTGGCCAGAGAAACTGAAGGCAAAACCACCAGCGATACTAGGGAAGCTGGCGAGGGGGCTTATTTTGCTGCTAGCTGTATTGCTTTTGTCGTGTCAGAACCATGATGATGGTTGTAAACATCTCCGTGACCTGCCCAGGAAAGGAAAGTGACAGTCTCTGCTGCCTGCCTCTGCACTGAGATTGTGCCACAAAGCCACGTTAGCCTCTTGGGAACGGCATCTCCCCCACCCTACCCAAGGCTACATGGCAGTTTAGGCTGTATTACCTAACGAGGTACTTTGCCAATGGGCAGAGCCAAAAGGAACAGGACAGAGGACCTGTGATGGGTGGGATCAGTTTGGACACGCTCTCTGGCTGATGGTCATCTAGTTACTTTGAGCAGCAGCCTCAGAAAGGCACCAGGGATTGATAGACTCACCTGCCCATCTTGCTGAAGGTGGTGATGCAGCATCTGGGAATGAGGCTGCTGATGTGCAGGTAGGATATGCAGGAACGGGGCTGGAGCATAACCTGGGGCAGCACCAGGGTTCAGTGGCCCAGTGGATCCAAGAGCAGACGGCAGGCTGAAAGGAGGCGGTGTGCCGGCGTGGAATCCCTGCTTGTCAAACGTCTGCAAGGAGGCAACAGGGAAGCAGTTAGACACTTTCCTCAGCGCCCTTTGGGTGACCGAACAAGGGCAAGAGTTGCCTGAACAAAGAGAACTTTAACTCCTTACCAACCCAGATCCAATACACATCAGCGCTTTAGCTAGATATTTACAATCAAGTGTTCCCTTTCCTCTTAAAGGCACACTGCTCTGCTGCCTGGAGTGAATCGGCTGACTTGGCTATCAATTGCCCATTACGATTTCACTTTCTCTGACCTGTCTACTTGTTTGTCCTAAGACTGCAAGCTCCTCAGAGCAGAAGCCATTCTTAAGTGTTTAGAAAGTCCCTAGTACATTGTGGGTACGACCACAAACAAGCAGTAATTGCCCGCGACCCAAGATTAAATGATCCATTGACAGACACTAAATGGCGCCTGTTGTTAACAGTAGAAGATGGCCTCTTGGCTTCCCCATAGGCAGGAAATTCATGCACATTCTATACAATGCAGCAGACCAGCAAAAAAACAACTAGTTCTTAGCAATCAATTTGCTCATCACAAAGTCAGGAACTATTTAAGCCAGTCAGGGCTGCTCAGTAAAAATGGCAGAAGAGGTCACAGGAGGAGTTTTGCTTCAAGTCCCCAACCCCTCACGTCTGGTGCTGAGCAGCAGACTTGAGGCCCTGGTGCCTTTGTTCAGAGAGTTTTCAGCCTCGCTCATCAGAAATGCAGGAGCAGATCCCGGGTAGACAAATACCTACATGGATCCCCACCCCAATGCCCTAACAACAGGGCGCAGGGATTCCACGCTCCAGAGAGTGGAATAGGGAATTAGTATTTAACCCCATTCATTCCACAGCTTCTCAAAGGGAGACTAGCTGCACCACAAACAGCCACAAGACAACGGCACTGGGTGGAAGACGCAGTGATCTGGTATCAATGCGCACACAGCCCAAAAGGAACAGAGGAAGTCAATGGCCATAATTATAGATCTGTGTTTGTCCACACAGTCCAGCCTCTCTCTCGAGATGATGCTATGGCCCTGTGTTTAGGACAATGCAGCCCTAAAACATTTGTGATATTGCATTTTAAAAGCATCTCAGGACTCAACGGAAGTTAGGCAATAATGTGGGAATCTTTGCTTCCACATTAACAGCCTTTGTCATGAGTCAGCCTGGCAAGAGCAGGCTAAGGATGGAAAAGAGCAGTGGTGTCAAATGAGACATGAAGTCCTCTTTAAAATCAAGTGGAGTGAGTGCTGGAGAAAGGCCAGAGTCTGGGATTACCCCGCGGAATGGGGCTGAGAAATCACCAGCGGCCAAGAGGCTCCCTGAGAGGATGAGTCCTGCTGAAATGACACTGGCCAGTGATCTGACCACCTTACCCTTGGGCACAGGAGGGAGGAGGGCATGTTCATGCTTCTCAGAAAGAATGGGCCATAGCTCCTCACCTGAGTCTTGTTATAGACTGAGCCACTGATATCAGGCACACCTGTGTTACTTGAGGTCACAGAAACACCTGGAAAACAAAAAGCCGCTGACAACGAAAGAGCCAAAGGCAACCCAACCTGAATCTTCCTTTTCCTTGCTCCTGGGATCCCCATCATGTTCACTGGCTGTTGCCTGCATCCTCTGTGTCACCCCCCCCCACACACTATATCAAATGAGGCTACTCCTGGCTGGGGTGTGCCGTTCCCTCCCATGCCATCCCAGCCCTTCTACAATTCCCCACATTAGGAGTCAAAAGAAAGTGCAAAGGCCTATTTCCTGAGCTCCCTTTATAAATCAGGCGTGAGACCACTGGTGTACGCGGCCTGTGCCCACTATCCACAAGCTTCATCACCATTCCTAAGGCACCAGTCTGGGTAGTACCTAGGGGCACTGAACGTTCATTTAGATCAAGAGAAGTCAATGTTCCCCTCAAATTAGGGAGCACATTAAAAGACACTGTGTGGTTCCCTGGTCCACAGTGGCTGAACCAGCTAGCGTGGCAGGATCAGAACCAAGCAGGGCATTGATCACCAGCTGGGAGGTGGCCATTCATTCCCAGTCTGAACTAGAATCATGGCTCCCAACTTGAGCCGTTTCACTTACGCAAGAAACAAAGATCAAAGTCTCTAGCCGATGAATGAAAGGATTGGGCTGGCTGGGTTTCCACTGCTCTCAGACATGTGAATAACAAGGCTGAGGATACAGGTACTGAGCAGCTGGTCTGAGGAAGATTTTTCTGGCCAGTATTTACTTAAGTCAGGGTTGGATTAGTTGGTGCCAGGGGGTCGCTGTGCATTTCTCAAGTGGTCCCACTAGCATCTGCAGAATTTAAGCTTTCATATAAAACAAATCAATGTTCTAGCCCTTATGGTATGCAAAGAAAGCATTCCAGGTATGAATGGATGCTATCAGTGATGGAGTCTCCAGAGAGCCTGAAACACTAACTCAGAGAGCTGTGACTTGCCCCCCTCACCTCAAAGGGTGTTGATTCTGGAGCCTAATCATGAATGTAAATAACATTCATGATCTAACTGGTGACCATTTCAGCAAAGAGACAGCTGCTCTGGGATCAGGGACCTAGCGTCCTCCCTCCACCACATCTGAACATTAGCTTCCAGCTGGCAGAGGTAACGGTTTGCTGTTTCTCCTCTGTGTAACTGAACAAAGCTGGACTTCAGCCACTCACCTCCTTACACAAATTCAGCCGTTGGCTTAGAAGGAACGTTTGGAACATTAAAAGCATTTTGAACATGAGAGATGGAGAAACAGCTTGGGACTCACCCCATTTGAGAGCTGGTCGTCATGCTGACCTGACACTGGGAATACTGGGAGTTTGCCCTGCAAGATCCCTGATCTGAAGTGCTTATGTGTACCTCAGATCCCTTTATTTGTTACCTTTCCCAGGTCCAGTGCCAGCAGATTTGTTTTGTGCTTGAGATGACCCACTGTAGCCTCCTTTGCTGTAGTCTCCAGCCGCCGTTCCCTGCGTTAAGTCATCATAGCCTGCCAATGTGGACAAGACATGGTGCTACAGTGAGCAAGCAGCTCTGAGGACATTAAATTAAATGCCACAGATGCACTGTCCACTGGAGTAACCTTACCTGCTCCATAACCATGTTGTCCATAACCACTTGCCTGCTGAAACGGGGTGGAAGCGGTGTTCAAATTGACGCCGTGCTGCTTGGCTGATGCGGGAGGTACCTGGAGGCAAAAGGCATTCTCAGTTGAAAACAGCGTAAAAGCCAGTTTCCACTGCCATCTAGTGGGGAAGCTCATCCCATGGCTCTGCTGGCCTCACTGCGCTGCATCTCCCAGCTGTGAAATAGAAGACTTTAAAATGCCAGGAAATCCCTGACTCCTTTCGCAGTACCTCAGAGCAGTGAGATCTAGCGCTCTGAGCACAGGACTGGGAGCCAGGACCCATGAGTTCTACTCCGTCCAATCTCGACTGCTGTATAGCCTTGTGAGAGAGTGACAGCTTCTCTGCCTCACTTTACCCCTCTTGTCAAATGAGGACAGTATCTTCCAAGCTGGGATACATGATAACTTTGCTCTGTAATTGCTAGGTAATCTCCACCCCAAGAAACGTGCATGTTTTATACATTTATAAAAGCAACCGTGAACAATGAATTCACTCAAGCGTCTGAAGATCATAAACCGGAGTCACCCAAACACACTGGTGGGATTACAGCCCCATAACTCAGGGAGCCTGGTATTTATCTTGTACAATATACAAAGCCTGGATCCAAGCCCTGTACAGACTCTGTCTGCACTTATCCCTCAACCGCCTTCTCCTCGCCCGGGGAACCCCTTGCCTCCCAGTCTCCCATGGGTGTCTTCCCCCTAACTGATTTCTCCAGCCTCTCCCACGCCACTGACTCAGCTTCTGCCTCCCTCTCCAGCGGCCATCATGGGCTGCTATAATACAGTTGGGCTCAAATTTGTAATTCCTGGATGAACCATCACCTCCCCCCCACCACCACACACAGTTTTTGACACTGATCAACATTCTCTGCTGTAGCTCTATACCACTCACCGTTGCCTACATAAAGTTAGAATATTACAGTCCTGGCCCTTTAAAGTTCCATGGCAGCCACAGAGCGGATGACAAACTTGGATGTCAAGCTTTAACGTTGCTTGCCAAGTTGCCACACAAAAGAAGAAGTTCCACACGTAAGCGGAGCCTTATTTCACCGGAAATGCCCTGCAGGACAGGGGGAGCTTTAAAGGGCCAGGACTGCACTAGGCAAAGCTAGAGAAGCACAAAGAGGGCAGGTAATGGTGTACAGTTTAGTTCCCATGACTTACAAACATGGTGGGCCCATACTGGAATGCACTGGGTACTCCTGGCACGCCGGCGTAATATGGTAATCCCGTGTAGCTGTATCCTGGGGGCAGCGTAGGGTTTAGGAAGGGCTGCTGAGTGGTATGGTGAGTCTGCGTCTGATTCTGCTGCGGCTGGGCCAGGGTGGTAGCGGGAGCAGGGGAGGCAGAATCCCCGCGGCCAAATTTTGTTACGTCACCTGCAAGAAAAGCCATCAACTGTTTCAGGAGGGTTTTTTCCCATCCTTTGCTTTCTCAGCTCTCCAGCACTGGCAAAAACTGTCAAGGGCTTGTGCTACAGTCAAGAGGGTGAGAGAGTTTAGAGGTGAGAGCATGGACTGAGAGTCAGGACTCCTGGGTTCCATTCCAGCAACTCATTGCGTGACCCTGGCCAAGAGAGAACTCTCTGTGCCTCAGTTATCCCACTGACAAAATGGAGAGAACAATACTTACCTGTCGCACAGGGGGATTCAGTCACTGAGTGTTAGATCATTACATGAAATGTACTATAAGCATAAGCTCTGAGTGGCCAAACAGCAAACAGTTCATTGGGTTAAAGTACCACTCTCCCAGAAGTTAACCTGGCTAGCAACATCTCCTGGGCTAAAGGAATGAGGGCCTTTGACAAAACATGCAAGTCACCGCAAGGTCTCTATTTGCCAAGCATGACCAATTAGATCTCTGGTTCCTCACAGCACCAGAGCTCTGGAGACAGTAGATAAAGGCCAGGAAAGCCAGGCTTGCATCTGAGGCCAACTAATTAAAGATGTAGGAAGGGAAATTTGATTATTAGCCCACAAGAGGCCTTCTAGTAGCGCCGGGCAATTCGAACAAGAAACCTAACCACCCTAGTGTCCCGGGGACAGCCTCCAAGGTCGCGCGCTCATCAATTTCTGGGGGCGTGGAGGCAGAGATCCTGTAGGTGCCACCACAATACAAACAATAACAATGGAATGGAATGAAGTCAGGCATTTAGAGAGGTGTGAAAGGGTCTAACCAAGAGTAACAGATGGACACTGAGCAAAGGAGGCTGAATACCAAGAAGAGTTATTAGGCTGCAGATGCTTTCCCAGTAGCAAAAGTTCGATCAGTTGAGTCATCTAAACCCAGACACAGCACCATAAGGAACAACCTTGTATTGGCTTTGGGATGGACTACAATTCGGAAGTTAAATCCCTCTTTTGTATGATAGGATTCGTGTATGGAGTAGATATTGGCTGAATATTCCTGTTAACATCTTAAGGAAATCAGTTGTCAGAAGCTGAAATGTAGCCACTTACGATTCCTGCTCTTGTCTGACTAGTTTGGACTGGCCGGCTAAGCTGCCTGCAGAGTGAAGGCCAGGATTGCTCCTTTGGCCATAGCAGAATGCCCTATGTTCAGAAACCAATGCTTCTATTCAACCATCATCCTCATCTTGAATTAGTACTAACCTGAGTATGGGTTGTTAGCAAGGCTCCCATCTCTGCCTGTCAAGGTTGCAGGAGCAGGGAATGTAATTCCATAATAATCCTGAAAAAGACAATATTTATTAATACTCAAATGCATAACAGAGCCAGCCTGTTTTATGAATGCTGCCTAATGTGCATGCAAAGGTTCACGAAAGCAGAAGATTCCCAACACCACTGGGATAGGGTGAATGGGTTTATTTTTCTCTCCTGCCAAACATGCAAAATCAGGGAAGCATGGACAGAAACTTGTCCAGGCAGGCTGTGGCAGAGCTGAAGATTTGGAGTGGCAGCCCTTGAATCCCCAGCTCTACATAATGCCTGTTTCTTAACACATTTAATGATTTCTCCTTAAAAACCATTCCTCAGCTGGTGACAAGCTCTGTAACACAAGCTGGTGACAGCTCTGTAACACAAGCACTGCTGTAGAAAACCCCAGACATTAGCTAAGAAATGGTGCAAACATATATTAAAATGACTAGTGAGGGAGTTGCTAAAGGGGCACAATCAGAGTGTTACACCATCCCAGATGGAGGATATAAGATATGGCCCTACTGGGTCAGACCAAAGGTCCATCTAGCCCAGTATCCTGTCTACCGACAGTGGCCAGTGCCAGGTCCCCCAGAGGGAATGAACAGAGCAGGTAATCATCAAGTGATCCATCCCCTGTCGCTCATTCCCAGCTTCTGGCAAACAGAGGCTAGGGACACCATTCCTGCACATCCTGGCTGACAGCCATTGATGGACCTATCTTCCATGAATTTATCTAGTTCTTTTTGAACCCTGTTATGGTCTTGGCCTTCACAACATCCTCTGGCAAGGAGTTCCACAGGATGACTGTGTGTTGTGTGAAGAAATACTTCCTTTTCTTTGTTTTAAACCTGCTGCCTATTAATTTCATTTGGTGACCCCTAGTTCTTGTGTTATGAGAAGTAGTAAACAACACTTCCTTATCTACTTTCTCCACACGAGTCATGATTTTATAGACCTCAATCATATCCCCCCTTAGCCGTCTCTTTTCCAAGCTGAAAAGTCCCAGTCTTATTAATCTCTCCTCATACGGACGCCGTTCCATATTCCTAATAATTTTTGTTGCCCTTTACTGAACCTTTTCCAATTCCAATATATCTTTTTGAGATGTTTAAATTATTCCTATGACAGTCGCACCTAAAGGGTCAGGACCCCGCTGCGCTGGGTGCTGGACAGACTCAGAACGGAAGCTGATCCCTGTCCCAGACAGTTTATAATCTAAAGACAGGACCCACAAGCAGAAAGACACACAAGAAGCACTGTGTAAATTACAATTTCCCCCAACTCTCTGCCCTTCCATAACAACCCCACTGGCAGCCCCAGTCCAGGTTTCTCGGCCAACCTGCACTCTCACCGTCCACCCAAAAAGCCCTCCACCCACCCCACTGTGCCATGTTCCCACAGAAAGATTAACTTTAGTCTGGGGAAAGGAAAAAGTTTGACAGCTGCTTCCAGATGCTCCTCCATCTCCCGCATCCTACCTACAAGATGCCTATGCATATGTAACTGAAAACTCCACTAGGCTGTTTTGCTCTCAGACTTCATGCCTCCTGGTCCTTCTCACCCACAAGCCTGCCCTTCGGGATTACAGTTTGACAGGCCCCTTCTTGCCACTGAATAGATTTGCTTCAGATTATTCCCACACACACCCCCGACACCCTCCCCAATATATTAGCTTGCACTTTTCCATGCTGGGAAAGGATTTTTCTCCACATTTCTAATCTCTATGTTCCTTCGGATCACACATATTTGTCCTCACTTGATCTCCCAGCACCTCCTAATTTTGTATCATTTGTGACGGTCATGAACATGCTCTCCACACCCTCTTCTCCAACTCTGAGGAACTCTCAAGAAGACAGAATTTAATAGACCCCTACAGTAACTGGACACCTGCCTGCAATTTGATCCATTGCTATTTATTATCCTTCACTTACCAATCTTCCAGCCAGTTTGTAAGCACATGGGACAGTGTCATTGCCAAGCCAATATGAATTCACTTTAATGAGAGACCACCAAATCTCTGCTAAAATCCCAGCATATTATGTCAAATTAAAGTGATATTTACCCTGACTGTCTCTCTCCAAGAGAAACAGTTTCAAGTGAAATCTGAAAGGTGCTAGGTCATAACTTACACTCCATATATCCCTTGGGGTCAGTCACCTTTCTAGATGAGGTGGACAACAAATACACACTCACCTGTATGAGGACAACTCTGTGGAATTAGGTTGGGAAGGATGTTACATCCCATTGTCTTTCACACCAATTAAAGGAAAATCCAGATTCTCCTCCCTCCCCCCGTGACTAGCCTCATGAAAAAAGTCACAGGGGAAACAGCACAAATTTCCCACGAGGAAAGTGTGAGTTGTTTACAAAGCAAATCCACATTCACCCACATGTGAGTGTGAGGGGGGCACGTGTGTTTTTGTTCTTAAAAACAGTTCAGGCATTATGTTCTTGGCCCCACAAAATGTGGGGTTTGATGTGCCATTGATGAAAGCCAAGTCCCCCCTATCACAGAGCAGACCCTACAGGTCTGATATCAAGGTTACATAAAGGGCTCAAACACGGATATGGAGCAGCAATGCAGTTACCCAAGAAGACAGAGCAATTTCGTAGGTAAATAATGGAGCAATGCTACCTAATCTGGGAAAGGCTGGCCTGATGCTACATCAGTGACTACTAAAGCAATCACGATAAACTTATTCCAATGGCATCTGACCCCACCAATCCCGCAAGATATTCTAGAGAAACCTTTGTATGCATACTGGAGATATGTAGGTGGGTGTGGAGAAGGGGCACATTCAGAGCTGGTGGGAGCACCCCAATGTCTAGACTTAGTGCTCCAAAACCGTAGAAATGGTTAAGAAAGTCAGGGGCACGGAATTGCTTGCCTCCCCTCTGCTAGTCCTGCTGGCCCTAAAGTTTACCATCCCGTCTATTATCCCAGGGAGTTGTACCAAGGTGGAACTCCAGAGAGGAACCCCCCCGCCCCCCCAGGCTTGGCAGGAGTTTGTTATGCTAATGCTCACAGATGATGAAAGACAGGTATATAGTTTGCTCCTCTTTCTAATCTAGACATTTAACTGAATGACTCACACAAAAGCAAAACCTAAGCCACACTAGGCCATTTACAGACTCCAACGAGAAGCTGCTGAACTTGAATTGATATGCAAACTAGATACCATCAACTTAGGTTTGAACAGAGACTGGGAATGGCTCGGTCATTACACTAATTGAATCTATTTCCCCATGCTGAAGCAGCCTCACACTTTCGTGTCAACTGTCCGAAATGGGCCATCATGATTATCACTTCAAAAGTTTTTCTCCCCTGCTGTTAATAGCTTCTCTTAATTAATTAGCCTCTTACAGTTGGTATGGCTACTTCCACCTTCTCATGTTCTCTGTATGTATAAATATCTTCTTACTGTATGTTCCATTCTATGCATCCGAAGAAGTGGGCTGTAGCCCACGAAAGCTTATGCTCAAATAAATTTGTTAGTCTCTAAGGTGCCACAAGTACTCCTGTTC
>QXTE01000189.1:2742352-2803331 GCA_003942145.1 Platysternon megacephalum
TGATTATCACTTCAAAAGTTTTTCTCCCCTGCTGTTAATAGCTTCTCTTAATTAATTAGCCTCTTACAGTTGGTATGGCTACTTCCACCTTCTCATGTTCTCTGTATGTATAAATATCTTCTTACTGTATGTTCCATTCTATGCATCCGAAGAAGTGGACTGTAGCCCACGAAAGCTTATGCTCAAATAAATTTGTTAGTCTCTAAGGTGCCACAAGTACTCCTGTTCTTTTTGCTGATACAGACTAACACGGCTGCTACTCTGAAACCTGTAGTCTTTTTGGGTTGCTATTACTGCAGGGATCTGTGATTTATCCACGATCTCACTGTGTAACAACCATTTGACCGAGTGAGGGTTGGGGACTGTCTCCCCTCAGTTGCTCCCATTATGTCTAGTTTACAAATGTGCTCTTTAAAAGGACATTAGTACAGTAGCTTAAACCCCATCCATTTTAATACAAATTCTTATTTATGTTTCCAATATGCTTATTTAATAAAAGAATTTTAAAAATCATTTACTTTTCATCATCTATGATGATCACTTTTCCCCTTCCCAAGTTTCTACAGGGAGCCTTCAATTTCACTTTTCTTTTGGCCAGTTTCACTTTCTAGATCTCATGAACTGTCACACTGCAGCAAAGCTTGGGCTGCAAATGCCACAGAGGGGAAGTTTTAAATCCCCATGAAACAATTTGTTTGGAATTAGTTTTTAAGAAGGTAAATGCAGCAGAACCCCGTTTATCAGATCTTACTGGGACCGGGGCCAGATTGGATCATCAAAAATTCCAATAATCCAGAGAATGGGAAAGTACTAGGCTGCAATGCCATCTAGTGGCCACAGGAGAGATCTCCCGCTTCTGGACCTGCCTGTGCTGGTTGTTCGGTTAATACGGAGAGCCGGATAATGAAGGGTCAGATAAATGGGGTTCTACTATATTCAATGTATTTTATAAAGACATTTAAAAAGAAAGTCTACAATTTAAAGCCTGAAACACCTGACAGTGGTCTTTTAGCTACAAAGTAAATCTCCCTGGACTATCTTGAATATTATATGTTCATACTGTGTTCTACCAGCCTACTATTAAACATATTTCCATTTAAAAGTAGGAATTTACAGAGGTAGAATGTAACAGCCTCATTCAGAATTTGGCCAAAAAACAAAAGGATATCACCTCAATCCTTTGTAGATGTTACTTCAGGATTTGTAATGACCTCAAATGGTCAACACATTGGTTTTGCAGCTCATCTGAAAGGCAGCATTGCCAACAGTACAATGACCCTGAGACACTATATATACACTCAGACACTGGTGCAACAGAGACTCAAAGGGAAGCGCACCACCAACGGTGGATCACAGTGTCCAGACTGGGCCCCCACCAAGCACTGAGACAGGCCCCCACACTTTCCACAAGAGTAATAATTACATTCTTTCCACCAAGGGGCCTCCTCCAAGCAAGGTCCTCTAATACCTAGGGATGAACCTGACACCTACTGAATCACCAACAGCGCTCCCTACAGAGCACTCAGATCTCTTCAAAGATCTGGAATTCAAATACCAATCCCATGTATCCCTGCTCAGCTTCAGAGTTTGACAGGTAGGAAGGCTGCAGTCATATGTCTATGTCACATGCCTGAAAGAATTCAGATTTCCTATTAAAAAAGAACAAAACTGTACAGAAAATTCTTGGGGTTCAGGAGTCAAAAATAATTGGGGTTCCACAGTCAAAGAGAACACACTCATTCAGATCTGAGAGATTCAGCACCTTAGGCTATATGACTATGATTAAGAACCCTAGTGCCTGAACTGTTTAAATATTTCAGAGCGTAGTTTAGCAGTACATGCTGCACAGAGCACACAAAGGTCAGAGGTCAAACACCCAGGGCCTCTCTATTAATGCCGCACAGAGAGGAGATGTTTAACATCCCCTGGGGGGAAACATGGACATTCGTATGGAAGTGTCAGAGGACACTTAAATCGCCAGTTGGAAACTGAAACTAAAAACAGGGAAATTTTAGAGAACCAGAAAATGATGAAAGGAAAAACATCCCACCAAATAAATTCGGGGACACGGAAGGCATGCACAGTAGACTGCAGACATCTAACAAGCTACAAGTACTTTGGCATAAGCCGTGTGAAACGTTATCATGGCTACCAAGTCTCAAGGATGCCTGTGGCAGATTTGCCTGGTACTGCTGTTCTCCGCTGGAGTCATGTCGCTGGACTGTAACCTGCTTCGTCACCAGCAAAGCAAATTTAACTGGTACAGTCTACAGCTGCTGCAAAACATGGGTGGGAAGTTTCCTTTGGAGTGTCTGGAAGACAAGACAGCCTTCCGGTTTCCTGAGAAGGTTCTGAAGCCCAAATTTCGACAACATGCCAAGATGGCCATCCATGAAATTCTCCAGCAGCTCTTCGGCATCTTCAGCAGGAACCTGACCCAAACTGGCTGGGAAAGAAGAAACGTGGAGAGGTTCCTAAACGGGCTCGCTCTGCAGACCGAGCGTCTTGAGACATGCCTATCTACAAAGGCCGGGGCCAACATTCTGAGACTGAAGAAATACTTCCAGAGGATCCAAGATTTTCTTAAGGAGAAGAAATACAGCACCTGTGCCTGGGAGATTGTCAGAGAGGAAGGGCAGAGGTGTTTTCAATCTATTGACAAGCTCACAGTTGGGATGAAAAAGTAGGCGACAAACATTTTACTATGAACATTTGAGAAGTTTGGGTGAAGCAGCGAACTGGGAGCAGGAAACCATCTGACCTCAAGCTTAAACTCTAATACGGACTTTGTGACCCTTTTCATGTCAATGTATCTGACTCCATTTGCCATTGGTAAAATGGGGATTATACCATAAACTTCAGCAGGCGGGGCTGATTATTTAAAATGCTCTGAAGAGGAAAAAAGCTACAGAACTATATGAATGTACTTCATGTACTGTGTACGAAGTCTCATCCAAAAGCTAAGAAATATTGTAGAGGCCAAACAGGTGGAGGGAAAAAATATTTTGCAATTGTTATTTATTTTCTTTATGCATTGTCAAACTTATCCTGATTGTGGGAATAGAGACTGTTACATCTATATTTATATATTTATAAATATTTATTTTCTTTGTGCATTGTCAAACTTATCCTGATTGTGAGAATAGAGACTTAAATCTATATTTATATATTTATAACTATTTATTTTCTTTGTGCATTGTCAAACTTATCCTGATTGTGGGAATGGAGACGGTCACATTTATAAATTTATTTATTTATTTAATTTATTTATATATTTAAAATAAAAGAATGGCTAAAAAAATTGAGGAACTGGTTGGAATGAATGTATTCTGGTGCATATGCTCTTGTGAGCCTCACAATGTTTATGAGTTGAATGTAACTTGTATTGGTCTAAGGCAGTGATACTCAGACCTCAGTGATTCCAGGAGCCAAATTAGCGATTAACATTACCCAAAAGAACCGCAGTAGTGTGAATTCATTGTTTCATTTACTTTATATATATAAAAATAAAATTCTCCCAGCAAAATGACTGACCAAGTATTATTTTATCAATTACAATTGCTTAACATCGTAAAAGCATCCTGATTGGTTAATTAAATCACACTCTTACTATCATGTGCTACAAAGCTGCAGGAGACACATTAAAGAGCCACCTGCAGCTTGTGAGCCTCAGTCTGAGTATCACTGCTCTAAGGAAAGACACAGAAGACACACACAATATGATCTGACCGGAAGTCATAGTTTTCAGGGAAAACAAAGGTAGGGCAGAATCATAATGGATGGAAATTGGAAGCAAAATTAGAGACTTGGATATCACCAGATCCACAAGGGGTGGAAGATGTGTGAAAAATCAGGTCGTGAGTCAAGAGAGGACAAGCCTTGCCAGGGAATGCAACATAAACATTTTACATCATTTTTAAAGACTCTTCCCATACTCAAACCAAGACAAGGAGGACACAAACAGAAGCCAAGATGCTATGGTTAGTTGGGCTATGGGTCCTGTAGCTTTATCTCCCTGTTCTTCCTTGCCCTGGACTTAAGTGCCAAGCCGAAGAAACACTCCTGGGAGACATGGGACTGCCCCAGGCAACAGAAACATTTGGAGTGCCCATCGCTTATCGGTATAGCCTCCCAGCAAGAGAGGCAGCATTTGAAGCCTGGCAAGCCAGTAATGCCCCGCCAAGACAAGTTGCCTGAAGGGAAAGAGAAAGACCATCCTCACACCTAAAAACTAAAGTAACTATAGGAAATAATGTTTCAACCTCCCAGCTCATAGAGCTGAGTACTAAACACTAACCTACAACTATAAGCTACCTAACTGCAATAAAAAAACAGAAGGCCGAGTACATTCTAGGCCAGGGGTCTCAAACACGCGGCCCGCAGGGTTATTTTCTGCGGCCCGCGAGCTCCTCACGCCCCCCCACCCCCCCCGCACTCCCCCAACGTTTACCTAGAGCGGCTCCGGCCGACCAGCACCAGGGGCAGGGCAGGCTCCCTGCCTGCCTGCCCTGCCCCCGCGCCGGGAAGCGGCTGGAACCTGGGGGAGGAGCGCAGGGGTGTGTGGCTGTTGCTTCAGGCACCGCCCGCAGCAGCTCCCATTGGCCGGGAATGGGGAACTGTGGCCCCTACCCTCAACACCCCACCGCACCCCTCCTGCACCCCGACCCCCTGCCCTGAGCCCCCTGCCACACCCCGCCCGGAGCCCCCTGCTGCACCCTGCACCCCTACCCTCAACACCCCCCCACACTCCTCCTGCACCCCGACCCCCTGCCCTGAGCCCCCTGCTGCACCCTGCGCCCCTACCCTCAACACCCCCCCGCACTCCTCCTGCACCCCGACCCCCTGCCCCGAGCCCCCCGCCCCCCCCCCCACCCCCCCGCCCCCCCCCCCCCCCCGCCCCCCGCCCCCCCGCCCTCAGCCCCCCCCTGCCCCCCCCCCCCCTGCCCTGCGCCCCCTGCCACACCCCGCCCGGAGCCCCCTGCTGCACCCTGGACCCCTACCCTCAACCCCCCACCGCACCCCTCCTGCACCCCGCCCCCCTGCCCTGAGCCCCCTGCCGCACCCCGACCCCCTGCCCTGCGCCCCCCCCTGCCCCCCTTCTGCACCCCAACCCCCTGCCCTCAGCCCCCCACTGCCCCCCTTCTGCACCCCAACCCCCTGCCCTGAACCCACGCCACACCCCACACCCCTACCCTGAGCCCCCTGCACCCCGACCCCCTGCCCTGAGCCCCCCGCCACACCCCACACGCCGACACCCTGCCCTGAGCCCCCTGCTGCACCCTGCACCCCAACTCCCTGCCCTGAGCCCCCCCCCCCACACCACTCCTGCGCCCCCTGGGGGCAGGGAGGGGGCAGAGTTGGGGTGGGGATTTCGGGGAAGGGGTTGGAATGGGGGCAGGGAAGGGGTGGGAAGAGGCGGGGCAGGGGCGGGGCCTCATGGAAGGGGTGGAGTGGGGGCAGGGCCAAGGGCGGGGGGGGGAAGGAGGTGTCAATAAATGCGGCCCTCGGGCCAACGTACTAGTCCTCATGTGGCCCTCGTGGTCATTTGAGTTTGAGACCCCTGTTCTAGGCCGAGGCAGTAGAGAAGGAACTGAGGGCGGTTCACCCACTCACCGCTATGTAGCGTACGGTGTCTGAGGGCTCGCCTACACTTACCGGAGGATCGACATGTGGCGATCGATCACAGGTCGCTCTCCCATCGACTCCTGTACTTCACCTGAACAAGAAGCGCAAGGGGAGTCGACGGGAGAGCGTCTCCCGTCGATATAGCATAGTGTGGACCCTGCGGTAAGTAGATCTAAGTACACTGACTTCAGCTACATTATTCTTGTAGCTGAAGCTGCGTAATTTATATCGGGGGTGGGCAAACTACGGCCCGCGGGCAGGATCTGGCCCGCGAGCCGTTTTAAGCCGGCCTGCGCGTTCCTGCTGGGGAGCTGGGTCGGGGGCAGCACCACATGGCTCGGCCCCACTCTGGGGCGCCAGGTTGGGGACCGCACCATGCGGCTCCCAGAATCCGCGGCATGGCCCCACTCCGAGGGTCGCAGGCTCCTCCACACCTAGGAGCGGGAGAAAGGACATGCCACTGCTTCCGGGAGCCGCTTGAGGTAAGCGCCGCTTGGAGCCTGCGCCCCTGAGCCTCTCCCCATGCCCCAAACCCCTGCCCCAGCCCTAATCCCCCTCCCGCTCTCCAAACCCCTTGATCCCAGCATGGAGCACCCTCCTGCACCCCAAACCTCTCATCCCCAGCCCCACCCTAGAGCCTGCACCCCCAACCAAAGCCCTCACCCCTTCCTGCATGCCAACCCCAATTTTGTGAGCATTCATGGCCCGCCATACAATTTCTATTCCCCGATGTGGCCCTCAGGCCAAAAAGTTTGCCCACCCCTGACTTAGATCGATTTCCCCCCATAGCGTAGACATGGCCTGAGACGAGGAGGCTTAAGGCATAAGGCATGTTGTGAGGGCTGAATGGTCACTGCTAGCTAGAAATCTCCAATCAGGGGCTCGAAAGGCGCATGCGCACCGGAAGTGGAGTGCCCGTAGGAGTGTTACTCGAAGAAGAACCTTAAGGAACTTACACCTTCTAGGTAATCACACTGAAAGGAGATACTTGAGCAGCTAGAATACATCAGCAGCTTCATGGAAGTAGGACAGCCTCAAGGGAAGCTCTTAAAAAAATCACCATAAACTGAAGTGGTTTCTCCTGGGCAGGACTACAAGATTAACTCACAGTGAAAGCCATTTGGTTCATTTACTTACCATGGGCAGCCTGGATTGAAGCATCTGAAGATCATCATAACCATAGATCTGCTTGAAGACAGATAAAAATACAACAACATTATAACACTTTTCTCTAATATTGGCCAATTTGGGGGGTTTTAAGACCGAGATTAATCTAGACCCAGCCTATTTTAAAAACACCAGGCGATCGTAGATCTTGTACTATCAAGATATATAGTTCTATTTCCAAGGGCAAGCGCAGTTAAAGTTTGGTTGACATGTCAATTACAAATCCTCATTTTCCATGGTCATTAGCACTCTGAGATTTGAAGTCTGAAGACTGTAGTCAGTACAGTTCTCAAGGGCACACAGTTTACTGGAAACAACCACAAGACATTCAGAGCTAGGAGCTAATCAACCCTCTTCATTGCATTGTTTGCTATTACTGCTCCCCGGTACATGGTGCTCCAAGATTCAGTGAACAGGCCTTAAGTTTGCAAGATACAATCGTTCATTTCTAGGTTAGAACGAGGAATGACTGACTACTCCCTCCCTTCGGTGAAGAAGGAAAGAACTAGTGGTAGGACAGAGCGTCCAACTGAGGAGACTGGACTGTGCAGCCACTGATTTGAAGTCTGACATCTATCTGAAGATACAGGTGACAGGACACGTGGCTGGTTTTGAGTACAGCACACGCAATCTATCCCAGAAAGTCAAACATTTAACTCAAATGATTCTATTTCAACTGAAAGGGCCTAATACTGATCCCATTAAAGTCCATGGCAAAACTCCCATTTTTCAGTGGAAGCAGAATCAAACCCGTAATCAAGGATTTTCAAACAGTCAGTTTTGAATTAAGCCATGAATTGCAAACCTGCACAGAATATACTTCCCATACCCTTCTTCAGCACCTGGAGCAAGGAGTCCAGGATTCCACACACAACACATGCCAAAAAAAAGACACGCTGGCATAGACAGTGGCTGGTCTGGAGGACCCTTTGGCACCAAGGAGTTAAGTAATCTACGGCAGGTACAATGACGTTGCTTACTGGGTAGGCAGGCAGGAGTCCTCCAGGTCCCACAATATACTGGTTATGCAACAAGGGTGGAACACCTTGGGGCAGGTTCGGGGGAGCTTTGCCTGTTGAATCAAAATACAAACATTTTAACAAGCCTCAAACTAAAGGCTTCAGCCCTGAGACAAGTTTGTTGGCCTGCCCTGAAGGCTGAACTATCACAGTGTCTAGACAGCAGAGATATGCTTAAAAGGAATGGTGAATAAAAACTGCAAGCGAATAATACTTGAAAGGGGGCCTGAACATTATAACAGACACCCTGTTAGCTAAGGGACCAGACATACTAAGAGAGAAGGATCCTACACAGGGCCCAGAGGTAAAGAACATGGTTCCATCCCGGAGATCAGTCTGGGTTTGGTGGATTAGTTCTCAGGTTAGTAGGAGTCTGAAATGATGGGAAGGGTTATGGACCCATTGCTCCCTCCCCTAGTCCCTTTTCAGAGGAAAAGTCCAGGCCTCATTCTCACTGCAACAGATAGCAACCTCGTTGCTCTCACTTTCCGCTCTGCTGTCAATCAGATGGAAATCACTAGTCATCAATATCATCATAGCTCTCTTTTGTGGGTACTGCTGGCTTCAGCTATGGCCAGGAAGAGCGAAGAGGAGAGGTCATAATGCAGCTTTGATCTCATGCTATGAAGCAGGGCTGTGCTGAGGACCATGGGGGAAGAAATGCACTGGCAGTATGAGTGGGAAAGGGAAGAGAGAAACGCTTGTGCATATGATTCAGCCAGAATGTCCAGTTCCTTCACCACTTTTCCCTAAGGGATATCCTGACCCATCACATTTCCTTTTGGCAGCTAAAGCTGACTACAAAGCCAGCAGTGAACTTCAATACTGCTTCCATTTGAGCACAAGACAACTCATCTCCCTTCTCTGAAAAAGACGAGAGCCATCACCACCGCACAAAATGAACTGCCCTGGCTGTTTCGGGCATTCTTTTTCCTAGCAGAGCCGTTTGCAGTGGCATGGGCAACGCATGAATCCAGAGCCTCCTCTCCTCAGTCACCAAGGCAGCAATGCTTTGGCATGGGGTAATGAAGGCTGGAATTGCAGTGGATTCTGACACTGCCACATGAACTTGGACTGCAGGGGGAGAGTTAGAAGTAAAAGCTAATGTGAATAAAGCCAAGAGCTGACCATGTTGCTTAGTTTGCAAACCAATTCTCTACAGGTCCACATTGACTAAATCAGGAGCAGCCCTGGTTATCATCTATAAAGCTTTCTGAAGATGGAACATGCTACATAAATGCTAATTATTACCCATCAAATATTCCCAACACATAAAAGCAGGCAACTTTATTTCATAGGCCAGCAAGTAAAGCATGCTGAAAAATGCAAGTCTTTAAAGAGTGTATATTTCTTAGCGTAGTTATTGCTGGCGTGGTGCTCAACTGACAACCTGCAGACTGAAGTCCTCTGTCTATCCATGTGATTTGTTAATATTGCGAACCTGAAGACACTAAGGGAGCTGCCCGTGTAGAAGCAGCTGGCATAGACACACTGGTAACACTCAGGCCAAGGCTGTTTGTAGTGTTCATACTGCTTGCCATGCTGACAACCGAGGACGTGGTGCTAGTGGCTGAGGTTGAAGCAGTTGAAAAGGTTGTTGAGGGCTGGAGTGAAGCTGTGCTCTCAACACTGGTGTGCTAGAAAGGAGACAAAAAGAATGGGGATCACAGAGCGGACAAACCACACTGCAAAACACCTGAGTAAACACACCACCCAACCTTTTAGGTAACAGCAGCATGTGCAAGAGAATCCTAGCATTCTCATCTGTATTATAGACATACTCAACAGGGATCAGTAAGCCAAAGGCTATAATCCCATTAAGAGGTTCTATAAACCTACACCATGAGAATGAAACGCAAGTCACCAGGCCTGAGTTGGAATTATATATCTGTGGTTCAGTTGCTTTTTTATTATGTTATCTATGGTCATTTTGGCTCTCACCAGAATGATCCTTGGTCGCATTTATGTTATCTTTGCAAGCATCTAGGAGTTTATCTAAGGAAAAGGATATTTGCTTTAAAGGGCCCCTGCTAATAGGATTTCTTCAGGCTACTTGCAAAAATTAAAAGCAAAATGCAAACTTAAAAACTGTGATGCCCTTAGTGGTAGTGGAGGAGATGTGTTAAACTGATATGCAAGGCAGCTAGGGTACTGCTTGCAGCATAGTGTCTGAGAGCAACGTAAGTGCCATAATGGCAAAGCTAAAGCTCAGCAGAGAATGGGGAGAGGGAACATTCTGCTAAGGAAGAGATTTCAAGGTACAGTAAAAGCTGCTTTATCTGGCACTTCACCAACTGGAAAGCGCTATAAACCAGCATTTCTTATCTTCATTGAAACACTGGTTTATAGTCCGCTTGGCGCGGGGCCGGCAGGAGGTTGGGGTGCAAGAGCGGGTGCAGAGCGCGGGCTCTGGGAGGGAGTTTGGATGTGGGAGAGGGCGGTGCCCTATCTGGGGGGCTGCTCACCTTGGGAGCGGAGGTGCTCCTAGGCAGCTCTGCACGCTGGCACCGCCCCCGCAGCTCCCATTGGCCCCGGTTCCCAGCCAATGGGAGCTGCAGAGCCAGTGCTTGGGGTGGGGCCGGGGCAGTGCGCAAAGCTGCCTGCCGTGCCTCCGCCTAGGAGCAGCTGGGGCAGGTCGCCGCTTGCAGGGAGCCACCTAAGGTGAGCGGCCCCCGGATCCGGCACCCTGTACCCCCTCCCATACACAAACTCCCTCCCAGAGCCCACGCTCCGCGCCCACAGCCCCGCACCCCCTCCCACACCCAAACTCCCTCCCTCTTAGTTAACCGGCATTTTTCACTAACCGGCACCCCCCATTTCCCCAATACGCCGGATAAAACAGCTTTTACTGTACTTGCCAACTAGGGATGATGTAATGGTTTCTAACACACTTACTACATATACTGAACCCATACAGAAAACCCCTGCACTAACCATAACCAATCCATATGCCATTTTGGGGTTGCATACACAGGGGCAGCCCACCACAGAGCAAGACGGCAACCATCTTTCTATTTAGCACTAGTATAACCACATCTGTTCAATACTGGTTGCCTTGTTACCAGAAACACACAGACGTATGCAGATGATGGTAATACCCACGCGACACATTCCAGAATAATGTGTTACGTGGCGTTCTTCATACACCTTAGATCATGTCACTTGCACACTGCCTGCTAACTCAACTCCCCCGAGGTTAGTAATAACACTCAAAACTTGGGAGCAGCAAACAGCCACTTTACTATGACTTTTTAATGTAACTTGTGGCAAAAATGTCTCTCTCTCTACCCCCTTTTGTGGAAGTTTCCTCTGGCGCCACATTTGTCTGAGGGACAGGACAAAATTCAGTGCTAGACCATTGACAGCTTTTATGGCCAATCAATCACAAGCCATCAGCACTAGAGATGAGATCTTGATACCACTAGAGAGCTGGGAAATTGCCCCTCTTCCCTAGTGAGATAAAGCACTTGTCTCAGTCCCTGGGCATTGTGACAATGGCAGACCAGGTATCAGCTCATGCCTAGGCCCCAACTAAACACTGATGAATGCATAGCTGGAAACCAGTCTGGCTCACCTGCGTGTTAATGTTATTAAAATAGGTATTAGATTTATAAAAATATGTTTAGACTTTATGAAATGCTTGTAGGATGTTGCTTGTATTAATCTCACTTAATATAACCTAATAACGTGGGGTACAAACGTTAAGTGTTTGCATTGTAAACCTCTGTAACTGTGTAACTCACCAAACAGGAAAGAAGCATTAACTAATGTAAAGGCTGGCTTCCTATAGAAGGTGTTAGGTACTGTACACAAAAAGACTAACTGAAACCAAATGAGCCACTGTTAAACATCAAAGGACAAATACTTTATTAACTGCATTCCTCCTCCCACCCCCATGAAGAGGAGACCTGTGCATGAGTTGATCCCATCAGCTTGAACTCTGGGAGGAAGGGAATAAAAATCCCTGACAAAAAGAAACTGGGTCTTTTACGCTGCTTGGACTCTGAGGGGCAAGCAAAAGGTCCCCAGTGCTTGGTATGGGTTAGCCCTAAAGGACTTACAGAACTTGCTTATAATAGGAGCTTCTATCACCTTTTGGAACTTAAGACTAACTCATTTGTGTTTATGTTTACCTGCTTTAACCTTGTAAATAACTCATTTATTTTTCTTAGTTTATTATAGGATTGGCTACAAGTGTTGTCTTTGATATAGAATTTAAGGTGCAATTGACCTGGGTAAGTGACTAGCCTTTTGGGACTGGGAGTAACCTGAATATTGACTTTTGGTGTAAGGGACCATCTCTCACAAAGGCAAGCTTGCATGGGTGGCAAGATAGACGAGAGTACCCAAGGGGCCTGTCTGTGACTCCATGTTAAGGCTGTAATAGTGCTTTAGGAGTTCACACTTGATACTTGGTTGGTGAAATCTAAGGATAGAATTCAAAACCAGTTTGAGATTTGTGCCCTGCTTCTTAGCAGTCTGCCCTGAGGCTGGTACCACTCCAGACAGCTTGACAGGCAGTTTTCCTGATAAAGGTTTAAGATGACTGTAGATGTAATGAGACAAGGTGGGTGAGGTAAAATCTTTTATTGGACCAACTACTATTGGTCAGAGAGACCAGCTTTCGAGCTTACACAGAGCTCTTCTTCAGGTCTGGGAAACATACTCAGTGTCACAGCTAAATGCAATGCGGAACAGACTGTTTAGCATAAGTAGATAACGTATTTCAACACTGCAGACAACAATGTAGACTTAATAGCGGTTATGATTCAAACAGGACTTACCGCATGTGAGGTGCTCGCAGACAGCGCTGCAGCAGAGGAGAGGCTGCTCTGATGATTGGAGAGGGAACTAGAAAGACAAATTTTAAAGGATTAATCAATAAAACTAAACTCAACCGACTAATCATCCTGAAATTTCTCACAACTGAACACTATAAAAGCATTTAAAAATACTTTTTAATGTTGTAGTGATTTATTTTAACACTAAAAATAAGTTATTGATATATACAGAAAACCAGTTCTGGAATCAAAAGCAACATAAAGTCAAAGATCTTCTTACAGCGGAGAATGGCAATTAACTACCCTCCTCTCAGCGTTATAAGAAAGTCACTGTGACTGACACGAAGACATTGCTCATTAGTGCTTGTAAATGTCTCATGTTTTAAATGAGTAAAAGTTTCTTATGGAGTTGCCAAAGCAATGACAAGCCATTTATAATAAGAAATAGAATCCCTTCTGAATTCAACTGCATAATACTGACCCCACTAACGAACATTACAGAGTATTAACACCACAATTCTGCTAATGGTCTCAACACCTTCAGGAAAATAGGGACCAAAGAAGTGTAGATTAAAAATGGTGAAGTAAAAGCAGGAAGAACACTTGTCACCTAGAACACCAAAAGGGAATTCCAGCATCAAACTGAAATCACACCACCGAGCCCCCAAATCCATTTTAATCACTCACAATATGCATACATAATACTACATATCTTCTATTGTTATCTGTAGTGTTGTTGTAGCCATATAGGTCCCAGGATTAGAGAGACAGACAGTGTGGGTGAGTTAATATCTTTTATTGGACCAACTTCTGAAGAACTACTCTGTGGAACTCAAAAGTTGGTCTCTTTCACCAACAGAAGTTGGTCCAATAAGATATTACCTCGCCCACCTTGTTGCTCTTATATACAAACTAATTCCCATTATGTTTTAAAATATTCAAACACAGTAAAACTCTGGGAATCAGAGCATGTTAAAGCGTCCATCACACAGAATATCCACTATAGAAATTCTAGGTAGAAATATAGTGAGAAGATACAGGAAGAGTGGTTCAAATAAAAATAAAAAAAGACTAAACAATAGGAGTTTGCATGTATCTGTATGTCATGTAGACTCTTCAAGCTAGGATTCTGGAGCAACTTTTGAGCTCTCAAGCCTTCACAGCTTTAGGCAGGTCTCCACCTTCTGAACTTAAAAACATCGATTGCCAAAGTACACTCTTCATTTCATCAGATGATTTAAAGACATAAATCCCTCATCTTGTTTACAAAGGAAAAGCCTCCTCTCTCCTGAAAGCTATAGAATTATAAAGGACAGAACTCAGCCTTGAAATCAACAAATGATCAGCTCCTTTTGCAACAGTAAGGAGCTTGGTTTCTCACCATCAGGGGTTCACATACATTAGGACAGTTCTCGGAGGCAGACTTACTCCTCAGAAGTCTCCTAGCAGAAATGAATCCACATTCTTCCTGCTAGATGTGAATCTTCTGATGCCTCAGCAGAAGGAATACTGCCTTCCCAGTTCCTACATTTTCAGGCAAGCCAGCCATTCTCAAACTCCTAACCTTAACTTTTTTAATCAACTCTCATTTATTGTATTGTATTGTTTTGTTTTTCTCCTCCTTGAGTTAGACTGTCCCCCCACATCCAGCACAACTCAGCTAGTTTATCTTCAGGGGAAAGGCTCAACATTTTTGTAAATAGTGGAAATGGACTCTTGTAGAGATTCTACTTTTAGGGAGTACATTCATTCTTCCCACAACTACTTGTTTTCTATCAATCAAGAAGTCCCACCTCCAAGCTTATAGTGCTAACAGCAACACCAGCACCACATTTCAGCAGCAGTCCTGTAAAAGCCTTCTTGGCAGGTGACTAAAGCTCGTTCTTAAGCATTTTAAATGACCAACAGCTTCACCTTTCCTCCCACCCCAAAACTAATGCCACCCCAGCAAAATAAGGGGCAAGCAAAATGCAACCACCACAAATAAAGCCAACCATCCAGAAGAGTAAAGCAGCTCAGAACCAGGTCTGCTCACCACTCACACGTCTAATATGCTCCCTTCAGAATTCTGACATTAAGAAAGCCCCATTCATGTCAATGAGGGGCAGGAGGACAAGTGTCCTGACCATGATTAAATACAGGCATTTTCTTTGGAGATGCACCAGTGGTGTTTATACCAGACCGAAAGTTAATACTGTAGGGCATTTTCTAATTCAGGACCAGGCCCTTTGAGGCATGTCAAGGAGGACGACAAGCATACACCTCTGCAGCTTTACAGACCAATTTCACTAAGACTTTTAGTGCCTCCCTCTCCTGCAGCCACCAGGATGAGGAGACACTGTGGCAGAAGGAGGGAAATGGTTCAGTCACGCACAGGTAGTTTTTGAAATGCACATTCCCCCAACACCTTGATTCATCAGGGGGCCCACTACTGAAAAGACTCAGACTCGAGAGCTGTCTGCACACGCAAGTCAGATATGTGCTTGGAAATCAGGCATCACTGTCTTTTCAGGTTACTCCAAGTCTGCCCCACATCATGCACACCCCAACCCAAATTTCGAGCCAGGCGCCTCGCTCATCGTTTGTGAAGCGCTTTGGATCCCTTTTGGATGAAAGGTGGTACAGCAAAAACGTGAGAGATCGAGTCTCAGGTGAAAGGAATAATTCCAATTACTTGAGGCATTTAGGACTTCACTCAACACTGGCTGTCCAACAGGGCACGACCATGCACTAGCTGGGAGATGGACAAGACCCATTAGGTCCTGGTTCAATCCATTGCTAAATTTAAGAAATAAAGTGCAGAGGTCGAACAGCGCAAGTAGTTTATATAATTAATACAGACTCACGATGACACCTGTTCAAGAACGAAGCTTTAATAATATGCAGTGGGAAGCAAACAGCTGGCACAGAAGAGCTGAGTGGTGATGGACAGAACTTCCCAGAGCTTCAATCTGATAGTTCACATTTCCTCAAGGAAGCATCTTAGCAAGAAGCACTCAGAACCACTCAGCCCTCAGTCCCAATGTAGACATTTTTTACTTTAAATGTGTGACAATCAAGGATTTAAACATCTGCAACATTTAAAAATGGTCAGAAAAGCAACTGCTAAAGAATTGGATTTTTATAGGCTAAAAAACTGGCCAGATCAATAGCTGGTACTGTGGACAAGGCAGCAGAAACACCAAATGAAGGTATGAGTGTCTCATTTGGAATCCACTATAGGCTATGTTGAAGCAGCAGATCCTTAAATAGGATATTGCTGCTAAATCTATGAGACTCCAAGAACAGAGATCTGTGGGCACAGTACCGTTGAAATGTAGCATGTGGTTCGTATATTCCAACCAGAAACATTATCCTGGATCTCTTATGAATACCTGTCCTAATTCGGGTTAAAACAAGAGAGGGGGCTGCATTTACCTGGAGTCACCTTGTACACTGACCCATTTCTATCCTGCGCACACTGCCGCTAAGCCCAAATTCAATCCGTTTTCCTTTGTCCTCCTACTGTACCTGCTTAACTGGGAGAGTGAGCTGCTGGCCAAGTCACTGGAGTGGGGCAAGCTGGGTAATGCTGCTGTGTGCTGTGGAGCTGAAGGCAGAAGCGAAGCAGTGGAGGACGCCGTGCTAGGCAGAGACCCCGCAGTAGGTAGCGAGGGAGAGGTTTCTGTCTTAGACGTTGGAACTGATGAAGTAGCTGCAAGTTAGAAAAAGCCAATCAGAAAGGAATTCCAGCACACACAATCCCACATGTTTGATTCAGGAACAGAGAGACTTTAAGGCAAGGCAGCACATTCCAGTCAATTTACCAATGTGTGATGAATTGGTACCGATGACTTAGGGCTGGTCCACACTAGGGGCGGGATCGAACTAAGGTACTTCGACTTCAGCTACGCTATTCGCGTAGCTGAAGTCGAAGTACCTTAGTTCGAATTTGGCGCTCTTACCTCGCGTCCGCGCGGCGCCGCGATCGAAGTTCGCAGCTCCCACGTCGACTCCGGTAACTCCGCTCGCCCTGCAGGAGTACCGGAGTTCGAAGTAGCGCGTTCGGGGATCGACTTATCGCGTCCAGACAAGACGCGATAATTCGATCCCCGATACTTCGATGGCTACCCGCCGATTTCGGCGGGTAGTGTAGACGGGGCCTTAGTGACCCGCTTGACTTGGCTATTGGAGTAAATTCCACAGGCGTTGGTAAAGCCATGCTATCTTTCCTTTGGCAGGTCTAAGATTTTCACTAGTAGATTTTTAATGAGTGACATTCCTTTGTTTATTTATCTATTGTCACTTTTTTTTTTTGCACCCACTGGTCTGTCACTCCCCCTCTTTGAGTCTCTCGCATTGATTCCAATCTTCTTCCACCTCAATTTTGAACTCCTCGTCCTCACTTTCAAGGCCCTTCCCAACCTTTGCCTACATCTCTGTTCCTCTCCTAACTGGCCCACTTCCACCCTATGCTCTGCCAACACAGCATGTCTTTATAATCCCATGGCGATCTCCTCTTACAACCCTGTGCTTTTCCCCATGCCTGGAACACCATCCACAATCCTGATGTAGCCTCTTCCTCACCGTCTTTCCTCAAGGCTCACTTATTTTGGGTAGATGACCTCCATTCTTGCCCTCTCTATAGGGTTTTTCACACTCAGATTTCCAGCTCAATGGCTTTATTAGTCAAGAATGAAGAACTGCTAGCTGTAAAAAAAACTGCAGACACCAAGTCCAATAGAAAATAATAAAGGAGCTAATGGCTTGTATGCAACTAAGGTAACACTCTGTGCATCTTTCAATTCCCTTTTCTTCCTCCCCCATATCACTCTGCTCTTCTTGTTACACCTAGTCTAACTTGAAGCGTAAGCGTGACAAGGATCTGTTGTATTTGCCTGTAAAGCTCCAGGCACATCTATGATGCTGTAGAAATAAAAAAATAATTTAATCTATTTGTAAACAAGAACAAGATACTGTTTTGATACTCTTCAAGTGAGTTTTGGACAGACAAAAACAGTATGTACAACTTACTGGTTCAGAGTAGCAAGGAAGTACATCCCTTTAATAAATGGTTTAGAAGTATTTGGGAAGTGCTGACAATGAAACAAAACAAGCTACAATCAAACATAACACCCTTTCATTGAGCACTTTTGGTGATCCAAACAGATGACTAACATGACTTTGTTTTACTCATCCTAGAGACACGGAAAATGCTGAGCATGAACTGTTCTACTGTTAAAAGTCACCTACTTATTACCCATCGACCTTTTCCAGGGATCGCTACCTTGTAATGTTAAGCTGGAGAATTCTAGGACAGTAATGTAATTATCCTGTTAAATCCATGCTGTTGTTCTGTGATGTCCCATGAAGAACTTCAATTACAACATGGAAATTAAGAAGTTCTCAAACTACTTGCTGAAATTCACAAGCAGGTACACTGAACAGCCATGTGCTGCTAAGATTCAGAAGGCCAGTTACGCCTTTCATGCAGCTCCATCTTTTTATACCTCATGGTTTCAGTGACTACGCCCCAACGAGTTAACTATTAACTGGTATGCAAAATACAAGCGGGATGAAAAGACTCAGTCTTAAGAGTGTCCACAGTACAATTCGGATATGTGCTTGGAAGTTAAGCATCATCGTCTTTCCATGTTAGCTGCTTTGTTGTAGCTCTCTGAGGCCCCCAGTCAGGATCAGGCCCTCCCAATGTGTTAGGTGCTATACAAACAAATATTAACAGTGACTACCCTCGAGAACTTAAGTCTGAAACCAAGCGCAATGAGTATGAGAAACAAAGAGGGAAGGGAGGATGAGGGTGATGAAAATAAAAGCATGTAGTGACATAGGGAGCAACTGCACTACTTGATGGTTCATGAAGATGCCATTTAAAAAAAAACAACAACTAGCTGGTCCTGATAGACACACAAGCCACTGCTGACTGGCTGAATTCTCATAGAACTCATAGACTTTAAGGTCAGAAGGGACCATTATGATCATCTAGTCCAGGGGTTGGCAACCTTTCAGAAGTGCTGTGCCGAGTCTTCATTTATTCACTCTGATTTAAGATTTCGCATGCCAGTCATACATTTTAATGTTTTTAGAAGGTCTCTTTCTATAAGTCTATAATATATAACTAAACTATTGTTGTATGTAAAGTAAATAAGGTTTTTAAAATGTTTAAGAAGCTTCATTTAAAATTAAATTAAAATGCAGAGCCCCCCGGACTGGTGGCCAAGAGCCAGGCAGTGAGAGTGCCACTGAAAATCAGCTCGCGTGCCGCCTTCGGCACCCGTGCCATAGGTTGCCTACCCCTGATCTAGTCTGACCTCCTGCACAACGCAGACCACAGAATCTCACCCACCCACTCCTGTAACCAACCCCTAACCTATGTCTGAGTTATCGAAGTCCTCAAATCGTGGTTTAAAGACCTCTTGTTAGGGTCAAAGCAGAAATGGATCTTGAGGAGGGATCTGAAGGAGGAGGTAGTGACTATCCAGATCACTCAGATGCAGGGACGGTGCTGCATGCATAAGGGGTGGCACAGAAAAATCAGAGATGGCTGTAGGAGAAGCTGATAATTGGATGAACAAGGCTGGCATCCCTTTGCAGAGGAGGAAGCAACCAGGGTAACACTATAAGAGACAAGGCAGGACAAGCGGGGGGTGGGGTGGGGGGGGCAGTCATGAAGGGCCTAGACAGGAAGGACAAGATACTTGCACAGGATGTGTTTAGAGAACATAAGAACAGCCACACTGGGTCAGACCAAAGGTCCATCGAGCCCAGTATCCTGTCTGCCGACAGTGGCCAAAGGCAGGTGCCCCAGAGGGAATGAACAGAACAGGTAATCATCAAGTGATCCATCCCCCGTCGCCCATTCCCAGCTTTTGGCAAACAAACAGAGGCTAGGGACACCATCCCTGCCCATCCTGGCTAACAGCCATTGATGGACCTATCTTCCATGAATCCATCTAGCTCCCTTTTGAAATCTGTTATAGTATTGGCCTATAGTATTGGTACAGTATTAGAGAGGGGAAACCAGGCAAGAGAACTGAAGAGAGGAGTGACATAGTTAGGGCAATGGGCAGGAATATAGTCCCAGCTGTTATATTTTGAAAGGATAGGAGGGGTTGGGGAAGGCATGATGTGGAAATCAGAGAGGAGGTGACAGAAGTCAAGATGGATGATTAGGAGGACTTGGACTAGAGTTTTAACAGCATGGACAGAAAGAACAAGGTCAGAGTTTGAGTGTGTTAAGAAGGAAAAAAAGAAGGGTTTGAACATAGCCTGGATGTGTAGGGTAAGTGTAGGAGGAGTCAAAGATGGTCTTTCTTTTCCAAACCTGTATGACAGAGGACAGCAATGTTAACAGAAATTGAGGATTGGGGGTGGGCAGAGACTCTCTCTGAGCTAGATTCTAGAACAAATGCATAAAATTTAAGAGCTCCAAGGTCAGTTAAGGATGATTTACTTTGCACAGCAAAGAATTTGAGACTTAAAACGTAGCCAAGTGGGTCTTCAGAAAACTTTGTAACTTGGGAGATGAACAAATCCAATAAATAAAAAAGCAGGCCAGTGCGCTAGACGGGCAACTTCCACAGCTCCCTTGTGGTAGCTCATGCTTGGATTGTAAACCAATTTTCAATTGGAACAGTACCGTATTTTACAGATATTTTGACAGCAACTGATTCAAAGATGGTAAATCAGCAGACTCACAAGCTTTTTTTCAACCTTAAACTGAATTTTGTGCTCATGAAAACATGCCACGTTTACAGCTCTGGATACTCAAGACCTCTGTTCACAAAACTTGTATGAGAAAAAGAGTACTTGAAGGACAAACTGCCCTACTTCTGACACCAATCTTGAGGGTGGTTTTTGAGAGAGAGATACCTTCCCAGAGTTGGGATGGACACAAGGTGTGGGGCTGAGGGGGTGGGTTTACAGGGAGATCAATTTGTGCTGCTACCCATAAAAAGGAACACAGACATGCTCATACAGGGCAGAAAAGCATAGTGTTATTGATAATGATAGGAATACCAGGAAGTGATCCACAGGGGTACTACCAGTAAGATAATACATGAAAAAAGGTTAAGCAAAAAGGCCAGACAACCACTGTCTATGCATCAGCATGTTTTTTGCTCTACTGCAGCAGATAAGCCATCCAGCAGAGGGAGCATGTTAGCCAACCTTATTCCCAGAAGTTTGCTGCAGGATAACAAGAGATAACAAAACAAAGCCATTCTTTTTGAACTCCACTACAAATAAAATTGCGATCTATCTGTTCTCCAAATGGGAAGCTGGAAAATTGGTAAGAAGCCCAATTGATTGACGTCAATGTGGGCATGAGAATTAAAAAAATAAAACTGGGAACTTCCCTGTGACTTCAAGTCTATTCAGTGTTGCACATCTGGGAGCCAATTTAATAAGACTGATTTAACATTTCATTATTAGCCAGCAAGTAAAAGTGCAGCTCACAAGAGAATATCAGGGTTAGAGTTACCGGTGCCTTGTCCCTTTAAAAATTGAAGGTCTGCAAAATCACTTGAAATACAGTTTCAGAAAAGCATGAGAGAAATTAAATGACAAACCCCTGGGGAAAACGTGTCAACTTATTCCAGAAAACAACCAATTTTAAAGAAAGACTGTAAAATAACAGACACAAGATGGGTGAGGTAGTATCTGCCACACCTTGTCTCTCTAATATCCTGGGACCAACACGGCTACAACAACAACACTGTAAACATTTAAAAACAACAGGACAGATTGGGAACTCCCACCAAAAGGATAGATTAACGGAGGTTAAGCAGTTTGATTTATCAAACTGAAAGTGGGATTTGAAAGGGGTACACTGAGATAACAGAAGCTGTAATTAGGACAGTTTGCCTTGGACTGAGCCTCAGGAGCTAGCCGGAAAGAAAAAACTAACCGAGCCTGCCAAAACTGAGGAACATCTCAAGGTCCTATAACCAGGGAAAAGATGCAACTGAACTTTACCTGCAGCTCTTAAGCCCAGCGCAAGAGCCAAAGGACACGTCAGGATTTCCTAGTCTGAGCACTTGATTTCAGAGAGAAAGTATTGTTTGCCTCACAAGGAGCTGACTCTGACCCAAGATATACCCCTGTCCTTGCAACAAAACACATTCCTCCATTCAGTCCTGACAGGATATTCAGACTGTGATGCAACCTCGTTTAAAAGATAATCAAGTTGCATATGAGACCTTGTTTGAGAAGCTGCACACTGCTGTAGCTGAGGAAGCAGAGAAACACCAGAAGTTGGGGAATGGCGCGCATGCTACAGCAGCAGCTTGTAATTCTGTGAAATTGCCATACACAGAGCACAGGTCAGAAAGGGAAGCAGCACCTCCTCTTGAGGGAACAGAATCTCCAAAGGTGACTTGTTGATGGATGAGATAAGGGAACTAAAGGCCAGTATTGATGAACTCAAAGGCACAAGAGCTGAAATTAGTCTAAGTAGCGAGCTGTCTGGGTGCATACAAAAGCACTGAACGGTACGAGCACACATGCAGGCAGGCAACCCCAGAAAAGAGGATGTGTTCGCTGCAGACCATCTGGCAGAGGCGGTACTTGTGACCACCGTTTCAGATGTGGCAGTACAGAACACTACCAGTCAGATGTCGTGCAGGAAAATCACAAGAGAGCAGAGGCAAAGCCGACACTATCAGATCTACCAGGATGGCCCGTATTTACCATTAAACACCCAAGCTGCAACCCAGAGTACCCAATTTAGGGTATGTCTACACTACAAGTGCTACCGCAGCACAAGTGGCAGCACTCCAGCTACGCCACTGTAGTGTAGACACTTGCTACAGCAACAAACGGGGTTTTTCCCCATCACTGCAATAAATCCATCCTCTCGAGAGGCAGCTAAGTTGTTAGAAGATGATATGACGTGTGCATTTCCCTATCTGGACAACATTCTTGTGGACAGTGGCACTTTTGAAGAACACGCAGAGAGTATTGTAGCAGTCACAGAACAATTAAGATGAAAGTTTCTAGATATGACCTTTAAAACATTACTCGGGAATGGTGGTATCTGATGAAGGTTATAAGATGGATCCAACTGACACCTTGACTCTGTGCTCTCGCAGAGAAACCACAGAACACAATAGGGGAACTCTGTAAGTTGCTAGGCTTCATCATCTACTATCGAAGCTACATTCAAGACTTTTCTAGAATAGCACAGCCACTCTATGACTTGTTGATTGCTTCACTGGAATCTGACTCATCACTGTCAAAAGTGGCTTGGAAAAAGGAAGAAAGCTAAAGGGCAAGGAAAGGCATTTGGACAGATATCCTCCGGACAGATATCCTCCAAACAGCCACTTCTCTGGACTGAGCATCATCAAAACGTTTTAAAACAACTGCCACCAACAACAGCCTATCCTGATTTTGCGTAACCCTTTATCCTTCACGTAGATGCTTCCAATAAGGGACTAAGTGCAGTCTTCTATTAATGTCAAGAAAGTAAATAGAGTAATTGGTATGAGTCAAGAACATGTACTACAGCTGAGAATTATCACCTTCACTAAGGAAAGCTGGAGTTTCTAACTTTGAAGTGGGCTGTTACTGACCAATTCCATGATTATTTCTATACACACAAAATCCATAGTTTACAGCAACAACAACCTGCTAACCTATGCTTTCACTTCTGCCAGGCTGAATGCCACAGCATACAGGCTTCAGGATTAGCTGACTAACTTCAAAGTTAAATATCATCTAGGGAAATCTAATGTGGAGCCAGATGCTTCATCCAGAGTGCCCCTTGATATGGAAAAATATATGACAGAATGCACAAGAGAGACAAGCAAAGACGCTAATGCTGTCTTTCAGTCCTTGGATGTACAAAAAGATGACAAGGTATCTTAGTCAGCACCTGTTACTACCACCCCCTTGCCAGTAGAAACTTATCTCCATGGGTATTAAATCCACCATAAAACCATTTCCACAAGACGACATTTTGGAAGTTCTTAAACGAAGATGCAGCTGTTGCTAAAATTCATTATAAATCCATGGGGTAAAGACAAAATAACCAAGAGAACACAGGAGGATATGGTAATATGCGTGTGAGTGGCACCATTGCATCTGGAAACAGATGGAATACTTTACTGAAAAACCAAGTTACAAAATCAACTGGTATTACCTGAAAAATAAATCAAGAGCTACATGAAGAGATGGGACATTTAAGAGCAGAGAAAGTAATCAGTCTTTCAAGAGATCAGTTTAATTGGCCACAGATGAAGGCGAAGATCAAACATTATGTTACTAGAGTCTGTACGTGAGTCAAGCAAAAGAAACCTCACCAGCCAACTAACAGTTACAATAGAACCATTTAAGTGTGAAAATAATTTATTCAGAAAGTTGTAGCACTACCATTTCCATTTTACATCTCACACAACCCCCTACCACCCATAAGGCAATGGGCAGGTAGAAAGGCAGAACTGAACTCTTCGCTATGTTGTGAACCTTGCTAGAAGAACGAAAGTCAAGCTGGAAAGTCTCCTTTAAATAAAGTCATCTAAGTCTATAACTGTACACAAAACGAAGCTACAGCGTTCTCCCCTCTATGTATTATATGGAAGATCACCATGTTTGCCCACTGACATTGCATTTGGTTTACCTGTAAACTCAATGTATACCTGGGCACCATAAAGATTAAGCTGAGAAATGGACACAGCAGATGAAAGAAGCTTATGAACTGGCATCAAAGTGTTCTCAAAAATCTGCTACTCGTGGTAAAAATCACTATGGTCAGAAAGTGCATGGTGCTGCCCTCCTGCCCGGTGACCGTACTTGTGCAGAATCTTTCAGAGAGGGTGACCAGGTAAATTAAGATCCTATTGGGAAGATAAGATTCATGTTTTATTTGAAAGGAAAGGGGATAGCCCAGTCTATGAATTAAAAAGCAAAAGATGGGGAAGGATGTTTTAAAGAGTTCTCCACTGCAATCTGTGACGGCTTGCCCTTGGATGTAACACCACCTTCTAAACCACAACAAAGGAAGAAACAGAGACCAAGGCAAACTAGCGCAACGAGATCAAAATGAGAACAAGCATTTGGACTCCAGTGATGATGATAATGAGAGTGAAGATGAACTACATTATGTGATGGTACCAGATATTGCCCATGGCACAGATTCTGTGAATTCCAAGGCAGAAACATTTCATCCACATCTGGGAAATGAGGATGTGGTTGACCCTGTGAATTTGGAAACTGCATTAGACTGATGTGCCATTCACACCAGCCACTGAAAAACATGAATGGCAAAATGAGACGATGGAACCTGAAATCAGCAGTGCACAAGAGGGCAGATCACCAGAACAATCCACTGACACTCCAGGTCATCCAACTAGAAAAAGAAGAGCCACACAGACACCAAAATATGAACATTTAGGGACACCTACTTATCAGTGCCTAAATCCAACAACTGAACGAGTGAATGCACCATCTGGCTATCCTCATGTTTGTCAGATGCCATACCAAATGCCTACTCTTGTACCTTATCCTGCAGTCTATCCAAGATACATGTAATACTGGTAAAGTGATATTGACTCATGCTATGTCTACTGCTCTAAAATTAAATGACGCGTTTTATAATTCTGGATGGTTTGTTATGATGTTAATTTAGTATGTTCCCTAAATAGTTTGCCATATGCCCAGTGACTTGGAGTTATCATGACTATATCACTGCTCATACAGGAACTTTTATTTCTTGATATATGAATATCTTTAGGGATCTACGGTGTTCAGAACTGATTGAAATCCAGTTGGATTTTGGAACTAAAATTGCCAGACTTTCCGCTTAATATGAAAAACTGAAGAGAGATGCATACATTTCCACCATCAGTACCAGAACTTGAGAGAGACAGACAGACACCCAAAGACACAGTTGAGAATGACAGTTACGAGTTTGGGCATAAGCTTTTGTGGGCTAAAACTAGCATCACTTCATCAGATGCTAAAACCCACTTCATCAGATTGCATCTGATGAAGTGGGTTTTAGCCCATGAAAGCTTATGCCCAAATACATTTGTTAGTCTCGAAGATGCCACAAGGACTCCTCGTTGTTTCTGCTGAGACAGACTAGCACGGCTACCACTCTGAAACCAGTTACGAGTTTGTGCAACTTACAGACTTCTCATAAATCAAATGAATGGACTGTATGTTATACACAGTTAACAGAAATGTTGGACAACGTTACATTTACATGGGGGGAGTGCAGCACTCAAAGGAACATCAGGGTTATATTTACCTGTGCCCTGTCCCTTTAAGGATTGATGGTTTGCTGAGGGACTCAGAGGGGACAGCTCTGGTTGCAGCAGCGTGTGCTCTAAAAGGACCGAGTAGCAATGGGGTTTGTGCAAGATGTGTGTTTATTTTCTGATACCAAGTTTAAAACTCAAACTGTTCAGCCAAAAATTAAACAGAGAAAGTTGTTCAAAACCTTAAGCTATCTATTACAATGGTGTGCATGTTGAGGGGTAGGGGACGGTTAGAAAAACAGTTGTGTCTATAATGGAGCTTTATAAACTTACTGTCAAGAGTTGGCTGTGTTCGAACACCACTGTGCCCATTCTGTAAACAAAGGAAAAACAAATGAGTAAGCCACCTGACAGAGGTGGTATTAAAAACCCTACATGATTCAGACATTTAACAGGCTGCTCATTGCAAAACTTTATATTCATTCCAAACTGAAAGTCAAGAGGGACGTAAAATAATCAACTGCCATTCCTTGGGCTAAACTATATAGTAGGAAAGTGTAGGTACAATGTTTGAGACACAGGAATAAAAATGAAACAAGAAGGTTGTATGAATGAGTGATGGTAAAGTCAGGGACACGTGAGAAACTGTTGTCTCCCTGATCTAACAGAACACACAACTGCACAT
Source organism: Platysternon megacephalum (assembly GCA_003942145.1). Lineage (NCBI taxonomy): Eukaryota > Metazoa > Chordata > Testudines > Platysternidae > Platysternon > Platysternon megacephalum. Next base: position 2,768,829 of record QXTE01000189.1, read on the forward strand.
AGGCAAATTACATAGAGAGGCTGGAACTCTCCATTGGGAGATAAGGTTTGAGAGGAAACAATTGCTTCTTGGATCATTCTGGTCCACAAAAGTGGATGCTCTAGATTTATAATCCTGAGCACCATCACATAGGACTTGGTTCAGAAGGTAAGTGTGATTGAGCCATTAAGTTACAGAGACCAGAACGTAATTATGTTTGAAATCGCTGCAAGGAGATCATACGGAGAAATACAAAGAAGATGTTATTGTCATTTAGATTCACAGATTTGTAGATTCCAAGGCCAGAAGGGACAATCGTGATTATCTAATCTGACCTCCTGTATAACACAGGCCAGAGAACTGCACCAAAATAATCCCTAGAGCAGATCTTTTAGAAAAACATCCAAACTTGATTTAAAAATTGCTGGTGACAGAGAATCCATGGCAACCCTTGGTAAGTGGTTCCAACGGTTAATGACCCTCACTGTTAAAAATGTATGCCTCATTTCCAGTCTGAATTTGTCTAGCTTTGACTCTCAGCCACTGGATCCTGTTATATGTTTCTCTGCTAGCTTGAAAAGTCCTTTATCAAATGTGTACTCCCCATTTAGGTACTTGTAAGACCATAATCATGTCATCCCTTAACCTTCTCTTTGTTAAGCTAAATCGACTGAGCTCCTTGAGTATATCACTATAGGGCTTCTTTTCTAATCCTTAAATCATTCTTGTAGCTCTTCTCCGAACCCTCTCCAAATTATCAACACCCTTCTTGGACACGAGAATTGGACACAGTATTCTAACAGCAGTCACATCAGCACCAAAATCAGAGGTAAAATAACCTACTTCTACATGAGAATCCCCTTTTTATGCATCCAAGGATCGCATTAGCTCTTTTGGCCACAATGTCACACTGGGAGCTCATGTTCAGCTGATTAGACAACATGACCCCAGATCTTTTGCAGCATCATTGCTTCCCAAGACAGAGTTCCCCATCCTGTAAGTATGGTCTACGTTCTTTGTTCCTAGATATTGATATTTAGCTGCATTAAAACACACATTGTTTGCTTACGTACAGCTTATCAAGTGATCCAGATCACTCTGAATCGGTGACCTGTTATTTACCACCTCCCCCAGTTTGTGTGTCATCTGCAAACTTTATCAGTGATTATTTTATGTTTTCCTCCAGGTAATTAATAAAAATGCTCAATAGTGTAGAACCAAGAACAGATCTCTGTAGGATCTCACTAGAAACATACCCACTCGATGATGATTCCCCGTTTACAATTACAATTTGAGACCTATCAATCAGCCAACTTTTAATCCATTTAATGTGTGCCTTGTTAATTTTATATCGTTCTAGATTTTTAATCAAAATGTCAGCCAGTGCCAAGTCAAACGCCTCACAGAAGTCTACATATATTGCATCAAACACTATTATCTTTATCAACCAAATGTGTAATCTCATCACAAAAAGATACCAAGTTAGCTTGGCAGGATCTATTTTTTATAAACCTATGTTTAATAATATATATAATATAAAAAAATAATGTTGATTGGCATTAACCCTCCTATAATTCTTTATTAGTTGAGCCCTGTATCAGCTACTCCATTATCTTGCTCAGGATCAACGTCAGACTGACAGGCTTATAACTACTCAGGTCATCCCATCTACCCTTTTTAAATAATGGCACAACATTAACTTTCTTCATCTTCTGGAACTTCCCCAGTGTCTTCCCCAAGACCGAAACTCATCACTAACAGCCCAGTGAGTTCCTCAGCCATCTCTTTTTAAATTCTTGGGTGCAAGTTATGTGGACCTGCTGACCTTGTGATTTTTAAAATGTAATGTGCATGTTCTCTTTGGTCTTGTATTTTTATTATTATTTAACATTTATAATGTGGTTGTGCCTGAAGGCCCTAACCAGGTCAGGCCCCACTGTGCTATATGGTGTACAAATATAATGAACAGTCTCTGCATCCAAGTTATGCTGGCAAGATATCATGGTAGCCATGTAATATCGATTTGTTTTTTTAAAAACAAGATGCTACGCTTCAGGAAGGAGGAGTCAATCAAAATGAGAATGTTAGCTGGAAACAGACTGAAGAGCAAATCAAGAAATCAAAATCCATAGAAACATCACAAAGATCTGCATACCTGAGGACCGAAGGGCAAGAAAAGCAACAGCAAAGAACAGAGCTCGGGAGGGAGGGGGTCAAAAGAGAATCTTTTTAACCAGTCCAAGAGATGTTAGACAAATATCATCTCTGTGTTAGCCACTGAAGTCTCAGAGCACCACCACTATTGCTGAGCTCAACAAAACAGTTGAGCTATAGCTGTAGTATGTCACCAACACCCAATTAATTTCTTTTCAATATCAAAGGTTTCTGAAATCTACTCACCGTGACTGCAACGGGGGTTGAGTCCGATGGAGCCATGGAGCTTTGGTATGCTATCCTGCTATGCACAGAAGTCTGGTCATAGGAGGAAGTTGTTGTTACGGGGCTAGTGCTCTGGGATGAGCAGGTCAGACTGGAAGAAGTGATGGCAGAGGTTGTGTAGGTGGACTCCTGTACTGTATTGGATATTGGCAAAGAGGTATTCAAAGGATCACTGAAAAAAGTAAAAGTTATTTATCATCTTGTTAAATGTCATTTCAGATACCTTCATGACTTTACCAGCTTCTGCACAGCAATCTGGAAATGGATACCCATTTGCTCAGCTAGAAGTTGCTCACGTTCCAGTTTCCTAGCATAACACAATTTAATGTGGGCCTAGGCAAAGTTACAGCGGGCCCTCTGTTCAGAGCCAGCATCTTCAGTCAGCAGCAGGGGGCATTTCCCCTTCCTAGGACAACTGTATTTTTCTCATCCCATGTTCCATTCTTCCTCCCCTCAAAGAGGCTAGCTATGATAATTGTTTTCCTGCTTTTTCCTGGCTAGAATTAATGTACTTCATAAGTGATTTCTTATGCTTTTAGATTGTAAGGTTTAGAGGGCAGACACCACCTCTTACCATATGTTTGTACCAGAGTCCAGCACAACGGGGTCTGATCAGACTGAGGCCTTTAGTCAATATTCTAATACTTTGAGATCTACTGACAAAAGGCACTAAATAAGAGGTATTATTATTATTATTACACAACACTGCTGTAAATATACATGACAATTTACATACACAGACCAAGATTTGTTCCCTGTCCCTAGATCTTTCTAAACTCTTCACTCAAGCAATACTGAAAAGGCAACAAATGTAAACACCAGTCTTGTAGGACTTTGCAGGTTAAAAAGCACTTTTTAAAAACTAAATTTTCTTGCCTGTGATACAAACATTACTTTAAGACCGTTAACACAGCAAGTCATATTTTTCACATCTTGGATACTGAAACGGGGTATCCCTCCATTTCTGTTTATACAGTCTCTTTCAGGCTCCCATACATCAGCACAATGCTGCAATATTTGCTCTGCCAAAACTGGAAGGGTTTTTTTTGTTTTGTTTTTTCCCCCCTTTTTTAAGGTTCGTATTGGATTTTTAAAAACATTTACAAAAGTTAAGATGAATGGAGGAATTTATTTTTGCAAATCCTCCATAAACTTTTTAAGGAAGATTTTACACAAACAAAACTCTGAAAGAACATTTGAAGAGTAAGTATGTATTTGGCTGCTATGTTTGCATTTCCCTAGTTTTTACTGGAGAGATTAGCATTTTAATAAGGGCTTTCTGCCCACTTCAGAGCCTGGCTGCCTTTAGGCTGATCTTACAGCGAAGTCAGACCTCAGTTTATGGTGTTAGTCTGCTGGCAGAGATGGACGCTGTGATGCATTTATCTCTGCTGGGTCAATTATAAGAGGAGATAGGGATTGGCTCCCTCCCAGCCTCACTTAAACAGCTTTGGGAATCAGCATAATTAAAAATGATAAAGTAACAATGTGAAGGGTAGCTCATGAAAAGAGCATTTAAGTTCAATTCATTCCCCCCTCCACGCCAACCCATTTTTCAGAATGTTTCTCTAGTCATCAGAAAAGGGACCATCCTCCTTTTAAGGGTGCCATCCTCAGACAATAAAGATTGAGGCTTACAAGCAATTATATTTTGCTTCTGAGACAGCTACACCAAACAGCCCCTTGGCACAAGAGACCTTGATCTTCACATGCCACTTTTTTGGTACCAGAGAACACAGAAGGATGCAGGAATGGAACTCTTACGTACTTTACAGGTTTTGAGTACAAGCTGTTGCTGGGCACCTGGCTAATATTCTCATTGCTTGGGGCTGACCCAAACTCTGGGAGAGAAGGCTCTGACCCAAACTCCAGAGCTCCAAACTGAACATTTAACCCCGTCACATCGGCCGATCCAGGCATTTCCACTGCAGAGGCAGGGATCTGAAAGTAAAAACAAAATCCTGTATCTACATAGTTTATATGAAAGAAATCACTCATGAACCACCTTGGACTCTAGGGAACTACGAACATACAGAACACCAAGTATGTAACTTGGTTACAATCTCACAGCCTTGGCTTCTAACCTGTATCTGTTGGTCACTGCAGCTGCCTCTCAGATGGAGCTGCATAACTTCACCTAACTAGAATCCCTCCAGCTTAAAACTTAATTTGTCAGTCCCACATACTTTTTGGGGCCTAAGAGATTAAGTCATATTGTCCTCTGTGCCTACTAAAGAGTATTTTGTTTTAAGCATTCACCTCCTAGTCACTAGTTAGTCCAAAACCACTCAGAAATGGTTGAATTTCCACACAAAGCAATCAGATATGTGCTTGGAAAATACCACATCACTGTCTTCTGGACTATAAAGCCACCCATCTTAAAATTCCCTGTTTTAAACCCAAAAGTGCATCAAGACTGCCCTATAAAGTTTCCCCACTCCTCCATGTATCTTAAAGCCTATATTTGCCCCTGCTGTGTTACCCACCTTAGAAGCTGGGGGTATCCTCCGTTTCGGTGGTTTGATCTGTTTCTGCTGCGTTTGATGGGCAGACACTGCCTGGTTATCCATAGACATGCTGGGAAGCTGCAACATTTTGCTTGCAGCCATAGAACTGTCTACTGGTGATGGCTCTCGGAGTTTTACTTGGGAGGAGAAGGACTCCAATCCAGGAGGAGGAACAGGGACTGCCGGTGTCTGCTGTTGCTGTCGTTGGGTCAGCTGGCTGAGAACTGGGGATGGTTCAGGCTGGGATTTAAAGTCTAGCCAGCATTTGGGAAAAGAAAATCATAATTGATACATTAAACTCTGCTCCCAGGACTTTTATGTTCCACCTCTGTAGTTGTAGTTAAAGAATCAGTGCTTTTATTCACCCCTCTCAGAGCTATTGCTGCAGACTGTGTGCAGACTCCGTCAGCCGTCAACGCATTATTTTACACGAGCTTCAGACTTTGAAGATTATTTTTGCAACCACAGAGCTGGCAACTTAGTTTTCTTTTTTTAAATGAAAACAGATTCTGAGATAGGACTAAATGGCAATTTTTAAAAAATAGGAAATTAGGCAGCTGTTCATATGGTCACACAACTGCATTATACCCAAGTCCCTAGCAGAAATGCTATGTATTATTTCAGTCAGACCTTGCACCGCTCCGCAGTGTGAAGACCTGTCTGAAAGTGGGACTCTGTTAAATGCGGAAAGTGCAATTCACAATAAAAGCTAAAACTCATGACTTTTGGAGGACAGTTATAAGCAATGATTCAAAACTATGGTTCACAAACACAAGAGGTCCACAGAACACTGCAGATCACATGTTGCCAGCCTCTCCTTATTTTCAGCTGCTAAACTGCATTAAAATACAGCTGAAAAATATTTTTTTAATATTACTTTATGTGAATATTACAATTGTGGTTGCTACCACAATGGCTGCTTCTATACTGGCAAAATCAGGACCTGTAATTCTCCACAGTAGGAGCATCACTGGAAGCAACAGTGTAGAGATTGCTCAAGCAATTTTTATCACGGTCTTGTCTAACCCTCCTCAGAGAAGGGTCTACGTAATTGTGAATGGGAGGTACGGTGATCTACTCCATCGTGGACAGAAAGGGAAGTTTGCAGGAGGTCCCAGGACTAAGACGTGATCCACACTATTAAAGAGCCAGAGAACGCATCATAAGGTGGTATTAACTTAGTCTAGGATTGAAACTTTATACTTTGTCACTAGTAGAAGTACAGTCAAGGTAACATAAAAAGGTCTTTCCCCAGGATTCCTAGAGACATTTACAGTCATACTTTATATTAAGGTTCCATTTACAAACAGTTTATAAAAGGTTATTCATAGATTTTTAAATAAATGGCTAACCAATTGCCAGAGATGAGCCGAACAGGCTGCTAACAACCATCTGTAACACTTTCTACTGAAGCCATCTATAAAAATATATTTCTCACGTCTATTATGCTTATAACATATATAATTTATTAACCTTTTATAAATGGAACCTCAATATAATGTGACCAAGTTTACTAGTCTCCTTTAGGAATCTAATTTCAAAAGAGAAGCCATTTCTCAATATTTTAAAAACCTCTTACATAACATCTGGCACTGAAGCGTCAAAGTTCCACAGTCAATGGCTTAAACAAACAAACAAACAACCCACTCTCTAAACACTTACCAAACTGACTGAGGACAGAGGATTGGCTAATAGGGGTTTTTAGATCCCAGGATGAGGTGGTGGTAGCAGTGGTGGCAGTGGAGCTACTGCTGTTTTGCTGAGCACTCGGAGAGGTGAACTGACCCAAACCTGGAGACTTCAACTGGTCCAAGAGCGGAGATCCAGTGGCGTTTGCTAATTTAGAGGGTCCAAGTTCTCCAAACCCAGAACAGAGAACTGAAGACTAGCAAGAAAATAAGGGGAAAAAAATTTTTGACTAAATGTTAACATGACCAAACCTGTGAGGTCTGAGTTAATCGCTCCCGTTGGCAGCAATTCAATTCATACTTTATTCCCAGATTTCTAATTAAAAGTGAAAAGTTAAAACTTAGCAAGAAAATCCAACTGAGCACTAACAATATGGGGCCAGATCCCCAGCTGTTGTATACTGGTTTAGCTCCACAACTGTTAATGGAAGTATGTTGATTTACCCAAGCTAAGGATCTGACCCATGTAGTTTTGTTTATATAGTGCCTTAGAACAGTGTAAAGGTAAATTTACTGGCAACAGTATATAATTTATTTCAAAACATTTTCCTACATCTAATCTCCAACTCTATTAAAACTAACAAAGGGTAGCCAACTTTCCATTAGTCCAGAAAACTCAGTAATAGTTGATTTCCCCACAGACCAGTCAGATATGTGCTTGGAAAATACCACATCACAGTCTTCTGGCCTAGAATTCAATGCTTTATAAACAAAGATTTTCATTTTAATCGATATGCAGAAAACTTATTTGCTCTTTTCTCAAGAACCAAAACAAGTAGTTCACTTAAACGGACAAGTAACACGCTTGTGAGCACAAAAAGGTCCATCTGATACTTTTTTTTTTTGGTGAGGACATTCTTAGTCCAGTGTCCTCTTATATACTTCAATACCACCTGCAATTTAAGTGCTGCAAAGAAAAGTTATGAAAAAACAAGAAACTAACTGAAAAAGTATAAAGAGTTTATTCCTTAAGATTCTGAGTCTTTAAAAAGCCAAGATTAATTTTACCAGACTCTGAGGAGAATAGGAGTTGACAGCACTGGAATTGCCAGTTCCTGATGCCATCTGGGTGTTGTGTTGGGAATTCGTGAAGACTAGGGCTTGGCCAAAGCTCTGCTGTTGGGGAGACTCGAAAGAGTTGCCTTCTGTTTCTTGGCTAGAAGTCACAGGCTTCTGAAGTAACGTTACTAGGTCAATGCTACAAGAAAGAGTAAGCTGTCGTCAAATACTCACAATTGGGATATTTGAGGAGTGAAAGAAGATCAAATAACTAAGATCCATACGAAGAACACTATGCTAGCAACATTATTTAACCTTTCTGGGTCTCATCTCTGCAGCACACAGCATCTCTCAGAAGAGGGAGAATCCAGCTTTCTACTCAGATGGCAAGGTCCTGCCAGCTGCTCGAGCACAAGGTTATTAACACTGCCACATTTACTGCTTCAGAATTGACGAAAACCTTGCATTTTGTTCTGTATTTTAGCATTTCAAAGTGAAATGCAGTGCAATTTGAATATCATTTCTCTTGGGTATGTCCAAAGTACTTACCACCATGGTAGCTAAACACCCATTGGCTTACCTGGTAAGCTCATGGAGATCAACATGATTGAGCCATGGGGGGTAAGTGAAAAGAGGTGTTATTTGCCTACTTGAGTGGATCTTGTAAAGTACATACTGACTGTGGCATGTCTGTAGCACCTGCAACTTGAGAATCTCAAGGTGTTTTACAAATATTACTGCATCACGCTTGCCCCCCTCCATGAGGTATTATTCCCATTTTGTAGATGGGGAAACTCGCGCATATAGCAGTGAAGTGACTAGTCCATTATCACATAGGAATTCTGTGGCAGAAGCAGGAACAGAACACTAGGCATCTGCCTGAATTTGCTCCACATTACACATCATTAGGATTTGGAACACACGCCTTTCATATACTTAATATGGCCTCTTGTACGCTACAGTGTAGTCAGAGCCTAATATTAGATAAAATCAGGTGTTAATACTAAAACAAGTTCACCCCAAAAATTCTGATTAGACATGAGCTTGTCCATTCACATCCATGCCACCTCCTGGGGGCAAACACAGGATTATTTTCTAGTATTTTATCCAACGGAACTTTAAAGTATGCCAAACGCTGAAGCTTCAACAACTTTACAGGAAGTGCGTGAAAGAGTTTAGGCTGTGAGAACAGTCAATGGAACAAAGATGTAAATCCTTCCCTACCTTTGCCCAGGAGTGATGTGATTCTCAGCTGGAACAGAAGATGCAGTGAAGACCTTTGTTTCAGAAAGCTGAGAAAGGGGGAAGAAAGAAGGAGGGAGAAAGTGTATTTTAGTTATATGTGCATTGAAAGTTTACATGCAGCAATATTCAAAATAAATAATCCAACCCTGGTTATGTAACTTAAAGAGATCAGTAATACCAAATCATAGTAACAAGTTGCACTGCAGATCACCTTTAAAGGACAAAGAAAACACAGTCCAATTTTAATAAGGACTTGTACACAGTTCTGCACTGATTTAAACACATTGGTGTATGGCCTGGTCTACACACAGATTTTGTACCAGTATAACTATATCTGTTAGGGGTGTGATTTTTTTTACCCAAATAGTTATATCATTACAGACCCTAATGCGAATGCAGTTATAGTGGCATAAAGATGCCTTACGCTGGCATAAATTAACTTATTCTCATAATGGACAGGGAATAAGATATAACAGTACAATATAAGCATCTTTCTACTGGCATAACTGTGTCCACTCTAGGGGAATTGTGCTGCTTTTACTACACCAGTACAGTTAAAGCAAGCCAACTTTTGTGTTTAAACAAGCCTTAAGAAACCAACTTAGTTAAACTGATGAAATCCCCTTTGGTGTGGATGCAGTTACACTGATATAAGTGATTATATTTATATAGCTGTTAAACTGATAAGGGTAAGTAAAGTTCAAACAGATATAAGAGTGCTCACACACAACATTACTCTCCTTTAACTAATTCAGTAGAAAATCATCTCTTTAGTTATATCGGTACAACTTTATGTGTAGCCCAAGCCTAAGAACAGCTGACCTACCGAAGGAGTGAGCAAGCATTTCACTAGAGTTTGACGGTTGGGTCCCATCTCCTGTAAAGCCTTACACGTTCTTAACTTTATACAATGTGAGCAGTCCCACTGAGGTCTTGGAAAGCAAGAGCCAAATTCATCTCTGCCACATTGTGCAGTTCCACTGACATCACTGGGAGTTACATCCCTAAATATGCTACAGTTACTAAATCAAATTGCAAGAGTGCTCATCTGATTAGGGTTCTTTTATGGAACCATGTTCATCCAAATTGAGCGTTAAATGCCAGGACTGATTCTGATGTGTATTTTAAAGGTGAATGCCTCCCACCAATGGAGGCGAAGATCTAGTTCCATGGTGTTGGAAGAGTGGGTTGACAGCTGGATGAATGTGTTTTGGATTTTATGCTGGCACACAGTTCATGCAAAGTATGGTGTGTTATGAGAAAGTGAAACTCATAGCCCCTCCCTCGTTCCCCCCGTGCTGCCTCTGCCGGTTCTTATTTTAAACTTAGTTCTTTGGGGCAGAGATTCCAACTACCAGGGCCGGCTCCAGGCACCAGCTTAACAAGCAGGTGCTTGGGGCGGCCACTCGGGAGAGGGGTGGCATGTCCAGGTATTTGGCAGCAATTCAGCGGAGGGTCCCTCACTCCCGCTCGGAGCGAAGGACCTCCCGCCGAATTGCCGCCGCAGATTCCCATCGCAATCGCGGCTTTTTTTTTTTTTTTTTTTTTTTGGTTTTTGGCTGCCTGGGGCAGCAAAAACCCTGGAGCCGGCGCTGCCAACTACATCTGTTATGTAAAGCACCACACATACACAGCACGATATACATAATGAATAAGGCTAAGATTTTGTCAAGGTTATTTTTAGTAAAAGTCATGGACAGGTCACAGGCAATAAACAAAAATTCAAGGAGCCTGTGACCTGTCCGTGACTTTACTAAAAATAACCGGGGGCCAGGGCTAGCTAGGGGGCAGGGATGGATCCCATGGAGGGTTAGGGGGGGACCCGACAGGCTGAGCTTCCCACCATGGCGGGGGGCACAGCCCCGGCTCCAGCAGCTGCAGCAGAGGGGGGTGGGGGTGGAGAACCATGGGGGGGGACACAGCCCCTTCTCCAGAACTGGCTGCAGCTGCGGGACAGGGATGTGTGGCCCCGACTACAGCCCCCCGCCAAGCCCTGGCTACAGCAGAGGATGGGGGGTGCACGGCCCTAGGAAGCTGCGGGGCTGAGGGGCATGGCCCTGCCTAGCCTGGGACACCACAGGGCTGGAGTGCGCAGCGCCAGCTGCAGCCCCCGGCGGAAGCTCCCGGAAGCCGCGGGGCTGGCTGCTTCCAGCCATCCCCAGTTGCAGGGCAGGGGCGCACAGTCCCACCCCCCACCTCCTGAAGTGTAGAAGTCACGGAGGTCCGGTAAAGTCACGGAATCTGTGACTGCCGTGACCTCCATGACTAAATCATAGCCTTAATAATGAACAATAAAGAAGGTTAAGTGTTTAATTACTATAAATTCATAGTAAAGGTTCCTGCTCCATCTATAGCGCCCTTCCCCCATTACGTGTTATTGTAGTATACACTGTACTATGCTTTCTGCAGCGTTGTGAGACTCCTGCATTATTATGGCACTAAGAGGTCAGTTAAGAGCGGAGTGGTAGGCTGTGATCTGCAATCCCTTAGTTAAATATTAAATCCTCAATATAACATTAACAGTTTCCCATGCCCACTTAACCTGGAGTAAGATCAACAGTGACTAAAAACACTGACAAACCCTGAAAGCAGGTTGGCTAGAGAGCTTGACAGACTCGAAACAATTTCAAAAGTGCCTCTTGGGCATGAAAGGGAAAATATGTTCTCTATCCAAGTATAATGGCATGCAAAACAACGCCCAAGACGCAGGTTAGTAGCTCTGCTGTATTACATTTATGCTAGGGACGGTGGCAAACAGTAAACAAGCAGCAGTTTTGAGAGTCTGCTGGGATTATGGCATTTGTCAGAGCCCATGACATGTGCAGCAGCTGAAACGGATGCCACCAGAGTTTCTTAGAAGCAATTTTATCTGCTTCTGAGTAACTGTCTGGGATAACCAGTTGTGCTACACAACAAACCAACCCTTCACTAATGTACTAGCACATTCCTAGAAATAGGTGGATGACAAACAATGATCATCAATTGTTTTTAAAAGTCAACTTCACCGGGGCGCCTCCCCTTCTTACAGAGACATCCCTTCAAATACAAACATCAGCAAAGTTCCAATTGTAAAACCTTTGCCTAGTCACCAAGTATGCAACGTTTACCAGCTGCCAACCATCTCCCACACCCAGCTAATATGGCTGGGGAGCAAATACTCAAGATGTGTATTTAAGAACTGAAGCGAAATACAAAGTAAGAGTAACAAACCACCAAAATCAGGACCCTAATGGGTATGTCTACATTGCAGCGGGGAGTGTACCTCCCAGCCTGGGTAGACAGCTAGTTTGGCTCGAGCTAGCACACTACAAATAGCAGTGCGGACCTTATGGCACAGGTTCGCAAGCCCACCCAACCCCCTGGGTCGGAGCTCAGGTGGCTAGCCCTAGCCTCCGCCAGCGCTGCAAGGCCACAATGCTATTTCTAACATGCTATATCAAGCCAAGTTAGCATGAGTCTATCTACCCGGGCTGGGAGGCACCCTCCCAGCAACACTGTTACTGAGGCCTAAGAAGTTAAAACTAAATGAAAATGATGGTTTTCATGCCATCTTAAATCCTGTTTAAGGGACACGGCCAATTTAATCACACTTCTGTCCATTTTTAAAAACAGATCTACTGTTGTTGCAAGTAAAAATTGTGATCGTTAACAAAAATAAACATTTGTTTATTTTTCAATTTATTTTGTGCATTTAACAATTTTTATATATTTTATGTACATCGAGAGGAGAAATTTTTATTTATTTATTTAAAAAATAGGAGACTGGTTGTAAAAACTGGCAGGAAGACTGAGGACCAACTGTAGTACCTGAAAATATATTTGCTTTTAATTTGACTTGCCTTCACATTGACACTGTCCCTTTAACAAAATACAATTTCAGATATTAGACACACAAGGTGGGTGAAGTAATATCTTCATATATTGTAATTCCAAGTGTCTATTACTGTTTAAACAGAATGGAGAGTATCACTATTCTAGATTCGTAGAGTTTAAGACCAGAAGAAACCATTAGATCATTTAGTCTGCCTTCCTGTATATCACAGGCCATTACATTTCACCCAATTACCACTGTATTGAGCCCAATAGCCTGCATTTGACTAAAGCATAATCTGCACTTGGCTAAAGTATATTTCTAATTTAAATTAGTCTAGGTTTGGCTTCCGGCCATTGGTTCTGGCGATGCCTTTCCCCACCAGATTAAAGAGCCTTTTAATAGCCTAGACCAGGGGTCAGCAACCTTTCAGAAGTGGTGTGCCGAGTCTTCATTCATTCACTCTAATTTAAGGTTTTGCGTGCCAGTCATACATTTTAACGTTTTTAGAAGGTCTCTTTCTATAAGTCTATAATATAGAACTAAACTATTGTTGTATGTAAAGTAAATAAGGGTTTTAAAATGTTTAAGAAGCTTCATTTAAAATTAAATTAAAATGCAGAGCCCCCCAGACCGGTGGCCAGGACCCTGCCAGTGTGAGTGCCACTGAAAATCAGCTCGCGTGCCGCCTTCGGCACCCGTGCCATAGGTTGCCTACCCCTGGCCTAGACTTTTTCCATGTGAAGGAATCAATGCTTTTGTCCACTGAGAGACTGGATTCCACTAACACTTTGTAATAGACCAGCCACTGAAGTCAGTAGTTTGTTGCATGAGTGTAGTTGGCAGGCCAGAATAGAGGGATCCCTGATGTTAAGTGAGACAAAGTTAGCCCCCAATTCTGCAATGAGCTCCATGTAGGCCAATCCCTGTGCCAACATGGAAGCACGTGACTTCGACGATGCTCCAAATGGATGCAGGGGTTAGCCCGCATTGAGTTCTTTGAACAAGTAAGGCCTTGCTCCTGTAATAAGCCCAGTTATTTGACTATACTATACCAACAACAGAACCACTCCTCAGACATTAAAAAAATAGAAGACAGATTTCTAATTAATCTAAAACTGACACCTTTAGAGAATGCACACGGGATAATAATACTTGGCACTTTTATAGCACTTTTAATACTTTCCAGATTACAACCTCCTTGGAAGCTAAGAAAGAATTTTCAGATTTGTCTTTGAAGTGAGACATTCCTCTCTCCAGTAAGAACCAAAACCACCACCGGTCTTGACCAAACATTCTGAAGCAAACTCCTCCTCTTAGGAAAATGGGCTTAGAATATCTGATGTCCACATACAGCAGAAGGACCTTGATTTTTAAAGTTCTCCGTTTCCTTATCAAATTTCTCCACTCCACCCCAAACTCCTCTAACCTGCATATACACAGTGGTTTGTTATTGTGGGTTCCTCAGACTGGGCTGGTAGGTATTATTATTATTAGAATACCAAAAATGTGCTAAGTGTTTTACAGATATGAAGCAAGGCCATTGGCCTGATAAAAATACATGGACACAGGTTGGGGGGTGGGATGTAACAAACAAAAAAAAGGGATTATGTGATAATGATATGTCTTGATTTTTTTTTTAAATAGTCTGTTAACACAGACGACTGACATGTTTTGAAAAAAGTCAAAAGAATGATATAGAGCTTATAAACAGAAAAAAAAATGGATCAAAATTTGGGCAGTCGTTATGTTTTAATACTTAACCTACCAGTTCATAAAGATCATTATATAAAAAAGTCTCATGATGTAAGCTCTGGACAATGCAAGGAGAAATGTGTGAGATTAACTCTCATAAGTGCTAAATAGTAGAGTTGGGTTAAGAATGAAAATAATATTTTAACTGTAAAAAAATATGTAAAATTCTTATATTCACAAATAGTTCACCCAGCCTGATAAAATGGGGAATAATATTTGTACATTATTTGAATCAAAAAGTACAATAAATTCATCAAATAATTGATTTTATGATCTCCATTAAATAGGAATGAACTAAAAAAAATTTTTTTCTTACAACCCCCCATACGTTGCAAGTATTACACAGGACATTTATTTTTGACTTCTGAAGGAGATGCACAGACAGCACCATCCATATATACTTACATCTTCATTCCAGTCTTCTGCCGTCCATTCTTCTATCGAATTCTTCCATGCTCCTGTTGCAGTATGGGAGAGAAGAGAAATTAGGCACAAATCCTAAGGCCCAATATCATATTTCAGTTCGCACATTAAAAGCCATCTTACCATCCATCTCTAATTATAGTTATGAATGCAATACATGCAGGAAATTATGGTCGGGACCATGAGATGCTCTACAGAGTTAGGGTCTTTTGGGAGATATTTTTAACATGGTCTCTAGAATTTAAGGATATTTCTAGCCCTTCTGGTACCAGAGATGGTTTATGTTAAAGGAAAGACTAGAGTGTCCTTAAATCAGCCATCATACTCAATAGCACCAAGCATGGTGAGAAATTCACCCCACTCACCTTTCCCTGATGATTAAACTTAATGATGGAATCCTAAAGCAGAGTAGAATCTGAGCTCTGCACCACCATAAACATGGGATCCATACTGGCTGCATAGTGGAGCAAGACCTGCTTAGACTTCCAAAGTCTGCATCTGGACCAGTGACACTCAGACCTCAGTGGTTCAGGAGCCAAATCGGTGATCAACATAACCCAAAAGAGCCACAGTAGTGTGAATTCATTTTTTTATTTACTATTTTTTATATTTATATTTATATTTATATTTATTTCTCACAGCAAAATGACTGACCAAGTATTATTTTATCAACTACAATTGGTAAGCAACATAGTAAAAGCATCCTGATGGGTTAATAACTTAGATTGGCTAATAATTATATCACACAGTGTTTTAATATCATCATGTGCTGTAAAAAGCCGCAGAAGACACATTAAAGAGACACCTGCGGTTTGCGTGCCTCAGTCTGCGTATCACTGGTCCATACCCTCCTGAGCTGAAAGCACACCGTGGTGTCCCCTCTAGGACATTCCCTTCCTGCCTGCTGGCTGTCTCCTCAGGCTAGAACAACCCCATTCCACTTTCCCCTGAGTTGGAAGAGAGCCATTTTACAGGAAAAAATCTCATTCCTACTGTGGCAGCATGGCGGTTGGCCTGCCACTCCAGCTGCAGCATGGTGCCAAGCCAGTTATGTCACAAGTTGTAGAGAGCAGGCTGTGCAGCACAGCAGGCAGACTAACACTTGCAGGAATAGCACAGCAGTAGGAAACGTGTTTAATGTTTTTAAAACTGGTCTCTTCTACAGGAAACAGCAAGGGAGAGAGGGGGCACACAACAGTCGGAAACCATTAGAAAGCAGGGGTGTTGGGGCACACACACTTGAGGCTATCCCAGGAATAGAGCCACCAAATTAACTACACAACCACAAGCGAAGCACCCACCAGCAGTAAAATTTCAGTTTCCATCACCTTTGATCAAATGTAGCTTCGCAAGACACCTCCGTTTTAATCACATTCTTGTATTCGGCTCTGAACCATTTGCAATTAATGAATTTTAAAATAAAGCCCCTTGAAGACAGCATCAAATCCAGTCTGTGCTAATTAGATCAATATAGATGTATATATATCAATATATCTGAGTTCATTCCTCTGTGTGTTTTACATTGCAGCTAAGTCATAGACAGTAGGATTGAACACTGCTGATTTGGCAGTCTGAACAGCCCTGCCCCCAACACACACATACCCCAAAAAAAGAAAGAGGACTTATACCTTGGAGTCCACAATTATTTGGCAGGTCCTGAGCAAGATAATGTCCACTCTGGGCTGGCTCTGTGGAGCAATATAAAATTGCCTGAAATGTCTCTCAATCACACTATACCAAATAGCCTCTCACTGAAGCTCTCCATATAAAGTGTTGAGTCATGTACCTGCAGCTAAGCAAAGTAATTTTTGGCGTTTCCAAGGAAAATTCACCAGATCTCCAATTCCTGGACAAACTCCCAAGCTAGCCCATGTGTCCACGGCCTTTCAGACAGGAGGAAGCGCCCAAGTGAGTAGTATAATTTAGATGTGGAAGTTAGAGCAGCCTTTCCTCTGGCTTCTTCCTCCTGGCCAATGGAGGATTGCTCCCTACAGGATAGGTTCTATATGTATTTTTGTTCGTTTTTCTTAAGAATGCATCCTCCTGTCTACTCGGTGTCTGACTTGTGTAGACGGTAAAGCTCTTCAGGGCAAGGATGGTCTCTGTATTTTGTGTCTTGTGTCAGTACTTTAATAATAAACAATAGTGCTCCAAGTGTTTTGTCTAATTTTTTGTTTTACGCAAGTCCAGCAATGGGGCTTCCACCAGTCCCCTTGGGAGAGTATTCCAAACCAACAGATCCCACAGTTAGGACATTTCCCCGACATTCACCCTAATGGTTCATCCCATTCTTATTTTATACCCCCACTGGATCAACCCGTTTTCTGTATTGGCACCCTTCAAACATTTGCAGACAATGAGCACGTCTCCCCCCACTATGCATTTTAGAAGATTAGCCGAGTTATATGCATTTCATTCTCACTCTTGCTTCCAAAGTCAATCCCTCCAGCCTCAACTACTTTGTTGCTCTTCTATGAATTAATTCCTATTTGCCAACGTCTTCCTACATTGAAGGGCCTGGAACTGCATACAGTATTCCAGGTATGATCTTACTACTAGCACAACAGGTCCTCTCTTCAACGTGTTCATGCCTCTGCAGTCCAAAAAACAAAGAAAGAAAAAAAATCATCACACTGGCTTTAATTCCACCTTCCAGCACTGCAAACTTGAATAATTTTCTGTCCACTATTGCCCTAGGTCTTCTGGGACACTGCAGTTTTTACAAGTATCTTCATTCTATTGAAAGTTTGTGTTTTGTTTTTCCAAGTATGTTTGTTATGCAAATTTCATCCTGGATTTCCATCTGTGGGTGCTTCCATTTTTCTTCCGTAAAAGCTGGTTTATCTGCTTTGCAGCAGCTCAACGAGCCAGTAAAAGTGCATTCTACTCTTTATTGCTGGTGTGATTGCTACTATTTTCCTCCTAATTTCTAGCTACTGATCACCCGCCTTTGGGATTTTCCCCCCCTTTCACTCCAGATGCATTACCTTGCACTTTTTGAGCGTGAAACTTATTGTATCCCTATTTCTAACCTTCCTAGCTCCCCTCTGTTTTATGTTATCCTTGTAATTTACAGTCCTTCCCAATTTAGTATAATCTGCAGTTTTCATTAAAATGCTCTTTCCATTTCAACAATGGACCTAAAACCCAACCCCTTGCAGCTTCCCCCTCTACACCATTCCCTCAATCCTCCAAGATGGATACATTGTGGTTTATTGCTCTCTTTTCTTTGTGGCCCTTCTGTCAGTTTCATAAATCACATGGGACTGCACATATCCAAGCCAATCTGAATTACATTTACTAGTAAAATTTGAGGCACAATATCTGTACTTTAGTAAACATTTGATCACATCTACTGCATTCTTCTCATTCACTGATTTTATAATTCCGTTTAAAAAAAGTGATTGAATCTGCTATGACTTACTCTATATAAAACCCATGCTGCTTATTGCTCAGGATCCCATTATTTTCTAGATGCTTACAGGTTTCTCCCATAGCAAGTCACAAGAAAGTGAGCGCATTCAGTGTATTGCAAAAAATCTCAAAGCCGGGGGCACCTCTGGCCACCTGGCAAGTACCCCATTAACCTACCAACTCACACAGTGCTCAGGTTTATTGCTTTTCATGTAGGGATCATTCATTTTGCATTTTTAAAAAGTTCTCTTTAAGCTATTTATATAACATACCCTACAATTATAAAAAAATAGCAGACAGAAGAAGCAAATAGTAGTGAAAGGGTTATAAACAGCTCCCTTCTACTCTTTGGAATAGATGTGTTTTAACTTTTTTAGGTTCTATAAGTTATTTAGACTCCTCCTCTCCTTTCCTCAGCAATACTTTGGTGTTGCACTGTAACATCATGGAACCTGCTGGCTTTTCCATGATGCCCCAGAATGATGCATCTCGAGAGTATCCATGAAGCCTTTTGCGACTCTTTTGCCATCTGTGACAACCCAGGACAACATATTCTAAGGCATCTTTAGTGCAAACGGATTTCATAAGCTAAGAAGAATTTTTAAAAAGCTGAAAAATTGAGCCTGGTTAGTGCGGGGACAAATTAACAAGTATGATGAACTCAAAACTGAGTTGATATTAGAAGGACATCTTTTAAAAATCTAAAAAGGCTGAACTGTTTTGCAATTTGTGGTTTAGTATTTCCCCACTAGCTGTCCAGTACTTTTCTTCCAGCTAAACATGCAAAAGCTGTTCTCAATCTGTCTTTCCGCTCCTACCTAGAGAGAACGCTTCATTCTGCTTTTTTTGCTGCCCTTATCTTTGCTCTGCATGCATTCTTGTTTCTTTGCATTATTTATTCTTATTCTTCTAGTCAGTCGCTCTTCAGTATGGCAATTTTTATGGTGTTCCAGGCTTCTCTCCCCACATTTTCCTCCCACTGCACCACATTCACCAGCCTTCCATAGTCTTCAAAATTTGGTTTCCTGGATTTGAATACCCTTGTACTGATGTGTTCTAGCCCATTTAGAGCTAGGAGAACTTCAGTGGCTCATACTTTAGCACCAAACTCCATTACCCCCACACCATTTTTCAGTGAATTCTTCTACTCTTGGTAAGTAGATAAGGATAGCTCCTCCATCTGGGTCACAAAGTTGTCCTCTACGTAACTTAGGAATCTGTGCTTAGTCATATTTAGCTGTTCTTGTTACCCAGACATCTGGGTAGAGTCCTCTATTAGCATACATTCCCATGATTTCAAATATCAATAGCTCGTCCAAGAATTTCTCTAGCTCTCCATTCTTAATGAGGAAGTGAGGATGAGACTATCAATTTCTCAGTGTAGATTCTCCTTTCTTGTATCTTTTCCTTTCTTCATTAAAGTAGAATTTCACCGCTTCTAAAATAATTAGAATAGCATGCCTTGCCTCCCACCTCTCTTCTCTGCCTCTATATAGCAAGCACCAATGTTAACATTATAGGCGGGATTTCACACGTAGTGTCACTTCTACTGCCTCTTCTGGCCTTAAAACTTTTTTTTTTAAAACAAACATCAGTGAATTAATAATCTTTATTCTAGCTATACGTGTTTTGCTGCATGACAAATCTATTCAGAATAATTCATTTTGGAAATACATGCCAGATTTTGAGCTAAGTAAAAGCTCCTTTCCAATTAGTTTAAAGTCTGCCTAAGGAGCCATACCAGTTCTGAACCGAGGAGATTCGCCTCCTATCCGCCTAAATGGAGAATGTCTCACGCAGAAAGTCACATCACAAGGGGCTCACACCAGTGCTCAGTGAAGCTGAAATCCTTCTCCTTACATCAGCAGTTGGTCACCAGTATCAGCCTTTTCCTTTCATTTGACAGTAGAAGGGTTGTCAAAAAGATGACCTGCATAGAACCCTTCTATCTTGTGAGCAATTCCTCAGATGCTGAAGTCACCCATTTTCCTCCACTTGCTGGACTACTGTAACTAGTGGCATTTCTCCAGCATGACACAGAATCTTTTTTTGCCCTCATTACATCTCTTGACCTGGAACTCAAAGAGGCAGCATGCTATTCTGTTCTTTTTCTGAGTCACTGATAAGTCAGATTATGTTCTTTGCTTTCCAGTGCCTGGACAAGACCACTCCCCTTTCAACCTACTGTCTGTGTCTCTGCCTCTAACCAGCAATGAACATTCCACCCTTAAGACTCCACCAATAAATACAAAACCTTCTTAATCTTCATATGAAGATACAGACTGTTCTGTTGGTAGCCATTCTATGGCCTATTCACATTTCTAGTTATTCCCTGTTCTGGAAGATGGCAAGATCTAGGAACTCTGCCACACCTCAGGAACTAATCTGTTTGCCTTCCTGTATGGTAACGGTGGGAATTTCAGAAGTGTCTGAGTGACTTAGGGGCACAAGTCCCAATGACTTTCAATGAGACTTGTGCTTGTAAATCAGTCATGTGCTTTGGAAAATTCCACCGTAATGTACCTATCAAAAATTCCCCATAGGGAAACGGATTTAAATAGCTCCATCCTTCAGCCTCTCGACTTGTGGGGAATTGTTTATAATTTTGCGAACGAGAACTACCCTTCTCATTGTCTAACCACATAGCTGTACATATACAACCACCCTGAGGCTGGAGTACAGCAGCAAGCTGTATAAGTGAGCAAATACCCATGTCAGGTGAGAAGTATAACTATTTTCAGATGTTCATGAAAAAAAAACAAACCAGCAGAACTGTTATTTTAATGGCAACTTGCTGCAGCTTTTCATTCCAGCTCTTCCACTTTTGGAAGCCATCTTACCAGTTCCATCATCTGCATCATTCTGACCAGTCTCCCAAACTTCTGGTTTTGGCCCAAAACCATCTGTGGCAGAAGTCTCCGTGTAGTCTGCAGGGTTAAATGTCCTAGGGTTTAAAAAGGTTGGGAAGAACAGAAATACGCAGAAAGTGAATACCAAAGCCACACAAAATGAAATGCCCCAATTTATGGTCTATATTTGTATTAGATTTTTACCAGTTCTTGTCTTTCATATAGGGCTATTTCAATAATTTGTGTTTTTCAAAACAGTCAATTTCTTTTTACTCCCAATAAGGAAGGGGTGGGGGGAGTGCCACCAAAAACCAGGACAGTATAAAACAAGTAATTGTAAAGAATCTGAACAAAACCTAGTTCCTGGAAAAGTTGCAATACCAGGCGAACCATTCCCATCCTCATTAAACACTAGTTTACAGTCACAGCAGAACCTTATCAATTGATCATTTCTCAGCAGGATACTACTGATGAGAATCCCATGTCCACATGCTTTTAGGGTGCCTGAAGTTTATGCAGGGCAACACGTAGTGTATCAATAAGATGGTGGCAGGGAAGTGTTCTGAAATACCCACTGAAGCCAAAACAGCTCAATATCTAAGAGGTAGCCGAATGGTGACCTGGAAACAGATTTGTTGGTTTTAAAAAAAAAAAAAAGGGGGGGGGGAGGGGTGTTTTTCAGCCTATCACGTGAGAAAAGGAAAAGAGCAAGGAGAAGGCTTATCTAGGGCGTGGAGGCAGCCAAGACACGAAAGAGAAGAGAAAAAGCTAATTTTTGTTCTCGACACTACGGCTATGATCCACAAAGTTACTGAGAGCAAATAATGGCTAGAGGCAACGAGGTTACAGTTCTCCAGTCCAGATGAAAAGAGTTCTAATGGCAAGACTGAAAAATCCTTAGAGTTGTGGGTTCAGCAGGGGAAGAAGCTTCTTTTGACTCTATACCAAGGTGCACATATATGAAAAGAACATTGTCTAAAATATAAAACACTAAGAATGGAGGGAAGCTCACGCACCTTCTGGTAGAAAAGATTAGATTCACTTGTCTTTTGGGGTTGTTTTTTTTTAGAATCTACGTGCTTCAAACTACAGCCAAACAAGTTTCCGTTCAAACTGGGCTACAAACCAGCCATGCAGAACTTTCAACCTGCAAAGCCTCTGGATTGACTTGGACTTTCCTTGAGGGGCTGGGTTACATGGAGACAAGCTCAGTTTTCTGAGGACTGGGGAGGGATTTTGTTTAGGGGGTTGGGGTTTTTTTTAGTGTCTCTGACATGTTGACTCCTGTGTACTCACGTTAATGTTAGTTTGCCTAGAGATCATAGAATCATAGAAGATTAGGGTTGGAAGGGACCTCAGGAGGTCATCTAGTCCAACCCCCTGCTCAAAGCAGGACCTAATCCCAACTAAATCATCCCAGCCAGGGCTTTGTCAAGGCTGACCTTAAAAACCTCTAAGGAAGGAATAGATGGCAATAGTCACTCTGCATACAATGAATCAAACTAGTATTTCACAGACACTGTTTCACAGATCTGTATGCTTTCTATCCACAGCAATATACAATATATTTGTCAAGTAGTATTTACAAATTGGACAGCAATTAACACTCCTGCGGTGTTTGATTTTCCCTGAGAACTATGCACATCACTTACCCCATGCCTTGGGCTGAAAATCTCCCAGCTCCTCGCCCTCTACCACGTCCAAACCCTACAAGAATAGAGAACACCCTTTAATAGCACCCATACAGATGGAATGATTGCTAATCTGTCACACAGGAGAATACTGGGTTTGAGGAAGAAAGCTAGAATGGATGAATTTACTAGAATATCAGGGTTGGAAGGGACCTCAGGAGGTCATCCAGTCCAACCCCCCGCTCAAAGCAGGACCAATTCCCAAATAAATCATCCCAGCCAGGGCTTTGTCAAGCCTGACCTTAAAAACCTCTAAGGAAGGAGATTCCACCACCTCCCTAGGTAACCCATTTCAGTGCTTCACCACCCTCCTAGTGAAAAATTTTTTCCTAATATCCAACCTAAACTTCCCCCACTGCAACTTGAGACCATTACTCCTTGTTCTGTCATCTGGTACCACTGAGAACAGTCTAGATCCATCCTCTTTGGAACCCCCTTTCAAGTAGTTGAAAGCAGCTATCAAATCCCCCCTCATTCTTCTCTTCTGCAGACTAAACAATCCCAGTTCCCTCAGCCTCTCCTCATAAGTCATGTGCTCCAGCCCCCTAATCATTTTTGTTGCCCTCCGCTGGACTCTTTCCAATTTTTCCACATCCTTCTTGTAGTGTGGGGCCCAAAACTGGACACAGTACTCCAGGTGAGGCCTCACCAATGTCGAATAGAGGGGAACGATCACGTCCCTCGATCTGCTGGCAATGCCCCTACTTATACAGCCCAAAATGCCGTTAGCCTTCTTGGCAACAAGGGCACACTGTNATACAGATGGAATGATTGCTAATCTGTCACACAGGAGAATACTGGGTTTGAGGAAGAAAGCTAGAATGGATGAATTTACTAGAATATCAGGGTTGGAAGGGACCTCAGGAGGTCATCCAGTCCAACCCCCCGCTCAAAGCAGGACCAATTCCCAAATAAATCATCCCAGCCAGGGCTTTGTCAAGCCTGACCTTAAAAACCTCTAAGGAAGGAGATTCCACCACCTCCCTAGGTAACCCATTTCAGTGCTTCACCACCCTCCTAGTGAAAAATTTTTTCCTAATATCCAACCTAAACTTCCCCCACTGCAACTTGAGACCATTACTCCTTGTTCTGTCATCTGGTACCACTGAGAACAGTCTAGATCCATCCTCTTTGGAACCCCCTTTCAAGTAGTTGAAAGCAGCTATCAAATCCCCCCTCATTCTTCTCTTCTGCAGACTAAATAATCCCAGTTCCCTCAGCCTCTCCTCATAAGTCATGTGCTCCAGCCCCCTAATCATTTTTGTTGCCCTCCGCTGGACTCTCTCCAATTTGTCCACATCCCTTCTGTAGTGGGGGGCCCAAAACTGGACGCAATACTCCAGATCTGGTCTCACCAGTGCCGAATAGAGGGGAATAATCACTTCCCTCGATCTGCTGGTAATGCTCCTACTAATACAGCCCAATATGCCATTGGCCTTCTTGGCAACAAGGGCACACTGTTGACTCATATCCAGCTTCTCGTCCACAGTAATCCCCAGGTCCTTTTCTGCAAAACTGCCGCTTAGCCAGTCGGATCCCAGCCTGTAACAGTGAATGGGATTCTTCCGTCCTAAGTGCAGGACTCTGCACTTGTCCTTGTTGAATAATACAACTTCTCTCTCAATTCCCCTCAAAGTAAAAAACCCTCCTCTAGTCCATACAAAGAACAAAATATTAGTTCATCATAATATTTAGTAGTACAGTAAAGTAACAATTCTTTCCCCTCCTCTTAAAAGTAGAAGAGGAGAAGATCAAACAGACCAAGGTAAGGGCCAACATAAAATCTTAGGTACATCGTACACATCAACACAGTGCCTCTACTACTCTACTCAACCTAGCTCTGTACAGCACACAAATTAAACTTGGGTGGCCTAATCTTATCGCACTCTCTCTCATTCCTCTGCTGTACCAAGGTCAGTCTCAACAACCCATTTTGTTTCCCTCTTCTACTCCTGGATCTGGGCCTTTCCCCGCAGCTCTCCTTTATACAGTCTCAGTTCGCCAAGCCGAAACTCTCGCCTTATTCAAATTATACTTAAGGCTAAGATTTTGTCACAGATATTTCTTGTAAAAGAAATGGGACAGGTCACAGGCAATAAAGAAAAACTCACGGAAGCCCATGACCTGTCTGACTTTTACTAAAAATATCCATGGGGAGCTGTGGGGTCCCCACAACCCCCTCGGTGGCTGCAGAGAGGGCCTCGCTAGCAGCTCCAGGTCCCCCCACCACTCACGGCAGCCGGGAGCTGCAAGTTACCCCTGGCCGGTGACTGGGAGCTGTGGGGGCCGCACTGCCAGATGTGACCGGGGTACCCCACAACTCCCAGCCATCGCAGGCAGTGGAGGGGGACTTCCACAACCTCTGTGACAAAATCGGAGCCTTAACTATATCCAATGACTCCCTTCTTACACAATGCGGCTGGGGGATGGTTGGCACTGGGGGGGGGGGGGGGGGGGGGGGGGGGGGGGGGGGGGGGGGGGTGTTCCCTCCTTTGGGTTGCACTCTTGACATCAGCCTCAGACTATAAGCTCTTTGGTACAGTGACTGTCTTTACTTTCATGTCTTGCATAGTGCTGACAACATACTAGAATCATTTACATTACTTAATAATCCCCAAAGCAGTCTGCTATTTTAGCATTTTAAACAGTCTGTTTCATATGTGCAATGCATTTCTACATCTGGTTTTCCATTCATTTTTTGCTGTTAACATGTGATGGCATTATACTTTTTGAGAAGAAAATACATTCAGAGTTCACAACTCCCTATTTGCACAACAGAACACCTGGGAGCCTAGAGCTCCAGCTACACAGCAAAGCAGAATATTGTATTATGGATGCAATTACAGGTTACCAAAACAGGGATCTTTAGGTTGCCCCAACTATCAGGACAAGTATGAATTTGTAACATTACCTTGCTATTGTAATCTTTTAGGGCTCCCAAGTATTAGTTACAGTCATGAAGCAATTGGATGCATGTGTGAATGTAAGCTCTTAAACACATACAAGAAAGCAAGGCATTGCTTGCCTGACCTTAGTATGCTCCAGGAAGGGCACTAGAATTTGGACCAGGTTTATCTGTTATTGGCAGATCTGGCCTCAATCTTTCTCTAACTTCTCTCCAAAAGAAGAAGAACTATTCAACTCAGGGTACATAGTGTGCACAGCAGGGCTGGAAAAAGAGGACATTGTCAAGGTTCCTTCAGAAACAGAGTCCAGAGAACCACAACGATCACAGTATAAATATTTAGATAGATAGGACTAGTTTTAGATCATTAGGGAAATGTCCTGCCCAGGGGCTGCTTTTGGAAAGGGCTGAAATACCTAACATAGGCAGATGGGTAGGAATGTTTCAAGGATTCTTCAGCAATATCATTCTGGACATTGACAGAGGCAAGACACTTGGATAGTAACTTACAGAACTAGTCAGGGAGTTTAGCGCAGAAAGATATTGTTGATTGAAGCAGGAGGCATTTGTTTCAATAGCTAAAGCAGAGGTATAAGCAGCATATAAATGGGTTGAGCAGCAGAGCACCTCTTCCATTTGACCAGGTGAAAGCATGATAGAAGGAGAACTTGAAATGTAGGTGAAAAATCAGAACATCAGAACGGCCACACTAGGTCAGACCAAAGGTCTATCTAGCTCAGTATCCTGTCTTCCAACAGTGGCCAATGCCAGCTGCCCCAGAGAGAATAAACAGAACAGGTCCTCATCAAGTGATCCATCCCCTGTCACCCATTCCCTGCTTGTTGATGGACACCATCCCTGCCCATCCTGGCTAGTAGCCATTGATGGACCTATCCTCCATGAACTTATCTAGTTCTTTTTTGAACCCTGTTATAGTCTTGGCCTTCACAACATCCTCCGGCAAAGAGTTCCACAAGTTGACTGTGCATTGGGTGAAGAAATATTTCTTTTTGTTTTTGCCGGTTCTATGTGTTTCCCTTCATCCCCTTAAAACCTATAAACCAAGCTACATTCCAAACTTCTTGCTTTAAACAACCCTTTCATTAACTAGGAGACAATGCAGGCAGAAGCCCAGCAGCAGAGTGGGGGCTATTCAGTTTATTGCACTGAGTGCAGCATGTATGATTACCTGCCCTGTGGGCGGTTGGCGTATGTGTGCATTCGATGCAAGGAGCTCCTGGCCCTCAGAGACCACGTACGGACTTTGGAGGCCAGGGTGGCGGAACTGGAGGAGCTAAGAGAGGTATGTTGATGAGGCTTTCCGGGACACTGTAGAATTGTCCCACCTCCGGTCAGACAGCCCCTGCACTGTTGAGGAGGATGAAAGGCCGAGGGAAGCAGAGCAGTCAACGGGAGCAGAGGGAAACCTTCCCATAGTTGGGACCCTCCTTCCAGATGGTGCTGGGGTTGCCTCTCGCACTGAGGTTACCTCTCTGGGGGAGGGAACTCCAGTTGCTAGGAAAAGGCAGGTGTTAGTAATGGGAGATTCAATCATTAGAAACGTAGGTAGCTGGGTTTGTGATGACCGGGAGAACCGTATGGTGACTTGCCTGCCTGGTGCGAAGGTTGCGGATCTCTCGAGACATCTAGACAGGCTTATGTGTAGTGCTGGGGAGGACCCAGTGGTCTTGGTACATGTAAGTACCAATGACATAGGGAAGGGTAGGAGAGACGTCCTGGAGGCCAAATTTAGGCTGCTAGGGACGAGACTGAAATCCAGGACCTCTATGGTGGCATTCTCAGAAATGCTCCCAGTTCCACGCGCAGGGCCAGGTAGGCAGGCGGAGCTTCAGAGTCTCAATGCGTGGATGAGACGATGGTGTAGAGAGGAGAGGTTTACATTCATTAGGAACTGGGTAACTTTTGGGATGGGGGGAGCCTATACAGGAGAGATGGGCTCCACCTACTCCAAAGTGGAACCAGACTGCTGGCACTAAACATTAAAAAAGTTGTAGAGCAGTTTTTAAACTAGGAGATGGGGGAAAGCCGACTGCTGCAGAGGAGCATGTGGATCGGACAGAGACTTCTCTTAGGGGAGAGTCTATGGATAGAGATTCTCTAGGTTCTAGTCAGGAGGAGAGGATGGAAGAGGATAATGTAAGGGCCAGATCAGATGATAAACATTCACATAAAAAAGAATCTGACATCAGAAAAGGGCAGACAAATAAACAGTGACAAGTTTTTAAAATGCTTGTACACAAATGCTCGAAGTNTTAGAGAGGCTATCAAAATTAAGAACTCAATAATAGTGGGGGATTTCAATTATCCCCATATTGACTGGGAACATTTCACTTCAGGACGAAATGCAGAGATAAAATTTCTCGATACTTTAAATGACTGCTTCATGGAGCAGCTGGTATGGGAACCCAGAAGGGGAGAGGCAACTCTAGATTTAGTCCTGAATGTAGCGCAGGAGCTGGTCCAAGAGGTAACTAGAACAGGACCACTTGGAAATAGTGACCATAATACAATAGCATTCAATATCCCTGTGGTGGGAAGAACATCTCAAAAGACCAACACTGTGGCATTTAATTTCAAAAGGGGGAACTATGCAAAAATGAGGGGGTTAGTTAAACAGAAGTTAAAATGTACAGTGACTAAAGTGAAATCCCTGCAAGCTGCATAGACAGGATACTGGGCTAGATGGACCTTTGGTCTGACCCGGTACGGCCGTTCTTATGTTAAACCTGCTGCCTATTAATTTCATTTGGTGACCCCTAGCTCTTGTGTTATGCGAAGGAGTAAATAACATTTCCTTATTTACTTTCTCCACACCAGTCATGATTTTATAGACCTCTATCATATCCCCCCTTAGTCGTCTCTTTTCCAAGCTGAAAAGTCCCAATCTTATTAAACTCTCCTGTTACATACCCCTAATCATTTTTGTTGCCCTTTTCTGTACCTTTTCCAATTCCAACATATCTTTTTTGAGATGGGGCAACCACATCTGCACACAGTATTCAAGATGTGGGCATACCATGGATTTATATAGAGGCAATATATTTTCCATCTTATTATCTATCCCTTTCCTAAAGATTCCCAACATTGTTAGCTTTTTTGACTGGTGCTGCACCTTGAGTGGATGTTTTCAGAGAACTGTCCATAATGACTCCATGATCTCTTTCTTGAGTGGTAACAGCTAATTTAGACCCCATCATTTTATATATGTAGTTGGGATTATGTTGTCCAATGTGCATTACTTTGCATTTATAAACTTTGAATTTCATCTGCCATTTTGTTGCCCAGTCACCCCATTTTGTGAGATCCCTGTGTAACTCTTTGCAGTCTGCTTTGGATTTAACTATCTTGAGTAGTTTTGTATCATGTGCAAATTTTGCCACGTCACTGTTTACCCTTTTTTCCAGATCATTTATGAATATGTTGAACAGAACTGGTCCCAGTACAGACCTTGGGGGACACCACTATTTATCTCTCGCCATTCTGAAAACTGACCATTTATTCCTACTCTTTGTTTTCTGTCTTTTAACCAGTTACGGATCCATGAGAGGACCTTCCCTCTTTTCCCATGACAGCATTCTTTGCTTAAGAACCTTTGTTGAGTGACCTTGTCAAAGGCATTCTGAAAATCTAAGTACACTATTATCCACTGGATCAACCTTGTCCACATGCTTGTTGACACTCTCAAATAATTCTAGCAGACTGGTGAGGCATGATTTCCCTTTACAAAAACCATGTTGATTGACTCTTCCCCAACAAATCATGTTCATCTATGTGTCTTATAATTCTGTTCTTTACTATAGTTTCAACCAATTTGCCTGGTACTGAAGATAGGCTTACCGGCCTGTAATTGCCAGGATCACCTCTGGAGCCCTTTTTAAAAATTGGTGTCACATTAGCTACCCTCCAGTCATTTGGTAGAGAAGCTGGTTTAAGTGAGAGTTTACAAACCATAGTTAGTAGTTCTGCCATTTCACATTGGAGTTCCTTCAGAACTCTTGTGTGAATACCATCTGGTCCTGGTGACTTCTTATTTAATTTATCAATCTGTAACAAAACTTCCTCTAACGACACCTCAATCTGGGACAGTTCCTCAGATGTGTTACCTAAAAAGAATGGCTCAGGTTTGCAAATCTCCCTCACATTCTCAGCCAAGACGACCAATGCAAAGAACTCATTTAGTTTCTCCGCAATGGCCTTATCTTCCTTGAGAGTTTCTTTAGCATCTCAAACGTCCAGTGGCCCCATGGGTTGTTTAGCGGTCTTCCTGCTTCTGATGTACTTAAAATTTTTGCTGCTACTTTCTGAGTCTTTGGGCTAGCTGTTCTTCAATTTTTTTTTTGGCCTTCCTAATTATATTTAAGATGACAATTTAGTGCATGAAAAGTGTGCTAGATCCTGTCCTGGTGTCTGTCCTGCTGTTTCATTAAGGACTGAAAAATGAAGTTACTGGTTAGGGCTAGACATGCAGCAATTTCACTCCATATTCGGACCTCAAGAGAGGTGTTCTTCTAGGTAACTAGCCAGGAAGTTCTATTCTGGATCTTTTTTAAAGGCCTTGTCTACATGGGAACACTCAGGAAAATTGATCCAAATTAACTAAGGGTATGACTACACTATTGAGCCTATGCTCACATAGCTATTTTAGCACATTTATGCCAGCATAGCCCTCAAGCTTAGATGCAGCCTACCCTGACAAAAGGAGTATTTCTGTCAGTGTAGGAACACAACCTTCCTGAAAGACATAACCTATATCAACAAAAGCCCTCTTCTGTTGGCATAGCTGCATCTAAACTGGGGGTTTTATGTTGGTCTGGGTGTGGGTATTTTTGACACCATCTAACACAGCTATGCCTACATAACTTTGAAGTGTAGACCAAGCCTAAAGCTGTAAGTTTAAAGTGGATTAATTAAACCGCATTAAGCTTCTGTGTGGATGGTCTCATTCAGAATTAAAGTGGCCTTAATTCAATTTAATTCACTAAGAGAAATTAATTAAAGCAAATTAAGGTCACTAATTCTGAATGAGAGCATCCACACAAGGGTTTAATGAAGTTTAATTAATCCACTTGAAATTTTAATTCAGATTATTTTCTTGAGTGTTCCCATGTAGACAAGCCCCAACGTTCCGTGATGTTAATTCCTCCTGTGTCCTTTGGGAGGGTTCCAGCATAAAGTGATGCAAGGAGGTTGCTGCAGTGGAGCCTGGGTGATCAAAAGAGGCTGGCTGCATCCTAAAGAGAGGAGACATGCTGCTACCATGCATGGCAACACAACCCGACTCTGGAAAACCTGCTGTGCACAATCTCAACGCCTACAATCTTTTGCCATCTTTGCTTCCAACACAGTAGATTCCATTGGAAGTGGAATCAGAAGTATTCTGGTGGCGTACAGACTGAAAGTGACCATTCTTTCAGGAGGCAACCGAATCCATATTTTGAGTTTTTTAAACCAAAAAGTTCTCTCCTCCCAACTCTGAACTTAAAACTCAGCCCCAAAGATATTTAAGCGTTTGGATCCCTAGAGGTGCTTAGCACCTGCAACTCGTACAGAAATCACTGATGAGTCACTATGGCATTACAGGTTTTCCCCACCCCGTATAAGGAAATTTTTTAAACACTGTCCCTTAACAGTGACCAACAGATTGCAGTGTAGATGGAACCTTAAGTGCTGTGATGCAGCATCCATCCAAGGGAGGGAAGGCAGGCTCTAACTGTTATTTTATGGAATTGCCTCGTGCATATAGTTTCCACAACGAAAAATGCACCATAATGGTCAGTTTTCAAAACAAAAAGGAAGTCTCAGGTTTTTTGGCAACACAACAGGCAATTCTGTGACTGTAAATTTCCATCTGCCCAAGAAAGGAGAACGAGCAACTTTGCAGCAGCACATTTTGAACTCTCAAGCAGGCTGCATGAATGGACCTTACTTCAATTAGTCAGCCTACTGAGCACAAAAGGAAACAATGGGGGCACCAGGCAAAGAATAAAATTACAGCTATAATTGCCACTCCTAATCCTGACATTTCTCAGCTTCCTTTACACATAGATCTCCAAACAACGGGTTCAAGTGTCAAGCCAAATCCTGGCTATGCCTCTCCACTCACAGGAAGCCAGCAGTGGAAAGTTTGTTGGGTTGTTTTTAATCGTATTGCTCATTTTGACATTTTACTCTCGTTTTTTCCCACATTTTACTAATTGAGCCAGGTGGCCTTTTTCTGTTCACTAATGTATCTCACGCTCTTAATCAACTTCGCACACCAGCTGTAGTTTGCTTTGTTGCATTTAGAGAGATTTTCCATAGCAACTCAGTTACAGGAAATAGGATACCTGGATCCTCTAAGGTGCTGAGCATTCTCCATTCCCAATGAAGTCCACTGAGAGTTCCGGACACACAGATGCTCACAGGATCAAGCCCTAGTGTAGCCGTAACTACTGTTCTTCAAGTTGTATTGCTCATGTCGATTCCATTCTAGGTGCATGCACGCCCACATGCACAGATGTCGGAGACTTTTGCCTTAGCGGTATCCGTAGGGTCAGCCGTGGTGCCCCCTGGAGTGCCGCGCTCATGCATCGGTATATCAGGTGCTGCCGGCCCTACACTCTCTCAGTTCCTTCTTGCCAGCAACTCCAACAGAGGGGCAGGAGGGCGGGTAATGGAATGGACATGAGCAATACATCTCGAAGAACAACAGTAACCGTTTTTTCTTCTTCGAGTGCTTGCTCATGTTGATTCCATTCTAGCTGACTCACAAGCAGTATCCCTGGAGATGGGCTCGGAGTTCACAGACGTTCGGTTTGTAATACTGCTCTACCGAAGCCAGTGTCATATCTCAGGCTTGCTGGGTAAGCGCATAGTGAGACATGAACGTGTGAATGGATGACCAGGTGACGGCCCTGCAGGTATCTGGAATTGGCAAATGGGTCAGGAAGGCCACCGCCAAGGTTTGCACTCTAGTTGAGTGGGCAGTTACAATTGCCGGGGAAGGCACTTTTACCTGATCATAGCAAAATCAGATGCAGGCGTTGATCCAATATGAAATTCTCTGTGTGGACACTGGATGACCTTTCATCCTATCCGCCACCGCGATGAACAACTGCGTCAAATTGCAAAATGGTACGGTCCTTTCGATGTAGAAGGCTAATGCTCTCCTGATGTCCAAGGAGTGCAACCTACGGTCCTCTTCAGACGTATGAGGATTTGGGAAGAAGACTGGCAAAAATATGTCCTGGCTCGTGTGAAATTGTGAAACCACCTTGGGCAGGAAAACTGGATGCAGCCACAGCTGGATCTTGTCCTTGAAAAACACCATATAGTGTGGCTCCGAGGTAAATGCCCTAATCTCGGAGACCCTTCGGGCAGAAGTTATCGCCACCAGACACCCCTTTTTCATTATTTTAATTCCCATGGTAGCAGGTTTTTTTCTAATAAACATTCCCCTACAGCGTTTGCAATGCAAACATGCTCTAGATCAGCATGAAGAAAAAAGAATTTACTAAAAACTGACTAGGAACAAAAGTGAAACTGACAAGTCTAGTCTCATTTCTCAAAGTGTAAAATGCCACAATGAAAGTTATATTGGTAAACCTATTACACTTTTAATCGCTTCACACAAATAAGGAATCTTGTTTTTTTATAACTTTGGGATTTTTAACCCGACTGTGTCCTGCTAAGCAGTTCTCCATATCATCTTTGTTATAGAACTCTACTCAACAGATACTCTCAGAATCACAGAAATGTAGGGCTGGAAGGGATCTTGAAGGGGTTATCTAGTCCAGCCCCCCATGCTGAGACAGGACTAAGTATACCTAGAACTTCCCTGACACATGCTTGTCCAAACTGTTCAAAAAACCTCCAGTGATGGGGATTCCACAGCCTCCCTTGTTAACCTATTGCAGCACGTAACGACCCTTATAGTTAGAAAGATTTTCCTAATATCTAACCTAAACCTCCCTTGATGCAGATTAAGCCCATTCCTTCTTGTCCTATCTTCAGTGGACATGGAGACCAATTGATTACTGTCCTCTTTATAACAGCCCTGAACATATTTGTAAACTTATCAGGTCCCCACTCAGATGTCTTTTCTCAAGGTGAAACATTCCCAGTTTTTTAAACCTATCATCATTGGCCAGGTTGTCTAAACCTTTTATCATTTTTGTTGCTCTCCTCTGAACTCTCTCCAATTTGCCCACCTTTTTCCTGAAGCATGGCACCCAGAACTAGACACAGTGCTCCAGATGAAGCCTCACCAGTGCAGAGTAGAGCAGAACAATTACCTCCCATGTCTTACATACAACACTCCAGTTAATACACTCCAGAATATCAGCCTTTTCTGCACTGCATCAGATTGTTACTCGTATTCAATTTGTGATCCACTATAACCCCCAGATCCTTTTCTGCAGTACTACTGCCTAGTCAGTTATTCCACATTTTATAGTTTGTGCATTTCTTTTTCCTTAAGTATAGTACTTCACACTTGTCTTTACTGAATTTCATCTTAGTGATTTTAGACCAATTCTCCAATTTGTCAAGATCGTTCTTAATCGTAATCCATGTCCTCCAAAATGCTTGCAACCACTCCAAGCTTGGTCTCGTACACAAATTTTATAAGGACACACTACTCCATTATCTAAATCATTAATGAAAATATTAAAAAGTACCAGGCCTAGGAACAGGGGCAACTCTAGGCACCAGCAAAGCAAGCAGGTGCTTGGGGCAGCCCATTTGCAGGGGTGGCAGCCGGCAGGGATCCAGCCTGGGAGCTGAGAAACAACGGGGGG